>CM054809.1:31445158-31828640 GCA_028984105.1 Lavandula angustifolia
GATTTTTTATTCTTCTTTAAGCTTTGTGGGTTTTGGGTTTATTACTGAGCTTTTCACGATTTTGGAGCGTGGGAAATTCAACACGGTTGGGATTGAGTGGGAGAGAGTGGGGAAACACGTGCAGGTCAGATCTAGTTGGAAAAAAAAAATCAACCTTTCTTTTTCCTATCAGCATTTCAAGTTATTTTTTGTTTGGGTGGGTTGGAGAAACACATGGGCTCATTTTTTACATAATATGGGGATAATGTGCACTGGGCTTGAGCCCAGTTAAGCTCACCTCTCCCTCCGCCCATGAGCGCAACAGCTTGTTAGGGGCAGTCAGGGACGGTTTAATAGCACTTGTATGAGCTTTGATTAGACCTCCTTTATCCATCTCCAGACAGTGCTCTTACTTGCACTTACCCCGCCTGCTAGTCTTCTAACTGTCGATCTCTTGACTAGCTCTAGTCTCTGAATTAATTCAATATTTATGTGGATTCTTTTGCTCCTTGGTGCATTCGGTTTTGAACTCTTTAAATAAATGGCTTCACCGTTTTCTCTTTGTTTCTTTGCAGCAGCCCAAAGACGGCCGACGGTCTTCCGGCAGCAACTCCACTTTGTAGCAGCTTCTATGATTTGCCCTTCACGGGATTCCCGTCTTTCTTCAAATTTGCCAAGCAAGAATTGCACGATCCGATTCATCTCCCCGGTAGTTAGGTCTTTTTTTCTCCTTCCCATTGATACCTCTTCACCGGCAAAGCCTCTCGAAATTGTTATCTTTGCACGATTTGTATAGGATGCTTTGGCTCGTTATTTTTAGCGAGAAATGGTTGTAGGACTAGTTTTTGTTTGAATGGATTATATAGCTTCGGTTGCTCAAATTTGAATGTTGTGAAAAATTTCGATTGCCGCCAATGTTTTGTTTCTAGGATTTTGGCTCGGTATGGACCTCAAATGCTTTATCGTTATTTATTCGAATTACATTTTGCAATTCAGATTTTGTTTCAACATTTTGCCGCCTATAAATTGATTGCCAACAAAGACAAAAAAAATAAAAAATTAAGAATCCGCAACGGTTGAAAGAGAGGAGAGTAGAGAGAGAATGAGATTAAGCCAATTTTAAGTTTATTGGCCCCACCACTTAAAAACTAAACAACACCCACCTTAAACTCCATGCCCATTTACAAAGGGACAATAATAATGGGACGGAGGGAGTATAATTTTAGGTATTTTAATGATGGAAAATTCCGTCGGGAATTCTAATGACGAGAATATTCCGTCGGTAATCCGTCACTAATACTGACGGAGAAGTTCGTCGTTAAAATTACCGACAGAATATTCCGTCGGTAATTTCGTCGGTGATGTTCACTGACGAATAGGCCGACGACATTTTACTGACGGGAATTTCCGTCAGTAGTTCGTCGGTAATTTTACTGACAAGCTGAGAGGCGACGCCGAAATTCCATCACTAATTCATCGGTAATCTATTTACCGACGGGATTTTAACGATTATCGACGGAATTTTCCGTCGGTAATCGGCGAACTTCTTGTTGTGACCAGATGCAGTCATAACGAATCAAGTTATAATAATGGAAAGGAATACGATAAGAAGGGGAAAAGAGAGGTAAACTGTTAGGCTGCAAACCATACCACCATAGGATTGCTTTGTAGTTTCCTTCGAAAACATAGCAAATGTCATCCCATTTATTAATCATGATAGTGGATGAATAATCTCACGAAATTCTCGAGTCAATCGCATCACATGTTTCCTCATTAAAAGAATTTGATTCAACAATGTAGTCAGCTTTAAGTGAAAATATCTTGTTCCATACCCGCGGTAAGTGTTGGGTTTGTACACTAAAAACAATCTACGTATTTGCTTGTATACAATGTTTCATGTTGCCACTATTATTATTTTCCTATCTAATTATTATAATTGCACAAATTAGTCATTTATCTCACAAGAGTTAGATCATACAGTGTGTTGTAGATCATTGAAGGATGTAGTGATTGGTTGAACTAGTGAGATATAAACAATTATCACAGTTGAGGCAACTTTAGGACAAGTTGTCGGTTTAGGCTGACTTGTTTTGGTCACTTATCTATGTTGATACATTTGATGTATTGATGGATTGCGGTGAGATGCGTTCTTCTATCTGACCCGTGTGAAGAACCAAGGTCTCAGAGACTCAACTGATCTTAAGCTTGATGAGATTTTAGCTAAGTGCGCGCGACTAGCTATCACTTTGACTTACTATGGGTGAGGGCCATCGTGACCGTGTATCTCTATATCTTGGGTGAATGTTGTTGCGTGTAGCTCAGGATGGTTATCTGCATCATGCATATGTTCCCTGTTAAAGGGTTGATGATATCCAGTTGAGGCTCGAAAGGTTTATCATACTAAACCTTGCAGGTTGATTAAGTTGGTACAACTCAATGATAAGATATTAATTGTCTTAAGTAGTCAGTAAACTTAATCAATTAATAGATATTTGATATCTTAAATATGGGGATAACTGAAGTTAAAAAAATAAAACTGAAGTTAAAAAAATAAGCTCTGACTCAACTTTGCGATAAATGAGGAAGTCAGCATAGATTATTTAGTGGAATGAATCTATATTTGTGAATTAATAATACTCTGGCCTGTGTATGGAAAATTAATTCACTTGAGACCCGACTTTATTTCTTGTATTAGGTCTCTGGTCTGGCCCGAACATGGCCAGTTATATGCAACATTTTCTCTCAAAATTACTGGGCTACTTCATTGCCTAGAATTGTTTGGTCTATTAGTGGACCAAAACAATTGGTAATGGTCTAATGACCCCTTTTACTATTTAGGTTAGGCTTAGAGTTAAAGACCTATTAGGGTTTCTTTGACTAGACCTTATAAATAGGGAACGAGGGGGCTATTTGTTACACACATGTTATCTAGATTTATGTGCCGAAAAGTGTGAGTCCGAGAGTAGTTCGTCGTAAGCTTCTAGCGCCTCCGTCTATCTGGAGTTGAGAGCTCGGGCACAGGAACAGTCTAAAAGATCTCTTCTAGAGCCAAGTAGATCGTATTCTAGAACGACCCTGCGGTATGATTTCCTACCGTAAGAACACAACAAAAGTCTCCCTGCTAAGATTTGCCATGTTGGGAGCTTGACAAACACTATGAAGCGTTGCACGGAGCCTCCCCTTGACAACTCTCCCACCTGAACAATAAACTCCCTTTATGTGCTTTCACCATAAGCACACGGTTCTCTCCGAATGAAATACTTGCAAGTATGTACGGCCACTAGGAGATTCACATTCTTGATCACCATTTCCATTCGACAACATAACATAGGCATTGTAAGAATCATGAAAATCCCATCATCGTAATGCCACTTTTGCCACAACTTCGAGTGACCATCATCATCATTATCAAGTCTACAATTTTCATAATGGATGAATCTAGAATCAAGAACTTCTTACATAAGAGTACAACCACATACATACTCTGATTTACCTGCTAAGCATATTCCAGCTTCAAATTCTTTATAACTGAAATAGCTTTCCAATCTAGCTCCTCATCCGCCATTGACCATACCATGTACAGCAAAAATGCACAACCTGGGGTATGTGGTGAAAACCAACATCATCTCTATTAGGGCATTCTTCCCATGAGCAAAAGGAGGCGACAAACGATCGATCCTGAACGCGTTCTTCGCAATAATGCAAAACACAATCAGAGAACTTCCAAATAAAAGGCGCATCAGAGATACTGATGTATTGCTAACTTCTGAATCAGTAACATGTACTGCACAACAGTGAGTAAACTTCACTTCATGATCTTCCACTATTTATACTACCAAGAATTAACGTGCCCTATGAGTTGGGGCAGAATGTTTGCGATAGTTCAGTTGACACAAAGGGTACCATCGATTCCGTGATATTTCCTACCAAGAAGGTAGAAGAACTCTTACATAATGACATTAAACAATACAGGTGAAGTCAAATGGTGGGAAGCGGATTTATGATGACTGATGTTCTTCGAAAGGGTAATGTGAGAGGGCCCTCATTTCAGCAACGTATTCGTCAAATTAGGGGATCCAGCAGTTCCATGGTTGAGAAATCTTGAATATCAATGCTTTTACTGAATGACATTTTCAATCGTTTCAGTTCATATTGTTTCAAACGCATTAAAGTGGTCGGTGTTTATTTCATCAAATTTAGTTACAGCTCTCATTTATTACAACATTATTCCGTGTTTCTGCAATTTTGAAGTCTTAATCTGAACAAGGTTAAGAGCATTCCATAACTTGAAGTCCAAATATCAACAATTTCAGTACTGTGAATTTTATAGTAAAAAAAAATTATGTATTTTACCAAATATTAAATAAATGTATTTTGTATGGTATGTATTTGGAGGCAGCGGCTAGATATATAACTCGACTTAAAGGCGAGAGGAAGTGGGTGTTTGGAATAGTTGTAGCTTATTGATAAGTGTTGAAAGCTGCTGATTAGAGAATTTGTAGGTATTTGGAAATAATTGCTTAAAGCTGTTGAAAGTATGAAAAATAATGTTTGGAAAACTGTTAGCATATTTTAATTTTTAAATAAAATATCCGTCTTACCCTCAATGTTATTAAATAATTAGAATTTGTAATAAATAAATAATTGTTTAAATTAAATTAATAATATATCATATTAGCATAAACATATCATATTATTATATAAATTTATAACATATCATATTAGCATAAATTTATCATATTATTATATTTTAAATATTATTTATTTACTTAAATTCATAATAATAATATTTTTATATAATTTTAATAATTATGTAGCTAAGAAATAATTATCATTCAATAAAAATAGAAAAAATATTAATTTAAATTCAAAATTTTTAGAATCCACTATTTTAATTCATCTTATTTAATTATATTTAATTTTAATAATAATTATTTCACTAAACTTTAAGAATTTATAAATAATAAATACAAAATAATTTTATCAAATTATTAATTGATATATTAAAATATAATTATAATTAAAAAAATATTAATTTTAAAATTAATAATTTTTTGAGAATTATAAATATTTAAAAAATAAAATAATTTAATAAATTAGATAAACTATTTGAAAATTGGGTCAATGCAAAATGTTTTAAATATTCAATTGTTGCGTCTTCAAGCTGTTCCAAATAACAGTCGCTATCGGCTATCAAGGCTATCAAGAAGTTGCAAATATTAGCCGATGGTGAGAACACGAAACAAATCTCTATCGCGAGCTATGACTTCTGACTCTTCCGCACTCCCCTTCCCAACCACTACGAATCCACGCTGCAAGAGAAAGTCGTCAATTCCTCTCTACCAGATCAACTGCGTCAGCTGATTCTGCCGATTGGTTTGTGAGTTGCGATTGCTTTCATTTGCGAATTTGATTTCTGAAATCCTTACTCATCATCTGTGTTCTTTTTAAAACATTTTTATTGGACTGATCGAATTTATGTCTTGCTGATGATTTCGTGTTGAATTTCGTAAGGGTTAGTATTTCTAATCTGCGTGAATGTGCTTGATTGGAATCACCTTTGTGCTCCAGTTGGCGCTAGTTGATAGGAATTTATATTTACTTTGCTTCAAATGATTAATGTATGAGGTTTCTATTTGTGATTACCGATTGTAGCGGTTGAAATTCTCTACCGAAGGAGGATTTTTTTTAGATTCACGATTCATATATTTGAAGCTACTTTGCGAGAGTGTGAATCAAACAGAGAATCAGTCTGCGGATTTACGATGTAAAATATTATAGAACTCAAGTGGTTCATCAATAATCATGAGTTCTGAAAAAACAACTTATTTTCCTGAGTAAAATGTAAAATATTACATATGTTCCACAAATTGTCAAATTATCTGCTAGTTGCACGACTTAAAACACATTTATTCACTTCCCACGCTATTTCTTTAATTATGGCGTATTCACCCACAGCAATAGGTGTTCCCATTAGCATAGACAGACAATTCTTAATCTTGACTTTGATAGCATTGTATTGTATATAGGTGAAGGCTGTAATCCATAGTAAGATTTTTCTTGTTATCATGTGTTTTCAAATGTTTGGAAGGGTTAATATAAACTAGTTTTGGTAGGAATATGGGAGCAAATTTGATGTATGGAAATGTCTTGGTCGTTTCTTGTCCAGGGGAAAGGCACTTGAGCTGGATTAGGAATTATCGAGCAGGGTATAATTAGGACATGAGTTGTAGCTGCTTTGGTTCTTCATCCTTGCTACGAAGGAGACGTGACAAGAACGCCAATGGCACCGAACAAGATGAAGGTAAATACTTTACAAACCTGTTGCATGGAAAACATTATGTATTTGCATCATATTCATTTACAGTATTCCATGAATGACATTATATGTGTTATAGACGTTTGAAGTAATGAAAATGTATACTTTCTAATGTGTTGAAGCAAATCCTGTTTTACGAGTAATGTTACCAGAAGCCCAGTGGAATAGCATTTGCTCTATAATTAGGAAAGATGAGTTTATGAGCATAAATGCTTAAGAATGAATTGGAGACCTTGGAGGGATAACTAGTGTTTGTAGGGTGCCTTACATTCTTCTCAGTTATTTTTCTTATGTATGCCAGATATACTTCATGACACTCCTTCTCGATCATATTTGTTTTTGCCTTCTCTGTGCAGGGTTATCTATTGACAAGACAAAGAATTTCTCCTACAATGTACTGGTAGCAGCAACAAACAACTTTCATCGAAGTAACAGAATAGGAAGAGGCGGTTTTGGTACAGTTTATAAGGTATCACTAAAAGCTCCAGAATTTTACCCATCAAAATCTTTGTTGTTACCCATCAAAATCTTTGTTTTATGAGAATGTACTATTCTTGGTTTCATGGTTTAGAGGCAGTTGAGCTTTCAAGATGCAAAAGGCTCAACCTGAGATATAAAATCACACTCATCTATCTTTTTAACAATTTGGAACCTGCTTATTGCTTTAAAATGTCCAGCAATTAATAGAACCACCTAAAAGTATCCATCTATTAGGAGGCATATGCAATTAGTGGAACATAATCAGCATACAGTTAACAGATTAATCATGTTCCTCGAATTGTGTATATCACATAATATGTATACTAGTCGTATTGAAGCTTGACTTGAATGAAGGGGCAAGTTGACTGTTTCTCATCAGATTATTTGCTATGCATGTATGACTTCAGTGTTCCTGATTTAAGGAAGCTTATTGTTTCTTATGCTAACTACGCTAATATTGCATAGGGGGTTTTAAAAAATGGAAGAGAAGTTGCTGTGAAGGTGCTTTCAGCTGAATCAAAACAAGGAGAACGGGAGTTTATGACTGAGATAGACACCATATCTAATGTCAAGCATCCAAACCTTGTTGAGTTACTCGGTTGCTGTGTTTACGGACAAAACCGAATTTTGGTGTATGAATATTTAGAAAACAATAGCATCGATCGTGCACTAATGGGTAAGCTAGTAGCCTAGTACTTAGGAGCTTGAAGCAAGTTACAGATTTTGCTGCCTAGTGGACACTCAGCATATTCATTATGTATCTACAGGTTTTAAGAGCACTGTAAAGTTGGACTGGGAGAAAAGGTCTGCTATTTGCTTGGGTACTGCCAGAGGGCTTGCATATCTTCATGAAGAACTCGTGCCTCACATTGTGCATAGAGACATCAAAGCTAGTAACATACTTCTCGACGAGAACCTCCAACCAAAAATTGGAGATTTTGGATTAGCTAAGCTTTTTCCTGATGATATTACTCATATCAGCACAAGAATAGCGGGAACAACGTATGTCTACTTTTATTTCTTCTGAATCAACTGCCAAAGATAGGTGGTTCCATACTTCAACCTTTGCAAATTAGGTTCTTTTCGAACCATTTTTTTTTTGGAAATAGAGGGTACCCTCATCAATTTTGAAGTTGGCTCCACTTCACTACTTTAGCAGTGTCTAAATTTGTGTTGGCTTTGTTCCCAACAGTGGTTACTTGGCGCCGGAGTATGTCTTAGGTGGTCAGTTAACCATGAAGGCGGATGTTTACAGTTTTGGAATTCTAACGCTTGAAGTTGTGAGCGGAAAAAGCAGTGGAAACACTGATTATGGAGGAGGCCAGAAACTGCTAGTTGAATGGGTGAGTAACATTTTCAGTTTCTTTGATATCTCTGGCCAATCATGTTGTAATTACAAGACTCGGTCCATGGTGGCCAAAATTTCTACATCTTTGATAGGGTCGATTTAATACTACTTGTTGATCTAATGTGTCTTTTGCTTTGTAATCTTTGCCATCTTTTGCTGATGTATAATGATTGCTTCCTAGGCTTGGGAGCTTTACGAAGAAGGGAAATTGCTGGATCTTGTCGACCTAGAACTTGACGAGTTCCCAAAGGATGTGGTCGTCAGGTATTTGAAAGTCGCCCTATTCTGCACTCAAGCGACTGCAAGCAGGAGGCCTTTGATGAGCCAGGTCACTCAGATGCTCTCTAGAAATGTGAAGCTAAATGAGAATCAACTCACCCCTCCTGGCTTCTACGAGGATTCAAGTCGGCAAAGTCATGGTACGTCGAAGAACAAGTCGAGTGAAACCTCTACTAGCCAACAGATGAGTTCTTTTGCCATCTCAATCACTGAGGTGGCCCCTAGATGAAATAATTGAATTTGAGTTTGCATTCAGTATAGAGCTGATTTGATTAGCCTTCGGCGTAAATTGTTGTTATACACCAATAAGTGAAAATTCACTTGCATTCTGAACCAAAGTAACTCGTGAACTAGTTCGATTCGTTTACATCCCTAATTTGAGTCCTGGTAAATGCTCTTAAATGTCGGAGAAGATGACAAACCATATATACCATTAAGTGAAAATTCAAAATTATGATTACAATACTGAGATTTGGGTTACGGCAACATCAAGAATCTTTGCTTGTGTAAAACTCAACAAGCAAGATTCCACATGGCTGCATCATTGAAAATGCAAAACTCATAGTAATGGTATAAAAAACTCTGATGGTAAAATCGCAGCGTGCGGTTGAACGCCATTGGCTACCGAATATTTGGCAGGAGCAGCCTCTTTTGCAGAATTAGGAGCTGCATTATAGGCGTTTTTATCGTCCTTGTTTTCCTTCCCATCCTTAGCCGGAGCAGACGGAGGCGGGTAGCATGTGAGGTGGTGGGTTGTGCTTGAGCTTCACCAATATTCCTCGCATCCTTGAAAGATCAATTGGTTTACCAGGTTTAGGCCCTTGAATGACTGTGACTGATGCCTTCTTATCTTGATCCTTCTTCTTCCCTTTCTTCTCGAGGTTCGGCACCTCATTCGGAACCAGCCTCTTCATGGATTTTTTTCTCGACTGGCCAGGGATAGCTGTTCAATTAAGAAATGCATAAGAATGATTGTTTCATCAGTCACTTGTTTGTATGATCCGGATAATCCATAACAAACCGTTTCTCTCTCTCTGTTGGTTGTTTTGTTGGTCTCTATATTAAGATTTCTTTTGTCCTAGAAAGCTTGTTTGTATTCTTCAGCTTCTTCTATGATTTGGGTTTGCAGATCTTTTTCCTTCTTCTCCTTCTCCTCCAGCCGAATAGTATTTTGCCTGCATCCAAACCCATGCAAGATTTCAAAATATAACCAAATAAAGAAATGTGGTTGGTCAGAATTCAAAATCACATGTCCCTATCCTAATTTAGTCATTATTTTTCGTATGTAAATGCACTACTAAATAAATCCTCAAATTCACTTTAGCCCTCTGTAGGATAATCCAGAGAGATTCCACATTTCAGCACTCTTGCATGAGGTCAGTAAGATCGTCTATACAGAGAAAAAAATAAATCGATATCAAACAGATTGACTAATATGAAACTCAAACGGATAAAGAGGTGCGCAAATCTTAAACAACTGTGATTGTGTATCAATCAATATATTTCGTATTTTTTGGGTATTGATGGTAATTTCGTCTGCTTTCATATCATATTATGTAGAAAGCTTATGATTCTCTTAGCTGATACTCTACTAGACTACTACTATTCAACTTGAACTTTTAGTGTATTATAACCCTTTCCAATAAGACTTGTATAAGTCTGATGAAGGACTTTGCTGGTATATTCTTATGCACGCAAATAATGATAGCAAGTATTCTAATCCAACGACTTGTGTTTTATGAGTTTCAGGGCAAGGGTGTGAAGGGTAGAGTCGACTCCATAAATTAAACGATGCAGATGAAGTCAAATGATGAGAAGCAGATTTATGATACTGAGAGGGCCCTCAGTTGCGCAATGTATCAGTGAGTTTGAGTAGAATAACATGATTGAAGAACCTTGAATATCCATGGAAAGTCAAGTTTAGATGCTTCCTGTTCTTGGACGTAGTTGCTAATATTTATATTCTCAATTGGAAAACATGTAAACCTGACTTTTTCAAGCATTTTACATCATATTCTTTCCCACATGTGAAACAAAAAGATGCAGCAGACCTTCCATTTTACTGAATTGTCTTCCTCTATTTTGCATTATTTTCTTTTGTTTTTCTTCTTTTCATTTTATCATCTTTCTTTCTTTTAGCGTGAAAAACTACATCTCATAGATAAGAATTTACAAAAATTAAAAAAGGTCATGTAAGTTTCAAGCTGCTCACTGAACTTTTTAATAATCCCTCCGTCTCACTCATCTTACAACATTTGAGATTGGGTGCGGATGATTGTAAAGTAAAAAATAATGGGTCCATTTATTTATGATGATTGTGGTCCACTCATTTTTTTCTATTTTAAGAAATATTGCAAGATAAGTGGAAAGACCCGAAAAGGAAAATATTGCAAGATGAATGGGACAGAGGATGTATTTGCAACTATTTATTATAATTATTTTTTATTTAATTTTACTTAAATTTGAAAAAAATACTACTTTTAATTAAAAAAAAAGTTTTTGATATTAATATTAAAAAATAGATGATAATGCCGAAATTTTTGATGCTTTGCAAAACCTAATACTTAAAAATAATTATTTTAACTTTAAGCAAAAACAAATAAAAAGTGCCGTTATAAACACACCCTTAAATAGATTTTCTGTATAATTTTAGAAAAGCTATAGATAACAAAAAGGGTAACTTTTAAATTAAAGGACCAAAAATGGGCAGTTAAAATTACAAGACCAAAAAAAAACACAATCAAAAATATAAAAGCAGCCACATTAAAGAATAAAAAATGATTTTCTATGGGAAAGAGGTATTTTTGATTGTTTGGTCTAGGCGAAAGGGTGTACACATAAATTGCGAGAGGCTGTGTTTCAAGGTGCAATTTGTGCTGGGATTTGCGTGGTTCCTCCCGCGGCCTCATGATCCCAGCGCCACCCTCCTCCCACGGCCCTCCCCCGCCGTCCCTCTCAAAACATTTGCCACAAAATCATTCCACTGGTAATGGTTCTGATTGAGTGTAATAATTTGAGGGAGTTAAGCTCTGCAAAAGTGGCACGTGAAGTGGGACTCAAGCCATACGTCAATGCACTTAGAATGGAAGGTGTGGCCGCTTTCCGGCAGCTAGCTCTCGCCGCCGCATATGTCGTTGAGACATATCGTGCAGCACTGCTGATTTTTTGAATTCTCATTAAGAATGGCAGCAACCGGCAGTCGGTGACCGGAGAATTTCTTGAGAGGAGGTAGGGAAGTGACTGCCATGTTGAAGCTCTCTTTCTTATTTTCTTGGTTGAATAGTTGTTTGTGCTTGAGGGATGAAGGTTGATGATGATTGCTTTATAACGTAATTCAGAAATATTATAATTATTGAATAAATTGGTCCCGTAAATTTTATTCTAATAATGCTTTCGTATTATTTTATTATTATTATTATTTTTAAATGTTGACTAACTGTCAACTAACGGAAATTTTAATGGAATGATCAATTTATGCAAACCAATAAACCTTAAGGATCATTTATGCTAATTTGCATTATATAAATAATAATGTTTTTGAACTTCGTGGCCGATCAATTTGTGGCAATTGATAAATTCGTCCACGCCTCCACGGTAACGTGATTTTCACATAAACAGTCTTGCTAATATAAAAATTAGCAACTATTCAGCTTGAACTTTATTATATAGTGATTAAAGTATAGGCTACTACTAATATGCATTTGTAGAGGTAAATCAGGTAATGAAGTACGCTTTCCAAAATATGGGAGTCTCATATAATTATCTAGTATTACAATCTAATAATTTGTTGATATCAAGTATTCCATCCGTCATATTAAAATGATATATTTTTCTTATCGGAGTGTTCTATTTAAAATGATATGTTTCAAAAAATGGAAAGAATTGTGTGGACCACGTTTAGTTATCAAAAAGTTAAACAATCTACTCCACATAACATCATTTTCTCAATTCCCGTGTCGAAAAGAAACGTATCACTTTAAATGAGACTTAGAAAATCCTATAATATTGAGAATCAACGCGGTTTTTAAGTTTCAGCACGAGAGTACCACCGGTTCTGTATTCTTCCTCGATAAGATGGTAATTTCTTGATCGTTGAACTGTTACATTCAGGGACGGAACTAGGGGGGTCGAGAGGGTCGGCCGACCCCCGGTCCCCCTATCTTGGAATTTCGCCTTTATAGGGGTTAAAATTCTTTGTTCCGCCTTTGTTTTTTCACTTCATTCAACCCTCCTATCGGCACGATTTCTTTCTTATGTCTATTTCGACCATCTGACTAAAAAGTTCTAGTTCCGTCACTGGTTCATTTAATCATTGAGAAAACATATGTTGTTTAATTGTTCAAAATTAAACAATGCAGGTGAAGTCAAATCATGGCAAACAGATTAAAAATCAAGTTAGATGCTTTTAATAATGTCAAGTAGTTGCTAATGTGAGACTGAAAGCACAACATGTGAAAATGACTTTTTCAAGTATTACACTTCTTATTGTCTCAAAGACATCAAAGTTTCATTTCAAACAGTCTTTCATTCTTCAACACTCAAAAGATACATTAATCGTTCCTTATTTTGCTTGCATGCAGGCACACAAGTATACAACCATTACTCACTTCCGTCACACATTTTTCTTGATAAAGTCAAGAATGAGGTGGTTCACTTGTTCAGGAAACTGCTCCTGCACAAAATGAGAACCTTCCGGAACATACACCGTCTCCAGCTTCGGAACGAACACCTTCGTCTGCTCACTCCTTACGTAGTCCTCTATGCCCGGAAACTTAAAGAAGTAATCCTTCTCTCCCATTATCAGCAATGCCGGAACCTCAACTTTCTCTTTTGTTACATTGAACACTTCAGACATGGATCTATTTTCATCAAACCAAATCATCTTAGCCAAGAAAACATGCCAATATGAAACAAAAGAGCAATCCTTTGGAGGGATCAATTGCCAATTATATTATAACCTCACAAGTTTATGAACAAATGTACATAACAAACTCTGCTACTCCTTCCATCCCATTATTATTGGCTTGTTTGCGAATTAAGAAATGACTGAAGGTATGTTAAAGGTGGGGTCCACTTATTTGAAGTGAGTGTGGTCCACAAATTATTTTCATTTTTTGAAATAAGACAACAGTAATGGAACAAAGGGAGTATCTTTATACCTGTACGGGACTTTGAGAGCTGTTTGAAAGCCGGAGTTTTCATATAGAGAGCCGTAACTGGCAAGATCTTTTTCAGTGAACCAAGGTGGTAAAGGAGTAGAGGAATCAACCATATCCATGATCTCTTGGTTTTCATTCGCGATTGGAATCTCCGGACGTGAGAAGAGTATGTAGATGTTGCGGATTACCGTTTTGTTATCAAGGCGGCCGAAATCAGCCTCAGCTCTCCCAGGTATCTGAGTTGGAAAAACTGAATTTAAGCTCAAAGAAATACATACATTGTGTTGAGATATAGAAGATGCAGCATACCTGCCATCTTGCTATGTAGAAACCTTCCGGAAGATTCTCGATAAACGAAATGGGAGAGGGAGGCAGATAAGGTATGCCCAGAGTGATCACTGAAGAGACTCTCTCGGGATGGAGAAGGGCAAATAAGTAACCCACCCTTGCTCCAAAATCCTTGGCGATAACAACAGCCTGTACAAAGGCGACAAACAACTCTTGATTCAAAGCTGAACAGAGTAAATCCAAACTCTGTTCTTCTTTTCACTCCATATTCTATGAATTACTTTTCCTCCGTTTCGCATGCTCTAATTTGCACAGTTTTTAACATAACTTCAAGAACTACATCTTATAGATAAGAATTTACAAAGAAGGAATATGAACTTCTAACAATTCAGTCAATGAACTTCAAACTGTTTAGTCCCTCTCTTAAATTCCTAATACCAAAAATGTACTATTTCCTTAAAAATCTGCAGCATATTGTGCAGATATATATACATATTTTTGATAGGGTATGGATCCGACAGAGTTATATAGGAAGATAACAAATATGCATACTCCTTATATGTTTCACACATATTTTATACACTTTTGCCCTCATATATAAAAGATACAAGAAATATGCATAAATAATATTACAGAGAATATTCAATCCAAACCATCCAATAATAAGATAAAGGAGATAGATTTCTTCTCATTTTTTTTTATTTTAAGCATCCATTCCCTAATTTGATATTATAACTAAGATAAACTAATTAGCTAATGTACGATTATTTTTATAGAATTTTAATGAAACTTCTATAATTCATAATTATATCAGTATTCTTTTGTGAACTTTAATAGAATATTGGAGATTGTCAATTTCTTCATAGACTATTTTCAATGCTCTAAGCATCACGATATGATTAAGATATTTAATTGGTAAAATTAGTTACTAAGCCAAAAAAGAATTCTAAAAAGGCATAAAATTCAAATTTATTAGCTTATTAATATTCTTCCATTCCTTATTCCCAACTCACTATATATAAATTATAGGCTTAATCAAAAATTAATGAAAAGAGAGTATGCAAAGAAGTTAAAAGGAACCTTTTGAACAGAAAAAGCATCAAGAAGGGCAAGGAGATCCGCGAAGAGGTCCGCGTAGGTGGCCTTTTCGGGTTCGGGCGGCGGATCCGATAACCCGTACCCTCTGTAATCCGGTGCAATTGCTCTGAATCCCGCCTCGGCGACGGCGATCATCTGGTGGCGCCACGAGTACCATATTTCCGGAAATCCGTGCAGGAACACCACCGCCGGAGACGACTCGTCGCCGATCTCCGCCGCGTGGATCTTCAGCCCGTTGACTTGCACAAACTTGTGCTGAATTTTGTCCATGGCCGACATTCTGAGGGAAATGGGGAATTAGGGATTATCAATTTAGCAGTTAGCATACACCATCAAATGAAGCGCGGAGGTATCTTAATTCTCGGATGAGAGGCATAAATCTCGATTAGAGATGGCAATGGATCTTGGACCCGGTTCATATCCGTGGATCCAGATTCATTTTTATGGATTTGGATCTTAAAAAATTAGACCTATTGGATCTGAATCGGATCTGGACTGATTTTAAAAATTACGGATTCGAATTTGGACTTTACGATTTGAGATTCGGATCCGGTCCAAATCCGCCATTTTTATAACTAAAATATTATTTTATTATCATATTTAAAATATTATATTTATATTATTCTACTTAAAATATCACGTTACATTATTTGTTGAACTTGAAATACTTAACTAGTAATCTAATAAATAGAAAAGAGGGAGGAGATTGAGTACCCACTGTCCACGAATTTGGAAGTTTTTTTTAGAGAGAAGATCATAGTTTTATAGATGATTGTAATATTTTTATAATATCATGAGTAGTTTGATTTTTTTTAGTGATAGTAATGCTCTTAAAGATTATCATGTTATCATGGAACTAATTAAATTAGTTAAATTTTAATTGATTTAGAATTTTTTAATTTTAGCTAAAAAAATTTATGGATTCGGGTCTGGCCCAGAGACACTGTGGATCTCAATGGATGCGGGTGCAGATCTCATTTTTGAGATCTAATGCATCTGGGCCGGTTTGGGCCAAAGTAAAAAATGCCGGATCCCGGATGCGGGCCAGGGAGGATCCGGTCCAAATCCGGTCCATTGCCATCCATAATCTCGATACCAATATTTTGTCGCTTTCGATGCGACCTCCCAACCGTATGACGTTATTTAATTCACAACTTAATTATATTTATAGGAAGGACTGACGGATCATTAATATTTCAATATCCATTGCACCTACCAGCAAGAAATAAAATGTACGGATCATTATTATTTCACTAGACCCAGGAATGTAACGGTTCGGTTCGGTTCGATTTTTATTTATTTTAGGAATCGAAACAAACACATAGAAATGGTTCGGTTCGGTTCGATGTGTTTTTAAATATCGAAACCGAACCGAACCGAACCGCTTATAAATGGTTTGGTTCGGTTTGGTTCACCGGATCATTTTTTATTTATTTTTTAAATCCTAAACAATGCAAGAATAATAGTTCATAAGATGTCACTCGTTCCGAACTCATAAATATAGAGTTGTTACTCATTTCTCTTCCTTTGTATAGATTAGAATTGATCTTAACTTAAATCTAATATCTAAATCCAACAATATTCTCATATAAGAAATACAAATATTAAATTAAAAAATTAAAAAATAGAATATTGGTTCGGTTCAGTTCGAACCGTTCAAAAATTCTTGAAACCGCGAACCGAACCGAATGTAAACGATTCCTAAAAAAATAAACCGAACCAAACCGCGAAGTCGAACCGAACCACATTTTTCGGTTTGGTTCGGTTTGGTTTGATTGGTTTCGCGGTTCGGAGCTGAACCACTTACACCCCTACACTAGACAATGTACTTTTTTGGATGGAGAGTCTAACCCGCAGTCGCTGTTGAAATATGCATTGAATAAATTTCGTTCATGTGTTCTAGCTTGCAAACAATACAAGAGGGTTCAACGCTAATCATGTATAACAGACTCACACATAGTTATCTTGATGGATTTTGAATCTATGACTTTTCGGCCATAAACTACCCACCTTAATCGCTATGTCATTTCAAGTGGACAAAAAGAAAGAAAAAGTAATGTCTAATGCGCACTTCGATATCGGCTACAGATTATCTACGTCATTAAAAAAAAGTATTTTTCATTACATGTTTTCCTTTCTTCCATACATATTTATTACCACGTGCATCCATGTGGATCTATCATGATGGCTTTAGAGAAATACTATATCAAAACATCGAATTGCGGGGGGTTAAATAGAAGGAAACTGATACTTTCCCGTTTGTTATTTTTGGTTCAAAGAGTTTAGGCACGAACATTTAGGAGTTCATATTTTATTAATTTATTAATGGGACCAATTTCACTAAAATAATAAAAGAATCATTTTTTTTATTATTTATTTATTTCGACTTTCGCTATAAGTCAATATTAATGAAACGTTAAAAAAGAGCAGCAATTTTTAAGGAAAATATACTAAAAAATCGGATTCAACATGATTTATTGGACTGTCACAAATGCCCCTTGAATCTGCTAAATGTCAACCGAATCGGTCTTAAAAAAACATAATGCTCATTATGCTCTTTAGTTTTTTATTGTAAGGAAACCAAAAAAAGAAAAATTAGGAAAGAATCCTATATTCGACGAGGTAAGTTCTTAATACTCGGCTTTACTCTTTCAGTAGAGTAGCTGAGAATAAACTAATCACTCATCTTAGAATCTCAATGGGGGCAGCTGAGATTAAACACATATGTTTCAAGCATTTCACTTCATATTGTCTCCAACACATTAACTTTTATTTATTTAAATACTAAGGTACAAAACAATTCATTGTTTTGGATGCATAAACAAGAGGCCAGAAGCTTTCCTGATCAGCCCACTTTCTTCAAACCTTCTTCTTCATAAAGTCAAGAATGAGGTTGTTCACTAGTTCAGGAAACTGCTCCTGCACGAAATGAGAACCTTCCGGCACTTACACCGTCTCCATTTTCGGAACAAACGCCTTCGCCTGCTCGCTCCTCACGTAGTCCTCTATATCGGGGAACCTCAAAAAATAATCCTTCTCGCCCATTATCAGCAATGCTGGAGCCTCAACTTTACCATTTTTTTCATTGAAAAATTGAGACATGGACCTATCAACATCAAATCCAATCAGCTTACCCAATGTGAAAATAAAGAGCAAAATCTGCTATTCTTTATACCTGTATGGGATTCTCAGAGCTGTTTGAAAGCCAGAGTTTTCGTAGAGAGAGGCGTAGTTTGCAAGATCTTCTTCTGTGAACCAAGATGGTAAAGGTGTAGAGGAATCTACTATATCCATGATCTCCTGGTTTTCATTCGCGATTGGAATCTCCGGACGTGAGAAGAGTATGTAGATGTTGCGGACTACTGTTTTGTTGTCAAGGCGGCCGAAATCAGCCTCAGCTCTCCCAGGATTCTGAAACAAACAGAAAATACATCGGTTATAGCCTTAGAGGCAAATCCAAGATTTGATATTAGGCTAGGCACATAAGAAAGTCTTCAAAAAAAAATCTAGGAATTAGGCGAAATTAAAAAAAATCGAAATTACTGTCTAATTATTTCATATTCAATTGGTGTCCAATTGTTTGACCAGTAAAATGATGGCACGTGTCCACTTAACTCAAAAGTAAATGTTTATGCGTATGGATAATAAATCCCAACTAAGCTATATAACTATTGAATTAATACATGTGTTACAATTTTTTTTATCATTATAAATTAGATCTTAATTAAATATAAAAAAAATTGGACAGATGATTCACTCCCGAACTTAGGCATGAAACAAAAGAGGATGAAGCAAACCTTCCATCTTGCCATGTAGAAACCTTCTGGAAGATTCTTGAGAAACGAATTGTCGGTGGGAGGCAGATAAGGAATGCCGAGGGTGATGACTGCAGAGACTCTCTCAGGATGGAGAAGGGCAAATAAGTAACCCACCCAAGCTCCAAAATCCTTGCCGATAACAACAGCCTGTACAAATTAGGCAGCAAGTTAAACAGCTCTTTTGATCCAAAGCTGAACAGAATGTTTCAATTCCACATCCTATGAAAAAATGAAGGCAAATTGAGAAGTTTAAGAGCGAACCTTTTGAACAGAAAGAGCATCAAGAAGCGAAAGGAGATCCGAATCGATGTCCAAATAGGTGGCGTTCTCGGGTTCGGGCGGCGGGTCGGATAACCCGTACCCTCTGCAGTCGGGCGCAATTGCTCGGAATCCGGCCTCGGCGAGGGCGATCATCTGGTGGCGCCAGGAGTACCATATCTCCGGGAAGCCGTGCAGGAACACCACCGCCGGAGACGACTCGCCTCCGATCTCCGCCGCGTGGATCTTCATCCCGTTGATTTGCACGAACTTGTGCCGAATTTTATCCATGGCCGATTATGAATTTTGAAGGAAACGAGGATTTACACTAAACTAATAAATAAAGCGCGGGAGAAACTTCTAAGATGAGGGGCAGAAATGTCAATGTCAAGATTTATAATCGCTTTCGATTTGATACTGGAGCTGCATGAAATTATTTAATACACAATCTGATTTCGTTGCATATTTTAGGACTATACGTAATGGCCGACAATCAAACCGAATTTCGCTATCCATGCACCTAACAACAAAAAAGAAAAGTTGAAATCGTGAAAAGCGTTACGGGGGCCGTATCTTGAACTTTTAGGCAAGACTTTTTGACTAGATCTTTTATAGTACTCCCTCTGTCACACTAAAAACGATATATTTCTTTTGAGCGCGAGAATTAAGAAAGTGATGTTATGTTGTGTAGATTGTTTAACTTTTTAGTAGTTAAATGTGGTCCGCGTAATCTTTACTATTTTAGGAAACACATCGTTTCTGGTGGGACGACGATATAAGGGAAACGGGTCGTTTCTAGTGGGACGGATGAAGTATCAAATTGTGTACAATGATCGGAAACCGCCATCGCACGCGGGATTTATTACCTACGAAAATTTATCCTAAATCAAGTTTTATATACCTACCTCATGCTTTGAATTATGTAAATATTCATTGTTTTAATAATAGATGAGGTTGGAGATTACAAAGTGCAAGGTCTATAATGAGTTTAGGACATATATATATATATATATATATATATATATATATAATATATATATAAATTAATAAAGTATTTCTTGCTTAATTTTAGAGAAGCTAACGTAAAAAAAAAAAAAAATTTTACAAACACTAACGATGTGGAACACGTGACTCGACTCGACATGGATACGCTACATGATATTTTTTAAGAAACTTAGGACACGACATGGACGCTAATTTATTTAAAAATATAAAATCAAGTGCAAAATAAACTAAAATTTATATATTTTTATTAAATTATATGTTATGCGTATATAAATCTATTGGGCACGGCGATTATAGTGTCGTGTCCGACACAATATGTTGATATTTTTAAAGTGTTCGGTGCAACATAAACGATCAAAAAGCAAATAAGCAATAAAAATAATAATAAGCTATATTATAAACACACTTAAAGAGATTGCCTCTAAACACATCATAATTTAATTTCAATTCAGTCATCAACAATCAAATGAAGATACACACTCAATTCATTATTTAATTTGCTTGCATGCAAACACTAAATTAAACAATGCAACATAGCATCCAGATGCTTTCTTCATCCAACTTTAATTTCTTCAAACATTTTTCTTGATAAAGTCAAGAATGAGGCTGTTCACTTGTTCAGGGAATTGCTCCTGCACAAAATGAGAACCTTCTGGAATATACACCGTCTCCAGCTTCGGAATATACGCCTTCCCCTCTTCTCTCCTGGTGTAATCCTCTATACCAGGAAACTTGAAGAGATAATCCTTCTCACCCATGATGAGCAACGCCGGAGCTTCAACTTTACCACTCAAGTTGAAAAATTCAGGCATGGACCTATATAGAATGTTAGAGATATCACTTTTCATAATTTCTTATACATAATTTCATTATTTCATGGTGCATGTGATGACCGAATTAAAGGATGAGATCACATGTCCAATAAATTCATGTTCAATTGATGTCCGATTCAAAACGACGCAGTTTTGTATAGAAAAACTACAAATTAAAAGGATAAGATTGAAAACATGATTTAATAAATAATCAAAGAATACAATTTTTAAATGGGACACCAATCGAACATAAAATCAAAGTCCTATCGAACATAAAATTTTAAATCCGACACCAATCGAGCATAAAATTTTTGGGATGGTGATCTCATCCTCCGAATTATATATCAAAGTCCACATATGAAACTAACTAGCAATATTGGACTGTCAAAGTATTCGGACCAGATCAACTCGGTCTAGTTCAATGGGACGACATTATTTTTGAGTCGGGTCGATAAATAGATCGGGGCTTAAAAATTTACAAAAAAAATCTTGGTTTAATAGAACTAACGATTCAAAATAGTACGAAGTCTATATGATTTTTCGGCCGGTTTATTTTGGGACCTCAAATATATAAAGCACAACCCTAACTATAGATGAGTAGGGTTACCGGGTCAATTTGAATATAAAAAAAAAGTTAACCGGGCAAATCTTTTTTACCTATAAGGGACTTTGAGAGCAGTTCGAAAACCAGAATTTTCGTAGAGAGATCCGTAATTGTCAAGATCTTCTTCAGTAAACCAAGGTGGTAAAGGAGTGGAGGAATCAACCACCATATCCATGATCTCTTGATTTTCATTCGCGATTGGAATCTCCGGACGTGAGAAGAGTATGTAGATGTTGCGGATTACTGTTTTGTTATCAAGGCGGCCGAAATCAGCCTCCGCTCTCCCAGGTGTCTGAGTTGGGAAAACTGAAGTTAAGAGCTCAGTAGAATAGATACGTCGTGTTAAGATAAAGAAGAAGAAGCATACCCGCCATCTTGCTATGTAGAAACCTTCTGGAAGATTCTCGATAAACGAAGGGTGAGTCGGAGGCAGATACGGTACACCCAGGGTGATGACTGCAGAGACTCTCTCAGGATGGAGAAGTACAAATAAGTAAGCCAGCCAAGCTCCAAAATCCTTGCCGATAACAACAGCCTGCAGTACAAGGCAATGAACAACTTTTCTAATTTATTCAACATCAATTTATCAAAATTGAGAAATTCAATAAGAACTTATATTCTTCCACCTAAATATCCGATGATATTACTTCAATCTGAATCTCATATAATCAAGTGGGTCGAATTCAAGATTTTATTAAGAATTAAAAAATGGAATTTGTAATTCGAAAATGTAAAATTTATAGTTTTGAAAGTAGCAAAATCTAAAGTTTTAAAAGGGAGAACTACTAAATTCTAAAAGTATATTATTAATGTTAACATAGTTTGGGACTTTGGGTAGAGAATGTCTCACCAACATTCTGAATTAAATACCGACCCAATATGTTAATATATATTCTAAATTGGTATGGATTCAGTAAGAAGACATCATATTTCTTATTTTTATACATAAATCTTGTAACTTTTATATTTTTACCCTTATTCATAAAATATGTAAAAAAATATGCATAAAAAATATTTCAGAGTAGTCTAAATCACAACCATTTAATAATAAAATAGGGGGGGGCATGGTGGCCACCACCCGGATTTTGTATAATACCACACACACCCTAATTTTTTCCCCCTCTTCCAACCCAACACACCACAACCCCCGGGGGGCACCCTAATATTTATTCTTAAAAAAAAAAGATTATAGTCTTTCAATTTACCCCGTCAATTTCGCAATTTATATTTTTTTCCTCGAAGATAATAATTATAAATGGAGATTTATATTTCGTAATTTATATTTTTACCTCAGAAGATAATAATTACCTATGGGTTATATATCTAGGATTTTAATTCTATGAAAAAAGGTTGGTCACAATTTTAAAATGTCTAAGAACATATTATTATTTGATGAATTTTATATTTTATTGGCACTCATTATGTTTGATGTTCTTATATGTACTCGTTATTCTACTATACTTTGCCCCCCCAAATCCTCGGTAAATTTCGCCTCCCGGATAATAAATCATAGCTCCGCCCCTAAATACAAATTGTTTCTCGCTATTTTAAATAATCTTGTTATATGTCTCATTCCCTGCTCTAAATATTAATGATTAGTAAAATAAGCCAAAAAAGTAAAAGGGGAACCTTTCGAATATGGAGAGCATCAAGAAGCGAAAGGAGATCCCCGGCCATGGCGATGAAAGTGGCCTTTTCGGGTTCGGGCGGCGGGTCGGATAACCCATACCCTCTGCAATCTGGAGCAATCGCTCTAAATCCAGCCTCGGCCACTGCGATCATCTGGTGGCGCCAAGTGTACCATATTTCCGGGAACCCGTGCAAGAACACCACCGCCGGAGACGACTCGTCGCCGATCTCCGGCGAGTGGATTTTTAGCCCGTTCACTTGTACAAACTTGTGCTGGATTTTATCCATATTGTGAGGGAAATGGGAATTAGCACGCACCATTTATATGAAAGCGCGGGGTATCTTCTTCGTAGTCTCGATTTGGTCGCTCGATGTATTGTTGGAACCGCATCAAATTATTTAATTCATAATCTTGTCTCATTGCATATTTCACTATAAAGATATAATGGCCGGGAATCATTACTATTTCACTATCCATACACATACCAACAAAAATAAATGCCAATATCATGAAATGCGAATATGGGGAAATATGGGGCAGTATCTTAGGATAAATTCCATTGTAATAGAATACTCCAACATTAGTCCTACTTAAAACTATTTGTACCGGCAAAATGTATTTGTGGAGTTTGATGATCGATTTTAATGATAAAAATAATCAGTTATTTATTTAGATATATTTGATGTGATTACAAAAATATGATATTCGATTAAATTTATATGTTATATTGGTATCTTAAATCATATTTGGGTATTTAATGATGATGATAATTAATTTCACCTTTATAAATAGATAAGTTCTTTTAATTGTTTTTAGGTGTCTACTCACATTATTGTACATATGCTTGTAACTTTAGTTAGTTTGATTAATTGTTCATGTTTTTCTGTGTATGGACTTTTGGGCCTACTACTATATTTCGAAGGCCCATTTTGTGTGTTTCCGCTTTATGAGTGGATTGTTACTCCTCCGTCCCTAGATGTACATGGATGTAGGTCTATTGACCAAACCACGTGGGTTCCAAGAACTCGTTCGTCACATTTGGAGGGTTGAAAGACTCTAACTTCATACTTGAAGAATGAATTATTTTTTTTGTAAAGAAAACTTATTACTCTCCCCGTCTCGTCCGACTTGTCTTGTTTTCCTTTTCGGGCTGTCCCACCCGATTTGTCTTGTTTTCATAAAAGTAAAATAATTACTACACAACCTACCACTTTTTCTTTGTGGGGCATACCTCTTTACACACAATCACCCACTCATCTACACATAACCACCCACTCATGCTTAATCTCCGTGCTTAGAAAGAAAGCAAAGGCAAGTCGAACGGGACGGAGGGAGTACTACTTTGTGATAATTTCATGACCGAAGAATCTTGGATTTTATTAGAGTAGGTGAAGAAAATTAGACTATTCCAATTCTGGCACGTAGTTAGTAATATGAGCATCTCAACGAGGCAGCAACTACTAACAACATAACATGGAAGTAGGACTTTTTCAAGCATTTAACTTCACATGTATTGTCTTAAAAGACGGTACTAAATTAATTTCAATACAGCTTGCAGGCATCAGAGATACACAATCATTCATTATTTTGAGGAACCACAAGTAAGTCTGAGTTACAACATTAGTAGCATCAACATCCCAACATTGTAAGGAACCAGAGGGCAGTTGGTTCAAACATTTTTCTTCAGAAAGTTGAGTATCAGTTGGTTCACTTGTTCCGGGAACTGCTCCTGCACGAAATGAGAACCTTCCGGAACGTACACCGTCTCCAAATTCGGAACGCACGCCTTCATCTCATCGCTCTTTATGTAGTCCTCTATACCGGGGATCTTCAAGGCGTAATCCTTCTCGCCCATGATCAGCAATGCTGGAACTTCAACTTTATCATTCGTTACATCGAAAACTTCAGACATGGACCTAATGTTCGTCAAACCAAATCATTTTAGCCAAGAAACTGAAGATCAAATGTACATAAAAGAATCTGCTATTGTTTATATTATACCTGTATGGGACACTGAGAGCTGTACGAAAGCCAGAATTTTCGTAGAGAGAGCCATAATTATCAAGATCTTCTTCTGTAAACCAAGGTGGTAAAGGAGTAGAGGAATCAACCAGATCCATGATCTCCTGGATTTCATGGGCGATTGGAATCTCGGGGCGTGAGAAGAGTATGTAGATGTTGCGGACTACTGTTTTGTTATCAAGGCGGCCGAAATCAGCCTCAGCTCTCCCAGGTGCCTGAGATGAAAACAAGTTCAGCTCAGAAATGCATATACAGTGTGTTCATACAATACATGCCTAAGTCTTCCAACAACAAACAAAGAAGATGCATCATATATACCTCCCATCTTGCCGCGTAGAAACCTTCGGGAAGAAGACCGTTGAACAAAAGGGGAGTCGGAGGCAGATAACATAAACCTAGAGTTATCACTGCAGAGACCCTCTCAGGATGGAAAAGTGCGAATAAGTAAGCCACCCGCGCTCCAAAATCCTTGCCTATAAGAACAGCCTGTATACAAGCATGAAGTATATTAGAAGGCGTTGAAATTGTCATCAAACAGACTACAAGCCAACAAACAACTCTTGATTCAAAATTGAACAGAGCAATCCAATCTTTGTTCTCGATGATCTACCAAGCCTTCCTTTGCAATAAATAAATTACCTCCACTCCATGTTGTTATGCATCTAATTAGCATTATATTATTTTAATTTTCTCATCTTTCTTTTTGTTTGCACATTAAAAATAAGGCAAATTGACAAATTTAGTCCCCAATGTTTGCCACTTTGGATGAATTGGTCCCTAATTTTTTTTTTAGTTTATTGGTCCCCAATGTTTGCTAATTTGGATAAATTGGTCCTTCTGTCAAATTTTAAGTTAATTAAGTGTTAATCATAGGGGTATTTATGGAATAAAAGTTTATTAGGGACCAATTCATCCAATTTTTAAATAAAACTTTAATTTTTTTTAAATTATGATTTTTTTTCGGAAAAAAATTATTTTTTCAAATAATTTTTTATTTTAAAAATTACTTTTTTCAACACATTTTTTTTCTTTTTTTTCAAATAATTTTTTTGGTAAACGAAAAAAATTAATTAATAATAATTTTAGAGACCAATTCATCTAAATAATTTTTTGAATTAACTTTTTTTTCAAATTTTTTTATTTAAATAAAAATTAAGTAAATTTAGATTAACTAATAATTTTGCATTTTATGGTGAAGGAGGGGAGCGGGTCAACACAACGGTTGGAGAATGTGTTATGTTCTTCGAGGAGAGGAACAGCTGGACGACCCGCTCCTAGTCGTCCAGTTATGGCCTCCCACCTCCTAGTCGTCCAGCTGCTCTTCTACTCGAAGAACATAATACATTCCCAACCGTTGTGTTGACCCGCTCCCCTCCTTCACCGTGAAATGCAAAATTATTAGTTAATCTAAATTTACTTAATTTTTATTTAAATAAAAAAATTTGAAAAAAAGTTAATTCAAAAAATTATTTAGATGAATTGGTCCCTAAAATTATTATTAATTAATTTTTTTTCGTTTACCAAAAAAATTATTTGAAAAATAAAAGAAAAAAAATTAGTTGAAAAAAGTAATTTTTAAAATAAAAAATTATTTGAAAAATTAATTTTTTTCCGAAAAAATCATAATTTAAAAAAAAAATTAAAAAAAATAAAGTTTTATTTAAAAATTGGATTAATTGGTCTCTGAAATTTTTATTCCATAAATACCCCTATGATTAAAACTTAATTAACTTAAAATTTGACAGAAAGACCAATTTATCCAAATTAACAAACATCGGGGACCAATAAACTAAAAAAAAAAATTAGGGACCAATTCATCCAAAGTGGCAAACATTGGAGACTAAATTTGTCAATTTGCCTAAAAATAATTGCAAATACTACTATCTTATGGGCAAGAAATTAATAAAAAGCATACATTCTGTGGCTTAGTAATATTCCTACCTAATCAATGATTACTTTCATCCAAACTACTTATTCCCAACTCACAATAATATATAGCCTATTAGTATGTTGTAAAGAATTAGGCTTAATTAAACGCTTATAAGTCGAGCAAGTGAAAAGGCAAACCTTTTGAATAGAAAGAGCTTCAAGAAGCGAAAGGAGATCTGCCACGAGGTCCGAATAGCTAGCCTTTTCGGGTTCCGGCGGCGGGTCAGATAACCCGTACCCTCTGTAGTCAGGAGTAATTGCTCTGAAGCCGGCCTCGGCAACAGCCAACATCTGGTGGCGCCAAGAGTACCATATTTCCGGGAAACCGTGCAGGAACACCACCACCGGAGACGACGCGTCGCCAGTCTCCGCCGTGTGGATCTTCAGCCCGTTGACTTCTACAAACTTGTGCTGAATCTTGTCCATGGCAGATATTTTGTTGGTATTGGGGAATAGCAGTTGCACACAATAAATGAGGCGCGAGAGAATCTTCTCTGATATAGAGAGAGATCCCCCGTGTCAAAATTTTCTCTCTTTTGATGAAACCAAATCAAATTATTTAATACACAACCTTACGTACTGACAGACAACGATTGCTATTTCACGATCCATACACCTATCAAACGAAAGGAAAAGCTAATATTATGTTAGTAATAATTTTAAATTGAAAAAATCAATATTATAACAGAGAAAAAATCTCTGTTACATTACATACCAAGTCAAGAAAGAAGGAATAACAGTTGTTTCTATTGCCAAGAGATGGACACTTACTAGATTTCTTCTTGAAAACAATTTCAGCAGCATCTCAAAATCATCTGTGGTTGCAGAGAAAGTTAAGAATCAGCTCATTAACTTTGTGAGGGAATTGTTCCTGCATAAAATGGCAGCCCTCCGGTACGAACGCTTCTTCATAGTAGGGTACATAAATCCTCGCCCTTCCGCTCTTTATGTATTCCTCAATCCCCGGAAACTTCAAAGAGTAGTCCTTTCCACCCGTGATAAGCACTGCAGGAACTTTGACTTTCAGATTTGCAATGTTGAACTCTTCATGGAGCGATCTACAGTAACAATCAATCAATACAGAGAAACCAATCATTAGGTATTCAGCTTGACCATTATTTACCTGTATGGAACTTGCAGTGCAGTTTGGAATCCAGATTTCTCATACATAGAAGCATACACATCAAGATCTTGCTCGGTGAACCAGGAAGGTAGAGGGGTCGATGAATCCACAATATCCATAATCTCCTGGCTCTCATCAACAGCTGTTGGAACTTCACTTCTTGAGAAAAAATGTAGATGTTTCGTACCGCCGTTCTACAATCAAACCGGCTGAAATCAGCCTCAGCCCTTCCAAGTTCCTGAAACAAGAGGTTGTCAAACGTGTTGCAATTCCAGTTATTCAGTTTTTCTCACAAGAAGAATGGAAAACGAAAACTGCACCTGCCATCTGGAGACGTAGGAGCCTTCGAAATGATGCTTAACGACCGAGGGACGGGTTGGAGGAGTAGAAGGAAGGCTTGGAGGAGTAAAAGGAAAGCCTAATGTGATGATTCCAGATACTCTTTCGGGATGAGACAGAGAAAATAAGTAAACAATCCGCGATCCAAAATCTTTACCGATTAGAAAAAGCTGCGTGTAGAAAGCAAATGCAATGTGCATATTCAAATAGATTTTGCTGAAGCAATTATGGAAGTCGGAGTATTCTGATTAGCAAGTGATCTCAAGATCTTGTATACATACTTATCACCTGTTCAATTGAATGCGTAGATACACTACACAATCTCAAAAAGCTTTCTCACAATCAAGAGAATATATTAACATCAATAGAATTATAGAAGTAGAGCCGAACGTCTCGAAGATAAAATCAACGATTCCATGTAATTTAAGCTGGAATTTCACAAATTAGCCTATAATTTCGGTTCAAGTCAAGCTAACATTAATTATATACAGTAAAAAAATTAAAACCAAACTTGCATATAGATTAACTGATAGCCATAAAGATGCATCGGAATATTAATCTGCTTTATCAATCGTTTCGGTTTCTAAGCAAAAAGTGTGGATTTATGCAACTTACCTTAGATAGGTTAAGAGAATCCAAAAGTGCGAGGAGATCGGCAATGAGATCGGAGAAGGTGGCCTCGTTGGGTCGGGGCGGCGAGTCTGATAGTCCATACCCTCTGTAATCGGGTGCTATGGCTCGGATTCCAGCGTTGGCGACGGCGATCATCTGGTGCCGCCACGAGTACCATATCTCCCGGAATCCGTGTAAGAAAACCATCGCCGGCGACGAGCGGCTTCCGATTTCCGCCGTGTGAAGCTTCAATCCGTTAGACTTCCGTGTACTTGTGCTCTATTCTTTCCATTTTCAAGGGTTCAGAGAAATTTGCTCACAATTTGTTCAGAACAACTCAAGGGCAGTCTGAATTTATTGATTCAGGAAATAATTCTGAAAGAAATTAATAGTGAATAGCAACGGCTCCTTTTCTCCAACTCCAAAAAACTAAAAGGTTATTTCTTGAAACATGAGAACCAATACTGCAAGATTTTATAAACCGAGGGGCTAAAAACTAATTTTAGCGATAGTTTCCTTTTTAACGATCTCCTCCTCCATGACACCGGCCACGATCTGCTCTCCCCATCCATTGGATCTTTATGAATCGAGAATTTTTTTTGAAGAATCCTGATTGCTCGACTTCAGCTGTAATCCTATTTGAGGTTGTACGGATTAATTGCTAGTGTAACTTGTTCGTCTCGACCGATTCATCTCCGAAGTCAACCCTACCTTCGAAAGAAAAGTTCTTGCGTTTGAAGATTGTGCGGCGGCATTCAGATCTAGAAATCCCAATCAGATACACGATTCAGGTATATGCTGGAACTTTCTGAAGAAGTTCGTATCTTTGATTTAGTTGTTCGCTTCTATGTATTGAATGCCTTTTGTTGATAAGATCTGTCAATTAATTACAAAAATAAATCGAGTAAATGCTCTCCTTGCAGATGTATTATTGATTTGTATAGTTTATGTATGCCGCTGGGTGATTGTTCATCAGTTTATATTAATTGATGTTGCTTACAACCATGTTAGGGGATAACATTTCATGGCGGACTTAGAGAACTTGCTTCTCGAGGCAGCAGGAAGGAACATCACGCCTGGGAGGAACCGGCGTTCATCTCCGCCGTCGAGGCGGAGGCGAAAAGGTTCGTTTTCCGACGACGGAAGCGACTCGAAGAACAACGATTCAGACGGCGATCGTGGCTACTCGAGTCGAAAGCCATCAGCCTCGCAGGCGCCTCTCAAGAAGAGGTCGGATCCTGCTGATAGAGATGAGGAAGACGATCGCAATCGCAATCGTGATCGCGACAGTGATAATGATTCTGTTGGGAGCGATCTGTACAAGGATGAAGACGATAGGGAGAAGCTGTCAAAGCTTACAGAGCTCGAACGAGAGATGATACTCGAAGCCCGAGCAACGAAGAGAAGCGACCGAGATTTGACTGAGAAGCTGAAGAAAAGGAAAGGCCAAGATAGGAAGAGAAGTCCACCTAAAGCGTCTACTCGCAACACACGCTCAAAGGCTGAAAGAGCAGGTGCATTGGATGAATTGATCAAACGAAGAAGGGAATCAGCTAAAGGGGGAAGTAGTAGTAGACGATACTCACCGGTGAAGAGGAGGTCTTTTGCTGCTGCAACTTTGAGCAGCCCTAGTAGGAGTGAGAGTGGATCTCAGAGTGATGATGGAGACTCCGGAGATGGCGGATTGGCTGATAGTGACGATGAAAAGATCTCATCCGATTCTAAGGTGCCAACGTTCGAAGACATTAAGGAAATCACTATTCGTAGATCAAAACTAGCGAAATGGTTCATGGAGCCATTCTTTGATGAACTGATAGTTGGTTGTTTTGTGCGAGTTGGGATTGGGAAGTCAAGATCCGGGCCTATCTACCGTCTTTGTGTGGTAAGAAACGTCGATTCTACAGACCCCGATCGACAGTATAAGCTTGATAACAAGACTACACATAAGTACTTGAATGTGGTTTGGGGTAATGAGAGCTCTGCTGCAAGGTGGCAGATGGCAATGATTTCTGATTCTTCTCCTTTGAAGGAGGAGTTTGAGCAGTGGGTTAGGGAGGTTGAGCGTAGCGGCGGTCATTTACCTTCAAAGCAAGAAGTCTTGGATAAGAAGGACGCCATACAGAAAACGAACGCGTTTGTATACTCTGCAGCCACAGTGAAGCAGATGCTGCAGGATAAGAAATCCGCGACATGGAGGCCTCTAAATGTTGCAGCAGAGAAGGATAGGCTGAGAAGGTCTTTGGAAGTGGCGAAGGAAAATGGCGATGAGAGAGAGGTGGAGAGGATAAAGGCGAGGGTAAAAGAGTTGGAGGCAACTCGCCAAACTCAAGATACAAACTCCAAGGCGGTTAAGCTTGCTGAGATGAATAGAAAGAACAGGGTTGATAATTTCAAGAATGCATCAGAACTGAAACCGAATGCTGGACTGAAAGATGGAGAGGCCGGGTATGATCCGTTTTCAAGAAGATGGACTAGGTCGAGGAATTACTACGTGGCTAATAACAACGGAGGAGAAGCTAGTGTTGAAGCAATTGCTGCTTCAACTAGTGATAATGGAGTTGGTATTGTAGCTACTGCTGCAGCACTCGAAGCAGCAGCGGATGCTGGGAAGCTAGTCGATACAAGTGCTCCGGTTGATCAAGGGACTGGATCAACCTTGCTACATAGCTTTGAATTGCCCATTTCACTAACCGTGCTTCAGAAGTTTGGTGGTGCTCAAGGATCTCAAGCTGGATATATGGCTAGGAAGCAGATGATTGAAGCTACTCTTGGTGTTAAAGTGCCTAACAATGATGGGAGGAGGCATGCACTTACCTTGACTGTAAGTGATTATAAGAGAAGAAGGGGACTGCTGTAACTCTGGCTGGCTACTTGTTATGTCTTAATGTATTGTATTTTTGGGGTATAAATGAAACCCACAAACTTTGGTTGTATGAGATACTTTGTGCTTGTATTAGTTCAATTTGTGTGGTGATTATGCAGTTTCACAATTTGTAAAAGTTCAAGAACTGGGCTGAGAGAAAAATGGGAAACAAATGACTGCAGCAAATAAAGAAAGCTATATATGTTGTAAGTGTGTAGTACTGTTTATCTTTATACAAGCAAAATGGTTTTGGTCTGCTACTTGTTTTCTATGAGATGTTCAAGCTCCACTTCACCTTCACTCCAGTAACTATCACTCTGGAACATCAACTCGATCTGCTCTAACGATTTGCCTTTTGTTTCTGGGACATGCTTGTATACAAGAGCAACAGAAAGAACAGAAATTGCTGCAAACACTAGAAATGTCCCTCCAACTGTTATAGCATGGGTGACCGTGAGGAAAGACATCGCGATCAAACTGCTGCTCACCCTGCTCCCGATCGAGCCAATTGCTGCTGCTTGAGCTCGAAGCTTCAAAGGGAAGATCTCGGATGAGACAACCCAACATATCGGGCCTATCCCAACGGAGAAGAAAGCCACATTCCCACACACACAGACAACAGCCAGTGCAATGCCGAATGAGCTATGGCCCATTGTACAGAGAGTTAACCCTAATGTGAAGAGACAAACTGTCATACCAATGTTGCTTATATAAAGGAGAGGCTTTCTCCCAGCTCTGTCGATAACCAATATTGCGATTAGAATGAAAGTCGTCTTTGTAAATCCAACAGCAACAGTTGCAGCAAGAAGCTGCTGGTTACCCTTAATCCCAGCATTCTTGAAGATGGTGGGGGAATAGTATACAGTTACATCCGGTTATCAGCATTCGTCTAACACCCGGTGTGGGATTCAGCATCTCACGCCAGACGCCCTTCTCCTCAGACTTCTCTTGGCTCATAAACTTTGCAGCTTCTTGTATATCTTTTAGCTTCTCCTCAACCTCACCACTGTGTTTGGATAACTTTAATCGATTATTCGAATATTGAATTGAGAATATTTATTTATCTTGTTACTATGCCAGAGGCATCTAAACTTCATTCACATTTTCCTTTCAAGATATTACTCGAACAGTTGGATCAGCGGCCGGCCATGGTAGAAAGTAAAAACTTTCGGTAAAAACAGATACGATAATTTAAAAGGTTTGAAAGTCTGTCAGACAGCTGCCCGGCCATCCCCACTAGGCAAGCCCAGTGGTTTCCTGTCTCCTTAGTAATTAAGGATACAGAGGTACGAGCCTATAGAACAGATCCTGTTCAAGTAAGGTCATGATCAATCTTGTTCGACGTACGGTTAAATAGCGGCACATTACTTCGTAGATATTCGATGTGGGAATTTATTCATACTTTGGGCTAAAAATGGACTGCCGGACGGCTTGCAATTACTTCGAATACTATATATTGTTGTGACTGTTTTCCTTAAATAGATGATTTTAATTTCTGCAATATCCGAAGCCAAGTAAAATATATTTAATTACGAATGGAAGAATCAATTCTGTAAGACAACTCAATTTACAATGTTTTCACCACGAAAGTTCTCAAAAAAACGTAGAAAAATGATTCAAATCCTTAAATGTATGATTCAATTAGGGTCAAAACTTACAACACTACACCAGAATGAAGAACAAACATGAAAAGTCGAATTCAATCAAAATTCAGCATCGAGCGACTCAGAAATGAAGAAGAGATGCACCAACCGTAGCCGAGAAGGACGGAATTGAGAGAGGCGAAGATCGCGCACGCCATGACATAGCTGCCGCTGCTCTTATTGATGTTCTCATTTTCCCGAAATGGATGGGAAACGGAGATATCCTCGTCGGAATCCATCTTCCTGTACTTCTTGTCGCCGCTCTTCCCATTTTCTTGGAGATGCATCTCTCTCTCTGTTGTAAGGAGGAGGGAGAAAATTTGAATATCTATTTCTATGTTTTTGGGGTTTATTGCTATGAGAAACATCATCGAACGAAAATGGAGGATTAAAGAATATAGGGGAGGATTGAATAATGAATAACTAGAGTTGAATTTTGACTTTGAGATGAATACTTGACGAGTTGCGGATGAATAGCCATGGCTTGTTTTTCAATGCATTTTATTGATAGATCTGTCGACGGCTTGACGCTGAAAGGAAGAGAGAGAGGAACCGGTATTTGCAAACTGTATTAAATAAATAAAGGAAAAGTATTTTAGAGTTTCCGAATGTAATACGAAAATACAAATTTGAAATTAAAAAATGTATACATAATAATGAATTTAGAGAGTTATAATGAAACTTTGGGATTGATTCTGTATTGAGGGACATGTTTATACTACCATATTTTAGAACGATTATATATTGAAATTATTAGGGACGTGTGGTTCGCAGCTTGAAATCGATTTCATTAAGATTTGACTTTGAGATTATTAGGTATGTCTGATTAACAACTTGAAATCGAATTTGAATTCAAGACTATTCTCATCTGATGAATGCTTTGGACAAAACTCACCAGTTACTAGATGATTGAAAATCCTCAAATTACGAAAATTGATACGCAATACATATTTACATGAAGTTTATATCGATATCTAATTTTAAAATCTTTTATAATTTTTTTAACGTTAATATCCAGATTTATCTATATACTGCACAATAATATATGGATTGACATCTAATTTTCCAATTTAGAAGAAAGAAAGACCTACCAGTTAATTGATTGAATCAACTAATGCCCAACAAACTTGTGACATTCAAACTCGACCATACACCCTTTAAATGCGTAATAATCTAATTAGATCCCTAATAATTTTATGAATAATCTCCATTGAATGAGGATAGTAATCTTTCATTGTTTCCCCTAAAAGAGTTTAAAAAAAACAAAAAACCAACTACTACTTGATATACATGCTAAATAAAATACTCTAAATTAGGTTTTAATAACAGCTAAAGTGGCCAATCCCTGAACTATGTAATGTACTTTATCTGCTGGCAGATGGCCAATAGTCCAAAGAAACGAAATAATCGGTTACATTTCCCTTTTGGGCCGGTTGTGGGCGAAGAGCCCCCATGATTTTACTATTTACTTCCCTATAGTTTAACGCAGGTGCAAATTCCTCCATATGATTTTACATAGATGTATCGAGTATCCTTGTGGTTTGCAAATGTGCAATATATCATTTTACTAAGACGTGGTAAAATACAAGTATTGAGTCATCTCGTGGTTTTAAAGACTTTATTTTAATAGGTATTTTAGTCTTTACAAGGCAAAAATTGGGTGAAATAACACCCAAAGAATTTTGTACAATGAAATATAGAAACTATAAAGAGATGTATTTCACACTTTTAAACCATTAAAAATAAATTGCATATTTTCAAAATTACAAGGGAGTAAATTACGACACTCTATGAAATAAATAAATGACTGGACACAAACGATTTAAACGGGCTGAGTGCTAGGCCCGTAACAGTTCCACTGACTTTGAGTTGAGGCCCATTTAAAGCCCATAAGTTAAACCGACGAATTCTTATAAACCAGCCCAACTATTTAATCGGCGCAACTAGTTTGGAAATTGGAATTACTTTTCATGAACTCTCCGACAAATTAAATCCAGATACGGAAGGGGAGAAAAATTAGGGCTGGTTCAAATTGGGAAGAGAATCAATATGCCGGTGGAAGTTGCGAACGGCGTCGCAGAAGCTATCTCGGTCCCCAACGGCGATATCAAATCGCAAAACCCTAGAGCTGCAGCGAAGAAGTTGCGGGATACCGAGAGGCGCAGGAGGAGGCGGAAACAGAAGAAGAATAAACAGACCGCCGCCAATGGAGATGACAGCGATGGTGCTGCGGAGAACGCCACCGGCGTAGACCAGGATAGTTCTAAAGAGAATTCAGATCCTCAAAAGGTAGTGAAGTTTATTGCCCCCTTTGTTTTTAGGGTTCTGAGTTAGGGCATTGGTTGGGATTGCATGAGTAGATATAGTTTATTTGTTAATTTAGTGTTAGATATTCATGTTTTAGGGTTTTGTTTGCTGGGATTACATTAGGATATTAATACCGTTTAATAATTGCATGTATTGTTGTATGAGAATATTATGTCAAGAAACAAAATTCTTTAGGTTAAATGCTTATTGAAGGATACATGTGAGTAATGAATGATTTAGCTGGTGGTCTTGATATAATGGTTTTATGATTTATCTAAACATGTTTTATCATATAATTGAATTTTTAATGCTAAATCAGTTTGCATCAGATTAAAAATATAAGTAACCATCACTTTCTCTTTGTTGTCTTTAATCATCAGGCTTTGGAACTAGTGGAAATTGAATACGTACCAGAAAAGGCAGAATTGGAAGGTGTCGATGAGGAGTTCAGGAAGGTCTTTGAGAAATTCAATTTCTTGGATAATGCTGTTACTGATGTAAGAATGTGGAGACTATGCTTCCATTTGTTGTTAATTTTGTCCTCTTGTTTGCTCTTTCTGTTTTTTCTAATCTTTCACCTGATATATGCCGCCATTCTTGCTTCCACAGGAAAATGATAAAAAGGATGATAGTGCTCCTGATACAGCTTCAAAGAAGAAGACCGACTCAGATTCAGAGGAGGAGGAACTAGATACACAACAGAAAGAAAAAGGAGTCTCTAATAAAAAGAAAAAGGTTATCTTCTAACAGACATGGTATTTGGTGTTTGATCTCTAATATTACTGTGATTCTCCTAATGCTGTTCTGATCTTGCTTGATGCAGCTTCAACGTCGAATGAAGATTGCTGAACTGAAGCAGTTTTCTACAAGACCAGATGTTGTTGAGGTAGAAGTCGACATTTTTAAATATTATTTTTGTTGATCGTGTGTCAGCCTACCATGTTTTCAGTGTTGGCCCCTTATTGGGTAATCCTCATAGATTTTTAGTGACAGTGACCTTAAGATTTTTGGTAATGTTGTGATGCAAGCTTTAACATGAGTTAGTACTGGGAAGGAATGGACTTTTGCCAGTTGTCTTTGAAATTTTTAGTCATGCAAAGTTGATTTTAACTGTACTTACTTGTCTGGACTCTGGAACGTTTAGTACTGATTTCATGTATTACACTTTGCTCAGCATGACCGCTTTAAATGACATCAGTTTGCTGCTGAAGGCTATATTTCATTAAATTTTATGAGCCATAGGTCTTATGTGTTTTAATGGAAGGGATGGGCATTCTGCAGGTTGCCTATGAAATGTTTTTTAATGTTTTCTTTATTGACTTTTTAAAAGGCACCATCATCGTTTTCATGAAAAGTAGAGTAAGCAATGAGGATTATTTTGTGTTATGTTCTACCATTCACAAATTGCGATTGGTGATTTCTTTCTATTTTGTGACCCCTAGTATCCTTATTATCTTGCATATCTTACGTACTTACTGTCTGTTAAAGCTCCATAACCAAGTATCTTATAAAATGGTTTATTGTGAAGTGCTTTACTGATTCTCTTTAATATCCTTTGAGGATCAGTGTATCACTAGGATGAGATGAGATTATGCATCACTCGCTTCAGAATAATATTTTAAGTCTACGGGGAAATATGAGTACATAACTTGATGCTTTCCAATACAACTAACAAATTCTTTTATGGTCTTCTAGGTATGGGATGCAACTGCATCAGATCCAAAGCTTTTGGTTTATCTGAAGTCATATCGAAATACTGTTGCTGTGCCACGACACTGGTGCCAGAAAAGAAAGTTCTTACAGGTGTCATTAATTCTAAGTTGCATGTTTGGGTTAAGAAGTATATCTTGTTTTGCTTATGGAAACTGCATGCATGGCTTGTTAAGATACTTATAAGGGCATTTATTGGTATGATTAAGTATGGGGGTTAGGGAACACTGTGATGGGAGATAAGTCAAATGTGGTTTGTCTTATATGTATATATGGTTCTTGCAGGGGAGCTGCGGTGGAACTTGTGGAGCCTTGACATGTAGGTGTTTGCAAGGGGAACCTTGTATAAATTATATTCAGTGTGCTGGCTATTTTGGGTTGGGTGTTGGCATACACTAATTCTGTTTAATGTGCCCTTCAATAAATACCGTAGCTGAGAATTAATTGTTAGTTCTGGAAATCATAATGTAAGAAATTTTACGGGGATTGATATATTTGGTTTTAATGATATCCACTTGTTGACATCATCTACTCCATCTCATTTTGAATTGAGAAGTCTTTAGGGGTAATAAGGTGTCAATGTTTCCAATGCTGTGTAGCTGTTCTTAAAACTTGTAGTGGGGAATTTGTTATATTGTATGATAAATGAAAATTGAGTATCTGTGCTTTATAAATTAGAGGTTATTGGTTGAGGTCCTAAAAGCAAAAACTTGCACAGCAAAATCTCATTTCGCATAATTCATATCTATTCGTTCATGTTCAGAAATTGCATGCTTGTCGCACGTCTCAACTTCTTGTGTCACTGCTTTGCAGGGAAAGAGAGGTATTGAAAAAACGCCTTTTCAACTTCCTGATTTCATTGCTGCCACAGGAATCGAGAAAATTAGACAGGTGAGACTTATTTTCCTATCTGCACTTCTTCTTACCAGTATTTTTTAATAGCTGAATGCCTGAATCCATTTCTGAGTCTTTTCTGTTTTGCTGCTTTCTTGGTTATTTTGTCAGGCTTACATTGAAAAAGAGGACAGCAAAAAGTTGAAACAAAAGCAGCGGGAGAGGATGCAGCCTAAAATGGGAAAAATGGACATTGACTATCAGGTATTATAAATATTCAGTTTTGTTCAAACATGTTTCTTTTGTTAACTGCTCATACTGTTTGTGGAGGGTGCATAAGTTGTTTAATAACTCGGCAGACTCTTTACCTTTTTGGCTTTGCATCTCAATTCTTGACAAGCAATTTTCTATTTTAACTTTTGTAGGTACTTCATGATGCCTTCTTCAAACATCAGACTAAGCCGAAATTGACAAATCATGGTGACTTGTATTATGAGGGGAAGGAATTTGAGGTATGAAAATATTCCTTAGATTGTCTTTTGTTATCTGGTATGCAATTTATTTGTACAGCTTATCTGTATAATATTGGATAATTTCGTACAAGGTTCATTTCTGATTTTCTTTTCCTCTTTTAAAAGATGTGCAATAGCTTAGCAGGAGTTGTCTGATTTTGGTGTTTTAAACAATTTGGCATAATTCGTAGCTTGTTTTGATGGTAACTTTGTTGTTTCTGATGCAATCTGCAGTCTAAAGATGGTTTCCTGGTTGATATTGTTGTTCAGTTATGTTTTATGTTCACATATAACTTTTAAGATGTTTTTAGATTTCATGGGCATGGTCTTACTGTCCTAAAAAGTGAGAATTGTTAAAAGTCACAATTTCACATAATAGAGTTATATATTGGATACTCTGGTATATTCACATTGCTTTTTTGGCTGCTCTCAGGTGAAATTGCGAGAAATGAAGCCAGGGATTTTGTCGCATGAGTTAAAAGATGCTCTAGGCATGCCTGAAAACGCCCCTCCTCCTTGGCTCATCAATATGCAGGTTAACAAGATTAGTACATTGCTAATTTATTCGGCTTTATTCATTTCTGTATCATTCTGCATTTCTCTCGTGAAAGAGGCAATTTGCATTTATTCCCTTTTCTTGACATTGCAGAGATATGGCCCTCCGCCATCTTATCCGCAGCTGAAAATTCCGGGGCTTAATGCACCTATTCCCCCTCAAGCTAAATTCGGTTATGGACATGGAGACTGGGGTAAACCACCTGTTGATGAAGTGAGTTTACCTTCTACCCTTTGTTGGTTACCTTGAATTTTTTAATCAGTGATTTCCTTACATATGGTGTTCTCATTTGTGGACTAGTATGGGCGCCCCCTATATGGAGATGTTTTTGGCGTTCAGCAGCAAGATCAGCCTAATTATGAGGTAAACACAGTAGATGGTAAACTTTTTCATGGATGCACCCTTCTTTCCTGATGAGTCTTGGGTTGGAGCATTAATTATGGTTTTTTCTCCATGTACCAGGAAGAACCAGTTGATAAGAGCAAGCACTGGGGTGACTTGGAGGAAGAGGAAGAGGAAGAAGAAGAGGAGGAGGAAGAAGAGGAAGAGGAAGAACAGATGGAGGAAGAGGAACTTGAAGATGGCATTCAGTCTGTTGACAGTCTTTCAAGGTAAAATGCATGCTTTGCTTGTTTCTTTTGAGAATATTTTACCAGTATGTGTGGTGATTTACACTAGGAGATTTGGTATTTATCCTTTTTGAGTTTCTCTCACTGTTATCTGGTTGGATGATTGCAGCACTCCTACTGGTGTTGAAACCCCCGATGTTATTGATCTTCGTAAGCAGCAGAGGAAGGAACCTGATAGGCCTCTCTACCAAGTAACTTTTTCTATTTTATTTTTCTGACACTGTTACTACTAATATTTCGTTATTTCTAGATTTAAACAATTTATCCTTCGTGTTGGATATAGGTGCTTGAAGAAAAAGAAGAGAAGATAGCACCGGGAACTCTGCTTGCACCAGGCCACACGTATGTCACCATAAGAAAGAAAACTTGACCAACTCTTTTAGATGTAATTTTCTGAATTCCGATTTTCTTATTCCGAGTTATGTTCTGATGCAGGTATGTGATTAACACTGGAACACAAGACAAAACTGGTGCAAAAAGGGTAAGGAATCATTTCTTCTGGTTTTAATATCTATGCATTATAAGATGTGTATTTTTCTAATAGAAGATGAACTCTACACCATATTCCTTGCCGACAAATTTGATGAACGTTGTCTGATATTTGGATCTTAACAATCGATTTGACTTTCTTGCTGATGTCTCTCTTTAACTCTTCTTTTTGTCAAGGTTGATTTGCTAAGAGGTCAGAAAGCAGACAAAGTTGATGTCGCGTTAGCACCGGAAGAGTTGGATGCCATGGAGAATGTTTTGCCGGCCAAGTAAATGAGAATATCTAATTTTTTCCCTTTCCTTTTAACACTGGGATTTACATTTACATGTAGGATAAGCTTTTCTATTTACTGTGTTTCATTAGGTATGAGGAAGCCAGAGAGGAAGAGAAATTACGCACTCAAAAGGAAGATTTCAGCGACATGGTTGCTGAGGTACGTGCAATGGCTGTACGCTTTTTTTTGTTTGGTTTACTCGGTGTTGCCTCCTCCTGACTTGTCGGAAATGTTGCAGAATGCGAACAAAAGGAAGCGAAAGGCGCAGGAGAAGGGTAAACAATCAAAGAAGAAGGATTTTAAGTTCTAATGAAGCTGCCATGAATATGGTGAAGACTCGACTCCGCAACCGAATGGGAGATGAATGGATGAATGATAATTTGATAGTTTATATAGAAAAAGATATATTTAACGATGTATCTAGTGAAGCTGTTATTCAAAGATTTCAAACAATGGCGAATCGCCGCAGTCAGTTGTAAAAGTTAACATTTCCGGTTTATTGTCATTTCCGGGTTATTGTAATTGCTATTTCTTTTTTCCGTTAAACATTGTGGCACCCCTACACAAAAATCCTAGCTACGTCCCCTGTGATCCAGTGTAATGTGATGTTATCTCTAACATACTCTGGTTTCACTATTGAAACATCAACATTTGAGATTTTGTACTTTTTGTACAAAGTTAATTTGTTGCCGATGGTTTTGATATGTTGACCTAACGTTACACCTCGGACTCTTCTGCCCTGAGAAGGATTATTGGATGTTGATTACTGTAATAAGAAAATTAATAATGGATTAAAGCATTGCAGAAAATGGAGTAAATGTAATTATTTATCGACATATTTATAATCTACGAACGTTTAAAGTTGGTATGTACTGTCCAAGAAATTTGATGAGGTAGCATACCGGTAACTGGACAAGAAGAAGAAGCAGCGTAGGAAGTTGTAACCACCTAATGTCACGTGTGCGGAATTTCACGTGCGGCACTAGCAACTTTGACGTCGCCTCAAAGCTTGTTAGTCAGCCTATCCTCGAACTTTGAACACACTTAGAGAGAGAAAGTAGAGAGAGAAGCTTTGGAGAATGATTTGTATTACTTGAATACTTGGATAATTTACAAATGAATGAAGGTGGGGTATTTATAGCCCTCCTCCTCTACAATGAGCGGCTTAGATCAATTCGATCTAACGGCTCCTACCAATCCGTTCAACCCAATCACATCCCTGTTCAATGAGCGGCTACTACTTAAAAGCTTCATCTAATACATTCCCTGTTCAACCCAATCACATCACCAAACCACCCCGCCTAGTTTTCCCCACCAAACCACCCCGCCTAATTTTTTATTTTCCCCATTCCCACTTTTTTTTCGTATGCATTCCCATATTTCAAAATACAAAAACAATCAAACCACATCTATCTATTTTGTTTTTCTTACCAGGGGCAGATTTCAAAAAACAAAAATGATGGCCCATCTCAAAAAAAAAAAAAAAATTAAGGCCCACCTATCTATGTTTTTTACTTCAAAAAACCTAAGTCTAATACCCACTCTCTTCGCGGGCGCCGCATTCAAGCTCGCGACTTACCTCCTCATCCAGCCGACCTGCAAGCTTCCGCGACCTTGCTTAGACGTAGAGCGGCGTACGGCGTCGGGCGACGTGCGATGTGCGGCGTAGAGCGACGTGCGGCGTAGAGCGACGTGTGGCGTAGGGCGACGTGCGGTCACGTAGGTGTGTATTATTGTATCCGTAGGGCTCTACAGTTTTCCCATAGTCACTTCTTTAAATGCATCTTTACATAAGTAGCTTTCTATTTAGAGTTGGTAGATAGTTATTCTGCGTCTAAATGGCTCCCAATTGGCTTCTCATAAGAGACATGGATGACTCTAAGCAAGATTTTCTTATGAAGCTTCGACTTGTTTGTTTTTATGAGACTCTTGCTTTTAAGTCCAGAGATGTGTATTCTCTTGATTGTATATTTCATGACTATGAGGTAAGATAATACTTTTACCTTTTACCAATTGTTTGTGCCTTAATCCTGTGATTTCTCTTTTTCACTATATTTTATGACTGGACTTTGTGTATTTCTCTTGGTTTATGGAACTCTTGGTTTCAACTCATTCTTTTTCTTTTTCCTATATTTATCGGGAGGACAGAGTGCAGGTTACGTTTCCAAGAAGTATCATCCGTGCCTTCAAACCTCTTTTAGTAGAAGGCCGGTTATATGGGTTGAAAAAGTTTCGGGTGTCGCATAATAATGGAAAGTATAGGGTCACCACAGCTAAATTTAGAATTCAGGTTGGTGAGGAGACCCAATTGCGCGTTGTGTTCGACTCGGCTTTCCCCACCAAACGTTTTTGGTTGAAACCTGTTTTGGATGTTCTTCGAATTAGTGATACTGGTGAAGAAGTAACTTTCGGTTAGTTTTTATATGTATTGTCTATTACAAGGAGTCTTTGAATGTGTTGTCTTATGCTTCCTCAACTGTGTTGCAGATGTTATTGGTGTATTGGTAGAGGTTTCTCTTCCTCAAGATCAGAAAACTTATCGAGGGGATGTCAAGAAGATGATGAACATTTACCTTGAGGATATGGAGTAATTAATACTGGCTGCATTTTTTGTCTTGCTTTTAGTTTTGCTTCGTGGTTTCTTTTTTGTTTATTTATGATTGTTATGTAGGTTGAACAGATTGTGTTGTACTTTATGGGATGAATATATTGAGCTGTTCATGAGCCAGCTTGATGAACAGACTGTGAATCATAAGATTGTTATTGTGCAGCACTGCAAGCCTAATATTTATAATGGTGTGTGCCAAGAGTTACTATTGTTCTATATTGATTTTTTCTGAAGTCTTTTCTTATCTATTTGATTTTTTTTTTCATGTGAAAAAAAAACCAAGGTTGCGAATGTTCTTCATGCTACCAAGATTTATATCAATGGTGATTTTGAGGAGATGAATGATTTCAGAATGAGGTATCTTTTTAGAGTTGATTTTACATTATCTTTTGGATTTATCCCTTTTCTTTGCTGATTTTGTTTTATCTTTATAGGTATGTTGAGAAGTATGGTCATGCTGGTGCAACTTGCAGTGGTGTCTCCCAAGGAACGCATGTGTCTTCCTCTGACCACTATGTTGAGGGTGTTACTGTTAAGAAAAAGATTATTGATCTGTTTTTTAAGATGAGGTATATATATTGTCTGTTTTTCTATCACTTCTTATATGTTAGTTGTTTTCTATTGATTCTAACCAACAATATAGGCTGCTTATTGTTGGATTGCTGGATCCATTGATTCTGTTGAGTTTGATGGTGGTTGGCATTATTTGGCGTGTTCTAAATGTTTTAAGAAATTGGACAAGATGGATAGGCAATTTTACTGTCGATTTTGTAATGCCCATGATGTATGTCCGACCCTGAGGTATTTAGATTTTCCTGTGTTCTGTTGTGGTTGGTTTTTATAGCTTTCTTTGTTGTTTTATTGAATTATTTAGTTTTTTTGTTTATACATTATAGATATAAACTGAAGATTTGTGTGAAAGATGATACTGGTATAGTTACTCTGTTGCTGTGGGATAATGATGCTTATGAATATTGGGAAAACTGCTTCTGAGATTAAGGAAAATATTGTCGAGGTTTCGCTTCAAGATCTATTTGGTGGTTGTTTTTTATTATATTTGCTTCAAGAAATATATTTTCGCTTATAGTTCAATTTTTTATTTGGATGGTGTTCCCGATCCTGAGGGTGAAATTGCACTCTCTTTATTGTGCAAGCATCTTATTTTTAAGATTCAGATGAGATCTGATCATGTGGCAGTTATTGGTGGTGGATATAGTGTTTCCAAAGTGTATTTATCTTCTCAACCTGTTCCATCCGTCATCGAAAGTCAGGTTGTTATTTTATAAGCGTTCTGCTTCAAGAACTATTTATTATATATTTTTTCGTTATGATGTGGTGGAGCTTATCTATGATTCATTATTGCGTAGGAGTCCAACTGTCTATCTAAAGACCATCGTGTTGATGATACTATTATGGATACTCCGTCAAGTAAGGAAGAGGTCCCTGGTGTTGAGCTGCCCTCTGATGGTGCACATGTAGGGAATTTTGCAACTCCTAACAAGGTGGGTAGGTCTTTGGATGGTGCATTTCAGGATGTGCAGGATGTGCCCTTAAATCTATCCTTGAAAGACAGATGTGGGGCTATAACCTGGATGATGATTGTATTGAAGCAGATGATTTGCTTGATTAAGGTGCTCCACTTAACAATGTGCTTGATAAGTTTGCAAGTTCGAACACTGTGAAGCGTAGGAGGACTGCTCCGAGGAAGGGGTAGGAAGGTAGTGGTAATTTTTAAGTGGTTGTGTGGTTACCTCAGACTTGTGAAGTGGAAATTATGAACAAATCATTTAGTGTTTTGATTTTTGCTATGCACAGCTCCGTATTATGTTTCTTAGACTTATGTATTATGAACAAATCCTTTAGTATTATGTATTTTGTATTATGAATAAATCCTTTAGTGTTTTGATTTTTGCTATGCACAGCTCCGTATTATGTATTTTGGATATCCAATGAGAGCTGTTATGGTGACGAACCTTGAAAGGATATGTAGACTCCCTCTTTCACAATTAAGTTATATATGTAATAGTACTCTAAACTTTAGACGCATATTTATGTATTAGTAGTATCTAATAATGTTTGGTATTGTGTTGTCTTCATTTAAAAATCTTATAATTGGAATATGAAAATCGCCCTAAATATTTTCTTATGAACGTGGAGATAAGCAAGTCTACCCCTATTATTTAGATACTTCTTCTTTGGGGGATATAAATAGAGGGGTTAAGTTAATGTTTTCTACTGATAAGTTTGCGTTTTTGGTATTTAGGTTGATATTTCCTGCAGATAGGTTTGTGTTTTTAGTATTTAGGTTGCAGATAGGTTGTGTTTTTAGTATTTTGGTTGGGTTGATGTTTCCTGCAGATAGGTTTGTGTTTTTAGTATTTAGGTTGATGTTTTCTGCAGATAGGTTTGTGTTTTCAATATTTAGGTTATGTTGATATTTCGACTAAAGGGTCTGATATTTCCACTAAAGGGTCTGATATTTCGACTAAAGGGTCTGATATTTCCACTAAAGGGACGCGGTCGCGTCTGGGTGTGTCTCCTATGGCCGAGCGAAATTTCAATCTGTGACTCCCCATACGCAGTCGCGTCTGGGTGTGTCTCATATGGCCGAGCGAAATTTCGTTCTGCGACGCCCCGTACGCAGTCGCGTCTGGATTGCGTCCCACACGCAGTGGATTAGTAATTCATACTAAAATATTTATAACTTGCAATATGATGTTGATTTGTTTACCAAACAAGTTAGATGTGATGATTTCAATTTATTTTTTTACTCAATTTTAATAAAAACATTCTTTACCTTTTTATTCGTGTTTATATTCAATCTCCGTCAACGATCAACATAATACTACTAAATAAGATTTATTTTTACAAAATCTAGCATCTACAACAATATCATGGACCATTATATAGAAGTTTATAAGAAACCACATAAATATTTTAAATTAAGATTATAATAAGTTTATAAAAGTTACTATATGTAAAAATAATTATCGTATATATAATTTATATTTAATCGAATATTTACGAATATCGAATCGAATATTAAAATTTTATATTTGTATTTGATTAGTAATCGAATTCAATATAATTTGTATTTAATCGAATATTTATAATTTTACTAAAGGGTTTGATATTTCGACTAAAGGGTCTGATATTTCCACTAAAGGGATGCGGTAGCATCTGGGTGTGTCTCCTATGGCCGGGTGAAATTTCAATCTGTGACTCCCCATACGTAGTCGCGTCTGGGTGTGTCTCATATGGCTGAGCGAAATTTCGTTCTGTGACGCCCCGTACGCAGTCGCGTTTGGATTGCGTCCCACACGCAGTGGATTAGTAATTCATACTAAAATATTTATAACTTGCAATATGATGTTGATTTGTTTACCAAACAAGTTAGATGTGTTGATTTCAATTTATTTTTTTACTCAATTTTAATAAAAACATTCTTTACCTTTTTATTCGTGTTTATATTCAATCTCCATCAACGATCAACATAATACTACTAAATAAGATTTATTTTAACAAAATCTAGCATCTACAACAATATTACAATATATAATCTCCTGTTTTTATTGATCTATTTGACCCTTTTCTTGATATACAAATTGATAAATGTAAAAATTGGAATGAATTTATTAAATGAAATGTTAAAACCACCTCTAACAAATAAATAATAAAATTAAAAAATGGATAAATGTAAGTGAGGATAATGCGGGACTCCAGTCAGGAGTCAATTTTTTTACTAGAAGACTAAAAACAAATTTATACCCACTTTCTATTTTTTATTTTCCATTTTTCATATTACTTCCTCTTTAAATTGGCTCATAGATCGATAAATCGAATCCAGAAGCCCTAGATTTCTAAAAAAGTAACTAAACGGGTTATGCAAAAATGGGTTTGTTTGCATCTGGGTCAGCATTAAAAATGGGTTTCTTAGACTTATGTATTATGAACAAATCCTTTAGTATTATGTACTCCCTCCGTCCCATTTCACTTGTCTTGTTTCTTTTGGGCACGGAGATTAAGAAGAATTGGTGGTTGTGTGTAGATGAGTGTGTGATTGTGTGTAAAGAGGTAGGCCCCACAAAGAAAAAGTGGTATGTTGTGTAATGATTAGGCTTCCTTTTTTGAAAACTAGACAAGTCGAGCGGGACAGCCCAAAAAGGAAAACTAGACAAGTCGAATGGGACGGAGGGAGTATTTTGTATTATGAACAAATCCTTTAGTGTTTTGATTTTTGCTATGCACAGCTCCGTATTATGTATTTTGGATATCCAGTGAGAGCTGTTATGGTGACGAACCTTGAAAGGATATGCAGACTCCCTCTTTCACAATTAAGTTATATATGTAATAGTACTCTACACTTTAGATGCATATTTATGTAGTAGTAGTATCTAATAATGTTTGGTATTGTGTTGTCTTCATTTAAAAATCTTATAATTGGAATATGAAAATCGCCCTAAATATTTTCTTACGAACGTGGAGATAAGCAAGTCTACCCCTATTATTTAGATAGTTTTTCTTTGGGGGAGATAAATAGAGGGGTTAAGTTAATGTTTTCTACTGATAGGTTTGCGTTTTTGGTATTTAGGTTGATATTTCCTGTAGATAGGTTTGTGTTTTTAGTATTTAGGTTGATGTTTTCTGCAGATAGGTTGTGTTTTTAGTATTTTGGTTGGGTTGATGTTTTCTGCAGATAGGTTTGTGTTTTTAGTATTTAGGTTGGTGTTTTCTGCAGATAGGTTTGTGTTTTCAATATTTAGGTTATGTTGATATTTTCTGCAGATAGGTTTGTGTTTTTAGTATTTAGGTTAGTATATAAGTCTTTTAGGTTCGGCTGAATAAAATATGTGGTAGAATCAAACTTGTATAAGTAAGGTAATATATATACATGAGGTTACTATATACTTATTTTTTCGATACTAGCATAATATTAAGATAAATATCATGGACCATTATTTAATCGAATATTAAGATTCTAAATGGTAAATCTGCAGGTGAGAGAATTCTGATTCCGAGAATGACTTTGACTCCATCTGATCCTAGGCTACCATTGAAATTTCAGAGGAGACAATTTCCCCACATTGTTTCTTATGTAATGACTATTAATAAGAGTCAGGGACAGTCGTTGCAGTCAGTTGGTTTATATTTGAAAAATCCAGTTTTCACTCATGGACAATTGTATGTGGCTATGTCACGTGTTACTAAGCAATCTGGCTTGAAAATCTTGGTAGTGAGGGAAGACGGTGGAGATTGTTCAGTCACTAGAAATGTTGTTTTCAAAGAAGTATATCAAAATTTATAGTTCTACTTTCTGGGGATTTTTTTCTATTGGTTTCATGAACTGCTTATTTTTTCATATCTCTGACTTCTTTTTGACATGATAGACTTGTGATGAATTTTAGTTGTTCTTCATTGCAATTATGCTTTATTTTTTCATGTTTGTTGATGATCTGACTGAAAAAATTGGCAAATTTGCATCGTTAGTTTGTTTATTGTGTATCTTGTAGTAATAATTAGAACATTGGTTGCATTGCAGTTGCTAATAACACTTAAGAATAAAACTGGCTTATATATATATATATATATATATATATATAGGGGGGGGACTTATACTAAGAACACCCCCTTAAGTGGAGAACCAAGAACACTTACTAACCTTTGATCTTGGAAAATTGATGGCTAGGATTGATTGAAATCTATTATATTTTTGCATTATTTTTGTGGTAGAAAATAGCCAAAAGGTTATATTAGTAATTTTGGCACCCCAATTTTCATTCAAAACTTTTCCAATTTCCCTCCCCCTCCATTTCGATAACCCCAAAGCTCATTCACAACTTTTCCAATTTTCACCTCCATTCTCTAAAAATCGCAGCCACCATCGATTGAAACTGAAAAACCGCACCTCCTCATCCATTTTCCCGAAATCGCACCTCCTCCATTTCGGTAATTATCTCATTTCGGTGAAAAATTGCACCCCCTAATCGAATTTGTGTGGGTTATATATATTGGAGGGCCGGATTACATTGTGCTTAATCGAGGCGAAGTAATCGACGAGGAGTATCTATTCGAAGCAGTAAATTTCCCCATAAGGTATTTTTATAAATTTCCTCTTTCAATACCGTTTTCGAAGGAACATAGGGTTTGGGATTAGTAGGTCATTTTGGAAATTAGGGTTTGGGTTTAGTGGGTAATTTAGCCATGATTGTAATAAATTGAATGTGTGTCTGCAAAAGTATGGTTTCTAATTTGGAGGTTTTGAATTTGGAGGATTCAAATTTGTATGGCTAATTCATGTGCACATTAGATATATATATTATGCACACCTCATCGAATCTGTGAAAAAGTATGATTTCGAATTTGGAGGATTCAAATTTGTATGGGTAATTCATGTGCACATTAGATATATATATTATGCAGACCTCATCGAATCTGTGTAGTTTTAAAAAACCTGCACATATTTGTTATGCACATTTTTTTTTATTTCTCCTGCATTTTTCTTGTAATTTATACGCACATTACATGGGTGGTGCGATTAAAAGCCTGTAATTCTTATTTCATATGCACATTTATTACTTCTGCATATAACTGTCGCACATTACATGTTTATAATATGCACACGAAGAGTATTTAATATGCACATTCATGAAAATTTTTATGCACATCTTCTGTACAGATGACAGCAAAGAGAAAAGCGGCATGTCCAGGAGTGGTTCTACGTTTGAAATGAGGTCAAAGAACAGGAAACGAGAAAAGATAGATTTAAAAGGGGGAAAAGTGGATAGGAAACTGAAGGGCAAGTTACATAGCACACCACCGGATGAAGAAGGGCAAGATACAGGTATAGTTGAAGAGTACCCTTATTTACTGTGTCGTGCAAGCCCCATTTGTCTTTACAGAGCTATTGCAAGAATGAACACAAGTCAGATACGTGCTGTAAAGGAATTAGGTTTTGGTTTCCTATTGAGATTAAACATTACTGAAGTTCCTATGAAGATGGCACATTGGTTGGTAAGGATGTTTGATGCAAGAAAATGTGTAATAAAATTATTAGACGGTGGAGAACTTTATATAGTTGATGAGGATGTGCATAAGGTGTTTGGTTTCCCCATGGGTCCAAGGAGTATAGTTTCATTATCGAGATCAGAAAGTAAAGATTTGTTGGATGAGTGGAGAGGATTCTTTATTAATTACAAGAAGATTTTACCAGCCACAGTGATGGAGGTGATGTTAGAACGAAGGTGAAGGGGGTAGTTGGTTTAAGAGGCACTTCCTGGTGTTGGTAGAAGCTTGCCTTATCCAGAATACACAAAATGGATATGTGTATCCATCTACCATGGGTTGTTTGAAAGATCTACATGATGTTCGAGAGTGGAACTGGTGTGAATATGTGATGTCATGCCTAGTTAGGACAAGGCAAAAATGGGAACCACATAAGCCGTTCGGGGGACCAGCATTGTTTCTAACAGTAAGTATTTTTGTACAAATTTACTTTCAATATGTAATGTATTATCTAATATATGTTGATAACTATGTTTTATTTGCAGCTGGTCTATATTGATAGGTTAAAGGTATTTAATGAGTCACATCCAAGAGGCTTTCCAGTTATGCTTAATTGGGATGATGAAGCATTGAAGAGGAGGCAGAAAAAGGAAATAAAGGGAGGAGGCTTTGGTGGTGGGTACATATTAGATCCTATTGAAGTAAAAGAGGAGAAAAACAGTGAAGATAATAACATGAAAATGGCGAAACTTATAGCAAAAGCAAACTTGGTTGCAAAACACATGGTTGATTTGATTGAGGAAATTCAGAACACGACTGTTGAGAGTAGTACAGTCCCTGGATTTATGAGGGCAATCAAAGCAATAACCAGACTTATTGGTTGCGATGTTGAAAGTGATGAAAGTTCAGAAGAAAGAGATGAAGAAGTGAATGATTTTGAAAATGAAAGGTTGTGGGCAAACGAAGCATTTATTAATGCAATCGCAAAAATAGAGGAAGCAACTATCAAGAGAACTGAATTAGTGAAAAGCATGTTGGATATGCCGTCCTTTAGTCTTGGGCTATCACAAATGAGTCAGCCAACAAGAAAGAATAAAGAGGTACTTTATTCACAAATTTTATTGAATTTCGTATTTTGCTATACTTTATGGATATTTGACCTATGTATTTTATCAAGGTTGGGAATTCAGGGAATACAAATTTTGGTGAAGAAGGAAATCTTCAACAAAATGTACAAAAAGAAACCGAGGTTAATATTAGAAAGATTAATAATTTTAACTTTATAATGATAAACATGTGATTTTAACATAAATCGTTTGTTAGGGCAACTCGGATTGGACAAATGGCAGTGAGGATGAGCTGTATAATGATTTAATTGACAATTACGAGGTATGTATGTTCTGTGCTTCATTTCATATGCAGAAGTAGTACTTTTTATATGCACATTAATGCTCTTTTTTACGCACAACATGAAGTCTGGGCCAAATGAAGGTGAAAACTTGGGGATTGAGAATGAAGGTGGTGTGGGTACAGAAAACGTGGTGGAGGAGAATGTAGTAAGTCTTTTTTTCTGGACTAACTTATTCTGTTACATGCACATTTAATAGTTTTTATATGCATATTGATGTAAATTTATACGCACATCCTGTAGCCTTGTGCAAATGAAGTTGATGATGTCGATCAAGTGGAGAGGGATGTTTGTACAGAAGACTTGGAGAACGTGGCTCCACAGGGTGATGTTAATGAAGAGAATATAGTAAGTCCTCTATTATGCACACTGATGAGTTTGATTTATGTACTAACTTATTCTGTTACATGCGCATTTAATAGTATATTATATGCATATTCATATAAATTTTTACGCACTTCCTGTAGCCTTGTGCAAATGAAGTAGATGGTGTGGATCAAGTCGAGGGAGGTGTTGGTGTGGATCGTGGAGGGAGGAGTTTGTACAGAAGACTTGGTGGTTAAGGATGTTGCTGAAGAGGGTGATATTAATGAAGACATCCCAGTAAGTACTACGAAGAAGGCGTACTCATTGGTGCTTGCACATTTATTGACATTTATCTCCACATTTAATATTTTTTATACACACATTTTTGTAGACTGATGCAAATAAGGAGGATTCTGTTGAAGGGGGTGTGAGTGCAGATGACATGGAGGTAGAGCATGAAGGAAATACTATTAAGGACATCCCAGTAAGTACACAAAATATTTGACATAAAAGTCTATTTAAAATTACAACATCGACAATGGGTCTTTGTTTTACAGGAAACTTCTCGAGCTGGTGCCCAACAAAATCAACGAACAAACAAAAAGAAAACAACAGCTCTCTTGTCACCATATGTGAAAAGGAGCGTGGACTTGACAAAACGGTTGATAAGATGTGAGAAGGTTGTAGGGATGTATCATTTCTACAAAAAGGGCACACCGTAAGAAACATTTTCCTGATACACCACTTATTATGTGCATTTAATAAATTTGTGCATTCATTAAATGGTTTCGAATCTGTGCAGGAATCAAATTGTATTCTATGATGGTGTTGAAGTGGAAGTTGGTAAAGACACCTTCCTAAGTTTAAAACCGGGTAGACATGTAAGGCCAAAAGTGGTGGATCTGTGGTCTCGATGGTTGAATGGGAAGGAATGTCTGAAATCAAGCTCCACACAGAGGCGTTTCTTTGCAAGCACAAACATCACGGTGTGTTATTTATGCACATTTTCCATACAGATTATGCACATTATTCAATAACTTCATGCACACAAACTGTTTGTTTAATAATGAAATAATGATTATGTAGAGTTTAGCAATGCAAAATAAGCCCATCAAATTTGCGGAACAGTTGCTTGGTGAGATAATTTGTTATCAAGAAGCAGGAATGGAGTGCCTTGATCAGGTAAGCATAGAATTTAGTAGCATAACTAGATGCAACTTGATATATTCACTAGAACGTTTATTTTTTTGTTGGTAGTTTGTGTTCCCCTTTATGCTTGGAGACCGGTGCTACATGATGATGGTGGAAATGCATAGGGCCACAATCCATGTCATAGATAGCTTAAATGATCATGAATCCAGATGTTCAGAAGAGAAATACTGGAATTCAACATCTAAACTGGTACATTATTACTATAATGTCTGTTGATTTCATCGAAGTTTAGAATCTGTTCCTAACATGCTACTAAAAATATGTGTCAGCAAAAAATGTTGGCCGATTTCCTGGATACTCATGAGTTAGAAGAAAAGGCCGCAAATGTTAGGGCATCAAAGCTTCGGGTCATGCATGTTAAATGGGGGCAACATAAAAACGTGATGGATAGCGCAATATTCACAATGCGACATATGGAAACATTCCTCGGAGAAGACAACGGGTCATGGAAATGTGGATTGACTACAAAATCAAATAAGCAGCTAAGTGTACTAAGGGTAAGATACCTCACAGCACTTATCACATGGAGTGTGAACCAAATGAATGAGGAAACATTGCAAAAGGCCGAGGATTACTATCACAAGACTGTCCTTGGGAAGAATTTGAATGTGGAAAAGATTTTATTAGATTGATTTGTTTTGATGAATTTGGATGTCTAGTTTTTAAGTACGACTGATGAATGTTGAATGTGTTGTTCTGGATTGTAGCCAAAAAATGTTGTTCTGGATTGTTCGATGAAAGTAGCACATGAAGCTTAATATGTATATGCATATGTCCATAAAAAATGTCTGCACAGTTTACACACATATGATTCAACTCTTATGCACATATGATTTAATTCTTATGCACATATGATTCAACTCTTATGCACATAGTGCATAAATCTTCTGCACATAAATCTTCTGCACAATTTACGCACAAATGATTCAACTCTTATGCACATATGATTTAATTCTTATGCACATATGATTCAATTCTTATGCACATAGTGCGTAAATCTTCAACACGTAAGCGAAAGTCTTCTGTACAAATTTATAATGGTTAATTATTTATGTGCATATAATGATAAACAATTGTGCATATAATATTCATAAAATGTGCATATAATAATCACTTAATGTGTGAATATATATTCAGTGTGATGAATAAAGTTGAATATGAAGCTTTATTGTATGCACATTTAGAAATACATACATGCACATTTCCTTTTAAATGTATGCATATGTGCAAATATATATTCAGCATGCAAATAATAACAATGAAATCCAAAATGTAACATTAACTTAAAAAAATCCATCCAGTTAATCGTTACATCGCCGATCAAATTCAGGCGGTTCGATTAATTCTGACCAAACCAATGCATTGAATTTATGCCTAAAATACTCATCAGATCTTAAAGAAACTGATATCTTATCAGCAACTTTACACATGATGTGCCACATACAAAATCTATGACGTGTGTCCGGTAATATAGATCCAACCGCCTTTATCAAAGCAGGATCTTGGTCGGTTATCAACATCTTGGGGTGAACATTATCCATGGCATTGACAAAGCTTTGCAGAAGCCAACTGTAAGAATACTCATCCTCCCCAGACAACAAACCGGCACCAAAAGTAACACACTTACCATGGTTATCCTTACCCGTAAAAGGTGCAAAAATGAGGTTATACCTGGTTATGCACATTGAACGTACAAATTATGCACATCGACAGAATATAGTATGCACATTTTACTATAATTGTACTGCCTAAGCCAATAAAAGCAGGATGAGTATGCAGATTCAGTATGATGATTATGCACATTACATGTAATTCGTATGCACATACAGAATATATAGTACGCATATTAAATATAAATTAGCAACAACAATATATGAAAGAATCTTACTTGTTGGTCGAATATGTGGCATCGAATGATACAGCCTCACCAAATCGCTTGTAGTTGTTGATTGATATAATATCGGCCCGAGAATAGGCGCGCCAATTTTTTCTCATCATTCACCTCGTAACAAAAGGTGAAACCCGGATTTGAATCCTTACGACTTTCCAAATTATCGAGCACGCCTTGTATGTCCAACCCAACGACGAAAGAACGCACTTTTTGGGTGAAATTCTTAAAATCCACACTACTACAACCAATCTTATCAAAACTACCTACTAACTCCTTAAATAATTTAAAAGATCTAACCGGACCAATGTTTGCTCTCTTACAATTCATAACAAAACTTTGGTGGGTATAATCCATTTTCCTGTTAAGCTTCATAAATTGTTTCTGACCATCTTGCAAAAGAGGATGTGAATGTGCTTCAATGAAATTAGATATTTCATAACCTTCCAACCCACACAATTTAAAAATTACTCGAGCTTTACATCCAGCTTTCGATGACCGAGTCTTTCTCTTTTTCTTACTACTACTAGCCTCACTCGATTCAACTACATTAGAGAATTGACCACTTCCCTGACCCTCCCGATTGCGTAGAACATACCTATGCTTGATAATGAGGTCGGTAACACGAACGGTACTCAAACGGACATCGAAACCAGAAATCCCAGCGTATACTCTATAAAAACGAACACCATCCTCCAAATTCAAAAACTTTTGGCCCACAAACGGTGTTAAATCTACAGGACAAATGGGGCTATACAACATGGAATTGTTTTCGAAAATACAATCGTCTAACCTTGTTTCGACCTCAATATCGCCATCTTACAAAGAAAATAAACCCGAATCAAATTATGCTTCCAATAATACAAATTACACAGAGATATCATTATACCATAATTCACAAACAGTTAATCGATCTAAAAGACAAATCTAACAACAAAATCAATAAACCCTAAAAAACGACATTATCGAAATTAGGGGGAAATGAAGGGATATAATGAATTTCCAACATCAAAAATACAGAATCCCCACTATAAGAATACTCGACTTCAAGAAATAAGAAGGGTAAATCGATTATTGCACTTACCCATGATTATTGGAGCGGATGAATTTACAAATAAAATCGATTGGCGGGTGGATTTCACGATTCTTGATGTCGGACAATCGAGCACTTGTTGTGAGAAAAGAGAGAAGTCGATTGCCTTGAAGTCGATTTGCAAGCTCAATCGATTACCATGAAGTCGATTTCATCTCTCTCTCTCTCTCTCGGTTGATATGTTCTTGTGAGAAAAGAGGGAAGGAAAAACATAAGATGCAAATTACCTTACTACCCTTAATGAAAGGGGTTTAACTTAAAAAAACATTTTTTCCCTCCTTCAATCCGAGCCGCACATCTCGAAAATAGATGGATAGATCTTGTTCTCCTTTCTCTCATTAAGGAGATGTTCTCAATCTATCCTTCCCTTATACATACATATATATATATATATATATATATATATATATATATATAAGCATTCAAAATAATGTGAAAAATCAATTGAATTGATAAGAAATACTAAATATAAGTTGATGATTTAAAAATATAAGTTAATTTGATACCTAAAACTCACCCGTGCGTAGCACGGGTGTTTGCCCTAGTATGGTACAGAAACACAATGACATTCACGATTTCACGTACATATTAATGCTGTATACATGTTAATTAGATCGTTTAGGAAAAATAATGATGCTAATTTATTGGGAAATAACAATTTGGGAACCACCATTAATTTGACAACCAAATCACTACATTAATTCACAAGTCCAAATGGTAAGTGTATATGATTTCAGACTGATCATAAAACCCTAATTTATTACATTCATTATCATATCCCAATACTTTCTTTCTTAATGTGCATTACAAGAAAACTAAAAAAGGATTAGGTCGGGCTTTGTTGTAGTTGTTCGGGCTGAACTCCTAAAAAAAGACCCACGCTCCAGAAATTGGCCCAACTATCGGGCCCAATAGGTAGATCCATATGCCTTAGTACTGCCTGCTAGCCCGACCCGAAATGAATTAACTAATCAGGCTTAATTAATGTTGAATTGGCATGATAGGTCCTCAAACTAGTTATGATTGGTGGAATCTGTCCCTCAAATTTAATATTTTTGTGGACATTGTCATACATTTTTCAATTAGTTTATTAGTCCTACTATAAATTCAAATGGCGAATATAACCTTTTAATTTAAAATTTGTTTTTTTAAGAAGGTATTGACTAATCGTTAGCGAACGAATTTTTTAACTAAAAAATTATGCTCACGAAGAATATCATTTGGGAACTATGTCCATCAATAAAACAAATATTGGGGACCATATTCACCAATCGTCATTATTTGGGGGCCTATATTATTCTAATTTGTCTAATGTTCAGGGCCGACTTTGGCACAAGGCAAGTGAGGAACTTTTTATATTGTTGTTACTCTTCCTGTTAAGTAGATAAATCATTAATGTAATTTGATTAGCAAATATCTACATTTATTTCTTTCAAACATCATATTTATTGCCAAACACAATTAACCAAAATCTACTTCTACATAAATAAATAAATGTATAAAAAAGCGATTTGAAGCAAAAACGTGTTCACAAATCGAATTAATCAAAATCATAATTCGAATTCAAATATAAAAAAGCGATTTGAATACGTATTTCTTTTATCAATATCAATATAAGCCCTTTTTTTGGCTAAATAGGTCCAACATTATTAAACATTTGCAATTTTGGTCCATGTAGGTAAAATTTCCAATTATGCCCTTTTGTATTTTTATTTTTTTAAATAAAAAATTAATTTTGTTCAAATTGATGGAAAATTGATGTAACGCATTATTTGTAGTGCTTAAGAGAATGTATTACTTAGATGTATTAATTCTTATATCCTTATATAACCACATAACTGAACAAGGATTGCGGAAACATTATTGTCTTGATCAAGGGTTTTTGCATTCCGTAACGGAACTGCAATTATCAAAATAAACTATTGCATCATGTTAGATTCGATAATTAAATGATTCTAAAGCATGCTATATTTAAGTGATGTATAAAATAATAGTTTGCATATATGCAATTATTTTATTAAGTTTTTTAAAGTCTTGTCACGTGTTAATGAAATTTTATCTTAATTGCATGTCAATTAAATCTGTGGAAATTATGTTTTTATGTCTTTGTGTAATGCTTCTATCGAAAAGAAGCAAATGAGAGGCTTTCATTAAAATTCTCGTAGAATCGAGAATGAAGTTTTCATTCTGTATATGCCGGATTTTTTTTTCACATAGTGATTAAAGAATTTGATGATATCTATCAATATGCCATCTGAATTAGAGGATAGGCAATAAGATGTCCTAATGAGTTTTGTTGCTTTGTAAAAACAAATTATTTCTATTTGGAGTTCTATTTTAGTCAGTAAGCAAACCTTATAGTTATGAACTTATGGTATTAAAGTAACTCATGAACATTTCATTTCAATCATAAATTCTAGTTATAATATTCATTATGATTATTTGTGCAATTACGATAAATTTATGATTAAAGTTGTTAATGATAATACAATATGAATACAAAAAGTTGTCAACTTATTTATTTATTCCGCATTAATGTTTTCAATCTAATTATTTATTGGTCGACAATTGTCCTATCTAACTTCTTTGGCCAGTTATGTTATCTAATGGAAATATTATTTGGCTCCCTTGATTTATTTATTTATTTTAGCATAGTATAGTTGCAAATCTTTAGATAATTTTCATGGTTTAGACATAGTAAATTTTTTGCTTTCCATGTAATGTTAATTAAGAGATTTAGTGTTATTACTAATTGCTAATGTATAACTTGTGCATTTCATTATTATGTTTTTTGGAAAAAAGATATGAAATAGAAGTAATATTTTATGATGGTTAGAAAACGAGTATATAAATTGTATTAACTTTAGTTACTTATGTAATTATATTTTTATTATAATTATGATGTACTAAAGAATTGTGTTTTGTTAAATTATTTACGCCAAATTGCATGAATATTATTTGATAGACTTATAATGCATTATTTGTTAGTCATCACAATGATTAGATCAAAACTTGACTTATATCAGAAAAAATAAGTAATTATTTTTGGATAACTAGTTATAGCTACATATCAGCTACAATAATGGTAAATCACTATTATTATCTTATCATATATATACAATAACTAATATAATTTCTTATACTTATATTTTGTTTTTGAAAATGCACAATAATATGGTAAATAAAATCTTAACACTACATACATATCATTAATTATATAGTAGGAATTTAATTATTAAAAAATTTCAGAAGAAATATATTTAAAGTAAATAAATCAACATTTGAAAATGAATATCATTCTTCTTGTAATCCCGCAACACCATCAAACTGTGCAGTCATAAAATCAATTAGTAGATTTGTTTAAATGGTACAACACTACAAGAAAATTGATTTTTAGAGAGGCACATTTTGTCGCCAAAGGTAGACTTTTAGCGACGAAATAAGCATTCGCTAGGAATATTATTTTCTCGCCAATGTTTCGCCACTAATGACTTTCCTCGCTAATAACAAATTTCAATAGCAAGGAAAAAATAATCTTCCTTGCTAATGCGTAAACTCAACAGTGAGAAAGAATTTTTTCGCCAATGTATAATGTGAAATTACTGAAATACCCCTTTATAATGTGAAAAGTCAAATTTACCCCTTCTCGCCAATAAGTGGGTTTCCTCGCCAATATTTAATGTAAAAATACCAAAATACCCTTCTAGATTGTAAAAAGTCAAATTTACCCCTCCTCGCCTATAAGTAGGTTTCCTCGCCAATGTATAATGTAAAAATACCAAAATATCCTTTTGGATGTGAAAAGTCAAATTTATCCCTTCTCACCAATAAGTAGTTTTCCTCGCCAATGTATAATGTTAAAATACCAAAATACCCTTCTTTGAATATTAAAAGTCCCCTTCCTCGCTTATAAATAATTTTCCTCGCTATATGTATATTGTGAAAATACCAAAATAACCTTTTTTAATTTGAATTATCCGATATACGCCTCCTCGCCATTAAAGAATTTTCCTCCCTATTATGATTAAAATGCAATTGTAATAAAAAATATTTTCGCATGTTATTTATCCTCACTGAAAATCATGTCCTATTTTTTATATAATAAAATGAATTCAATTAAAACCGTATTTAATTATTTGCAAAACATAATTAATGATTTATCCACACTAATTTTTTTGTAAAACTGAAAAAAATAAAATAAAAATAAACTACAAATCAAGTAATTATAGGAGTAAAAATTACATAATTACAATTATGTAAATAAAATAACGATTAAACAATAAAAGAATTCCATTAACATGAACATCTGATACTCCATTGAAACATAAAACGAGCCTAAAACGTTTTAGTAAACATGTCATCCCCTCACCCTATCCTGCCGTGGCAACGCGAAACCAGCCTCTCTAAGCTCGGCTTCCTACAGCAACGCGAGCCTCTCCAGCGATGGGAACTCGAAGAAACCGAAGCCTCCAACATTCCCCAAAAATCTCCTCATTGAAGAGAAAAAATCCACCATTTTAGTAATCCTCTGTATATTATTATTCGACGAGCTCATAAACGGAATCAAACACTCCAAGGGGTCCTGCCGCAGAACCATAGGGACCTCAAAATATAATGCCAACTCAGAAAAAAATAAAAAAAAGTGTAATACTCCGAATATATTTTCTAGCAGTCAAACTTCACTCCAAACGATAGGCAAATTATTTTTCAACCCCTCGATAAGAAAGAAGAGATAATCTTTCCCAGCGTAAAGTGCGAAATCTACACCGACCACAAGAGCTTAAAGTACTTCTTCGAACAGAAGGAGCTTAATATGAGACAAAGGAGATGGCTAGAGCTAGTGAAGGACTACGACTGTACAATAAACTACCACCCTGGGAAGGCGAACGTGGTAGCAGACGCGCTGAGTCGAAAGACAAAGGCCAAGTTAGGATTCCTCTTAACTAAGCAAGAAGAGCTAAGACGAGAATTCGCTACACTAAGATTAGAAGTTATACACCCTCCTGAGACAATATTAGGATACGTAGCCGCGATGGTAGCTACCCCTGACTCGCAAGGGCGAAGCGTAGAAGCCCAGAGGTCAGACGAGTTTCTAGAAAAGATGCGTCGCGCCTCAAGAGCAGGAGACACGAAGGAGTTCTATGAAGCTAAAGATAATGCCCTTATGCTCGGCAATAGATTGTGCGTGCCCCAAAACGAAGAACTTAAGAGCGAGATTATGAGTGAAGGTCACGATACCCCTTATACCGCTCACCCAGGAAGCACAAAGATGTATCAAGACATGAGAGAGAAATTCTGGTGGAGAGGGGCATGAAGAGAGACGTAGCGATGTTCGTAGAACGATGCCTTGCGTGCCAACAAGTTAAAGTCTTGCACCAAAGACCGTACAGAACATTGCAGCCACTACCTATTCCTGATTGGAAATAGGAGCACATAAACATGGACTTCGTAGCGAGTTTGCCGAGATCAGTTCGTAGAAACACGGCTCTATGGGTCATAGTGGATCGCCTTACCAAGTCAGCACATTTCTTACCAGTACACCTGAAGCTAGGATTGGAGAAATTTGCCAAGATACATGTAAAAGAAATTGTACGCCTTCACGGTATACCGGTCTCCATCACATCTGACCGCGACCCCAGATTCACCTCACAGTTTGGCCTCGTCTGCATGAAGCGTTGGATACAAAGTTAAACTTCAGCACCGCTTACCACCCCCAGACCGACGGACAATCAGAAAGAGCAATTCAAGTACTAGAAGATATGTTGCAGGCGGTGATCAGTGACAAAGGTGGAAATTGGGAAGACATACTACCTCTTGTGGAGTGTGCCTATAACAACAGCCACCAGACCACGATCAGAATGGCTCCGTACGAGGCACTGTACGGTCGAAAATGCAGATCACCACTTTATTGGGATGAAGTGGGTGAGAGGAAGCTTTTGGGACCAGAGTTGGTGCAACAAATGATAGAGAAGGTGGAGTTAATAAAACAAAGAATCAAGGAGGCTCAGGACAGACAAAAGTCGTATGCAGACAAACGTCGAACCGATCTAGAGTTCAGTGTAGGAGACAAGGTCTTTCTAAGAGTTTCCCCTTCAAAGGGTGTAGTGCGTTTTGGAAAGAGAGGAAAACTACGACCCCGTTTCATAGGTCCATTCGAGATCTTAGAAAGAATTGGGCCTGTAGCCTATAGTTTAGCGCTGCCACCTAGTCTTGGGAACATACATGATGTGTTTCATGTCTCACAACTGCGAAAGTACGTCTTCGATCCAAAGCATGTGATCAACTATGATGAGGTAGTCTTAGCTCAAGATTTGAGTTACGAAGAGCGACCATTGCAGATACTCGATCGAAAGACTCAGAACTTGAGGAACAAGCAGATCGTTCTGGTGAAAGTCTTATGGAGTCATCACGGACAAGAAGAAGCGACTTGGGAGTTAAAAAATAAGATGAGGACTCAATACCCCGAGCTAGAGTTCCAGGAGCCATAAATTTCGGGACGAAATTTTTCTTTAAGGAGGGTAGAAGGTAATACTCCGAATATTTTAATAAAGGAGATCGATTATTAATTCCGAATAAATCCATAACGAGAACGCAATTTCATTAGATTTAATTATCGACGTGTTCGCGAGTAATTACGAAGCATTTTGGGCGTTTCACGACATTTCGAATAATTTCAAATTTTATATCGGCACGTCTATTATTATATATATACGTATACATGTGTACCTTGAAATTTTTAATACGTATTATAGAGCCGAACTTTGATACGAGAATTTATTTGCTAATATATATATATATATATATATATATATATATATATATATATATATATATATATAAAATAAAATAAAATAAAATAAAATAAAATAAAATTTTAACGACAACTCCCTCCATCAACTCCCCTCTCCCACTTCGACAACTCCCTCCATCAACTCCCCTCTCCCACTTCCTCATCAACTTCCTCCATTAATCCATCTCCTTCCCCACATTTAAAATAGAGAAAGAGAAAGACAGCCATTGTTCAGTCCGGAAATAGCTACGTTGTCTTCTCTCCAGCACGTATCAACCCATCGCTGTTAAGGGAATCAGTCGAACAAGGAATATAGGTAAGCCATGCACCCTCGATTTACCGTTGTTTTTACGAAGGCATATCATCGTCGTTGTGACTCCTTCACTCTATACTCCTTGCATCTTTTCAAGGTTAAAGTCTTCGTCGCGAGCTTCTCCGATCCGCAGTGTACCCTCGCATCTCTCTCTCTCTCTCCCTCGCGACTTAAGGTAGTGAGAAAAGACATTGAAACCGGTTGTTATGCATGCACCATGTTTTCTTACGTTTTGCTATGTTTGGTTGTGTTATTTGTGTCGAAACTGTGTGATATTTTGGGATATTTGGACCTGCTTATCTCGTTGTTTTCCTGCTGGACTGAAATAGCATGAAACCACTCTTTAAACATGAAATTTCGACATATTCGATTAATGCACGCTTGGTGTTCGACGAAATGCTTTAACGAACTTTTAATAAAAATTGGGCATGCTAAGACAATGGGACTGTACGAAAACTTAGAAGGAAATCCAAAACTTGAGAACCCCTTTCATTTATCATGTTTCGCTGCCACGTTTCAATCGCCGGATTTTTTTTCCAAGGACCGACTATCCTCGCCGACATTCAAGCAGCAAGTTTCGGCTCGAATTCTGGACTCCTTAGCTAACCGAAACTCAATAATTTTAAAACTTTTATAAAACCCTTACTGCCAGCTTTCCAACGATTCAAACCATCCGCAAATCGGAGCTCGGAGTAAAAAGTTACACACCATCGAAATAGCCTGCCGAAACTGCCCCACTTTGACGATCCAGTTTCAGCTCTCCTTCCGACCAATTTTCTTAATCGACTACTGAACCAAAAACCCCAAAATCAACATCGTTGTGATCCTTAATATCTTGGCTGTCCATGGGCGTTTTCTATTCGAGAATTGGAGTTCGTACCACCAAGTTACGAACTCCGGAAAAACCACAGTCCGAAACCTTGACTTACTTCTACGGACTTGTAACCCTCCTGGGGAAGAATCTACACGTGAACTTTCGTCAAAGATCGACAGTCGGATCGTCCGGAAATAAAGCCGGAAGTTGCTGCGAAAATCACTTTCAAATATACCATTAATCTTAAATATCCCTTCAAATACCAAAGTCAAATTATTTGCCGAATGAGGAGAGAATGCTATGAATATGTGAACGAGTTATTTCCGGGCAAGAAGAATTTTATTATTTCGATGAAAATAGCGAAATAAAATCCGCCATTCGTAACCAAAAATCCTTATTTCTAGAGACAAATTTTGTGGTCTAGAACTCGCTAAAATTCTAGGACTTTGGGATTTAACCCTAACAGAATTTAGGTATCTTGTAGGACCCAAAGAAGGGCGATAACCGAGAATCGCAGCTATGATAAGACAGCACCACGAGGTGGGTTATATTTTCCCTAAACTTATCTTTGAGTTAATAAGCTCGTAAATGATATGAAATGTTGTTATCCGTGAAAATGTTTTATGCGCGTTCGATTACGTTTAATGCTCTTGTATTGGTCGATCGAGATTCTTGTTCTGACCTAATACGTCAGACTGGAATTGTGTACACCCCCGTTAGTAGTGCAGTGGGTTGATCTCCACTGTGCACTAACTTTTATAAGGGATTATCTGGGAAAAGGCCCGATATCCAAAGTTGAAAAGGGTACTCTGAGTAACGGCTCGAGACCCTAGATGAAAGTGGATCCGACGGTGATACGTTCCGGGATCGGGATCCGACGGTGATACGTTCCGGGATCGCAAGAGTAACTAAAAGAACGCTGCACGCGCGCGCTAAAGAAAGGAAAAATGCTTTTGTATACTTAGGAGTTCTTTTCGTTTTAAAACCTCCTAAGTCATACTGTTACTCCATGGATAACTGCTGATTTTATAAATGCTTTATTAAATGCTCGCCCACTGAGTGCACTAGTACTCAGCCCAAAAATCTTTTCAAAAACATTTTCAGGTTGAGCAGTTGCTGCTGACAGACGGAGCCGAGGAAGGGGTTGCTGTTAAATAAACTAAATTCCGACATACTTAATGATTTTTGCCAAATCAAGGAATGTAACCCATTCGTTTATCGCGACTCTGAACTCGTCCTTTTAGTCATTTCTTGCAATGTGGTCAGATACTTGTCACCTTTTGAATTATCCTGGATCTTATGAAAATATTATAATTTAATATTTTCCGTATTACTTTGTAATATTATTTAAAAATCATGAATTCTTGAATTATCTCCTCGTATTGTACTACACTTGGTCACACGCCCCTTTCCGAAAATCGGGCTGTGACAATTTGGTATCAGAGCAGTTCGTTCCGCTCCGGACCTAAATCGTTTTTCAAGGAAATCTAGACTCACTTCCCTAGATTTCAAGATTTGTTCCACTTTTGAAAAAAAAATGCATTTCTTGTTAGTCTAGAATAGAATCTCTGGACTATTATGATATTTGACAACCCTCGGCTCGCCGTCGCAGTGCCCTCGACTAAAGGTATCTTCTTCTAAAGCTTGGTTTTTAAAATTTGCTTATGAAAGTGCGCGCAAAATGGTATTTGCTTGAAAGGAAGCATGCAATGAGAAAGTTGTCATGTTGCGTTATGTTGAAATCACATGACCTAAAGAATTAAATAATGGTCGTACTGGAAGAGTCCACTCGACAAAAGGAACTCGTGTTCATTAATGCTCTATGAACTCATATGATAAAGTTTTATGAAAAGAAAGGTTTTCATAGTGGGACCTATGTGTCCCTGAAGCTAAAGTGAAATGTGATCATACGATTTTAAAGTCCGCTTGACAAAGAAAATATTTTCGACGGATAATTTGGAAATCTGTTGGCGGGAGTTTTCTGGAACTATATGACTATGTTATGATGATGGCTTGGTGTTTTGATGACATCATCCAACTTCCCTACTACTCTTATGATAATACACTAATACTGTTGAACTCTAGTTCACGGATTACCGCAGATTAGATCACTTGAACACAAGATTAGTGCTCTAAGTGTTACTTAGCTGCCTGGAAGGATGAGAACCTATTCAGTACTATTGACACCACTGACATATTCGGTGCAATACTTTTGATATTGGAGCTTCACACTCTCTTCTTTCGAATGTGGCCTAATGAACCTAGATGCTGAAAGAACAACAATGACTTCTAAGCTTAAATGCTTTAACCTAGAACTGAACCTCGGCGGCAAGATTTTTGGCAGACATGTATGTTACCTCCATGAAATCTTAGGAATGGACCGGCTAACTAAAAACTGTGCCACATAGTTTGTCATGATAGGAATATTATTCCTCAATCCCTCGAAAGGGAAAAAAAATGACTTCTCGCGATGTAAAATTGGATGGAGGAGTTCCAACCATCTCTACTATGAGAACCGGCAAGATGATCAGCGGGGTCGAATTGTCAAAATTTTCTGACCAGCCCTGCAAGATATGACGAGACACAAGAGGCCATAGAGGCAAGCTACAATCCCGTTTTATGGGGTCTTTGAAGTCATTGAGAAGATAGGTCCTAGAAAGTGGACGACAATAACAACATAGATATTATTCTCGATTTCCGTTTTAGCAAAATATTTGACACAAATCAAGAGTCGAAACTTGCGTATAAGAGCAATCACAATATTTCCTAGTGCTTGAGATACTAGACGGCATGTGGATAAATAATTGCGCTTGATGCAGTTGACGAAAAGCAAGACGGATGAATTTGATACAGTTGTCTCATAATACCTGATTATGTACCTATGTATACTCGTTTGTGAGAGATGATATAAGGAAAAGCGTTTGATAAAAGGAGTTAGGACGATGGAGATATGAATATTGAGGAAACAACATTAGGTTCTAAGTAGATGGTTAGGAAAAAAATATCCTCTATCTCCTTGATTTGCTCAATATGTTGTCAAAATTTTCATTTGATACGAAACATCCAAACTTTTGCAGAGAAAATTGGGCCTTGTGTTTCGATGGTCCAGAATCTCCTTGATAACTATACCACTTTCTTGAACATTGTAAAAGTTTTCTCATAGACGACTTCTTATTTATAACCAGTCATCAATTACCATGTTTATTTTTACCTGATTATGTGTTGTTGGAATTTCTTTTCAATAATGCATCACCTTTATGACTGTTGTTTCTTTGAGTAGAAATTTGAATTTTACCATACAATCCTTGATAACTTTTACAATTCTTTGAACTTGAAGAAATCTTTCATGTAAGTCTAGACTAGAATCGCTAGACTTGAAAGTTAGTGAGCTATTATGAGCACTTCACTACCCCGTCCTCAAAAGAGATTTCGTGAAAACGTGAACATTACTCGAGTTTTCAAGCTTTTGTATGTTTGGGATTGCAAGCCCATATTACTCAGTTTCAAAAAAGTGTCGTTTGATTTTCCCATCCTTTTTACTTAGCTTCGGTAAGGGGGAAATAATTGAGTTTCCTATTCCTTGGTAAAACAGTTCTACTTAATGTACAATTCAAATTGATTAATGAATTGTCGTATTAGACTCTCTCAACCTCTGTGATCATCTTGTAGTTTGAGCAACACACTGGATAACGTCGTGTTTTGCCTTCATCCCTTATAAGTTTGACTTTTGGTCTAAACAATGGTAGAATGATTATGATTTAAAGGATCTAGATTGCTTATAGAAGATAGAGAATTAGTCGGACTTATCTTGTGAGTCACATTATAGATTAAGTTCTTTATAAATGACGAGAACATTAACATGCTTGACAAGCACGTTGTGAGAATCAACATGTTGAGACAAACTAAGAGATGGCGATAAGGACCACAAGACATCAACGGTTGATGGAGTACCTCGGCAGTGGGAAGCTCGTGGAATGGCTCAAAAGCCTGATCTACTTATCTACAATCTACTAACATATTTTCTAGCAGTCAAACTTCACTCCAAACGATAGGCAAATTATTTTTCAACCCCTCGATAAGAAAGAGATAATCTTTCCCAGCGTAAAGTGCGAAATCTACACCGACCACAAGAGCTTAAAGTACTTCTTCGAACAGAAGGAGCTTAATATGAGACAAAGGAGATGGCTAGAGCTAGTGAAGGACTACGACTGTACAATAAACTACCACCCTGAGAAGGCGAACGTGGTAGCAGACGCTCTGAGTCGAAAGACAAAGGCCAAGTTAGGATTCCTCTTAACTAAGCAAGAAGAGCTAAGACGAGAATTCGCTACACTAAGATTAGAAGTTATACACCTTCCTGAGACAGTATTAGGATACGTAGCCGCGATGGTAGCTACCCCTGACTCGCAAGGGCGAAGCGTAGAAGCCCAGAGGTCAGACGAGTTTCTAGAAAAGATGCGTCGCGCCTCAAGAGCAGGAGACACGAAGGAGTTCTATGAAGCTAAAGATAATGCCCTTATGCTCGGCAATAGATTGTGCGTGCCCCAAAACGAAGAACTTAAGAGCGAGATTATGAGTGAAGGTCACGATACCCCTTATACCGCTCACCCAGGAAGAACTTAAGAGCGAGATTATCAGTTCGTGGAAACACGGCTCTATGGGTAACAGTGGATCGCCTTACCAAGTCAGCACATTTCTTACCAGTACACCTGAAGCTAGGATTGGAGAAATTTGCCAAGATACATGTAAAAGAAATTGTACGCCTTTGATGAGTGGTTTTTATACCATCTCATCATGCTCTTTTTAGTCTTATTTACATTGTTTCCCATTCATTTTTAGCTTTTGTTTTGCTTGGAATCGCATACTTTCGATGGTTTTTGGTTTTGTAGGTTTCTCACGCATTTTAAGTATATTTGGTGGTATTTGGCACCAAAATGAAAGAAACCATGACTATTGATGCATGTTTGGCAAAGATGGAGTTTCATGGATGAAGAATGAAGAGGATTTGAAGCCGGATGTTGAAGAAATCGAGTTTCGGAGTTCATGTAACAAGGCACTTGGAAAATCGTGTGGCAGGCGGATCTAACGATCTTAGAATCCGATCTCCACCGTCCACATTGTAGATCTATGTGTTAGGAGCATCGTGGCAAATTTTCGTGGCGATCCGACGGCTAACGAAGGAGTTATCCGAATTTTTCCACCCTCCAAGGAAGAGAAACACCCAAGGCATCCCTCCGTTGAAGATTCAAGACGAAGATTGAAGACCACAACCTGAGAACGAAGCGCGAGGATCAATCCGCTAGATTCTAGGTTGTATTATTCTTTCTTTATTTTGTTTAGGGTTTTTAATACTTATTTTCCATGGATTGTTTTTACATCTTTTGTGATCGTTTTCCTACGAATATGAGTGGCTAAATCCCCTTGTGTGGGGGTTTAGCAGGATCTACGTTTTCGATGAATTGATTCAAACCTTAGTTTTTCAATGAATGGATTATTTTGTTTCTTAATTGTTGAGCCTGCTTTTGATTTCTCTATGATTCTTTAATGTGATTGGCCATCATCTTAGATAATTATAGAGAATATAGGTAATAGATAATACGGCGCATCATACCCGGTTATTTATTTAGACCTGCAATTAAGTGTCTAGATTGTCACCATTGGTTTGGGATAGTTTAGATGGTTCCTTAAATCCTTGAGCATGATACGATCCTTAGGTTCATGATATGATCACTTAATTGACCCTTAGGATTATAAATTAGAGATCTCTCGCCATCATACGGAATCCCTAGAGCCTTAGTGGATGAACCAACAAAATAAATTCATAAATGCTAGCTAGAGAATGGGAATGAATCGATCATCTTAGGCATAGTGATTGTTAAACCTCCACACTCTTCATCAAACTTGAAACACATACATAAATCACTTTGCCTTGCTTTTTCTGCTCTTTTCCTTTTATGTTATTTTAATTTCGTAGTTTAGAATAAATCAAATCCAGTTTAGGACCAAATAGATAGTAAAATAATTAGGATAATTAGAACCCAGCTGAATCCTTGTGAGATCGACCTCGGGAGTTGCTAGATTAGGTATTACACCGATTCGTGCACTTGCGAGAATTATAATTTGTTCATCAAGTTTTTGGCGCCGATGCCGGGGACTCAGTCGTTTTGATTATTCTTTTTACTAGCTGTTTATTTGTTTAGATTTTATTTTTTTTGTTGGTTACTATTTCTTCTTTTCTTTACTGTGTCGAGTCTTACTCTTTGAGCTTTCTGCAGGTTTATGCACGGTACAAGGTCGCAAAATCCAGAACTTGCTCCTTTTATCGATAACATACACAGAGTGGGGACTCGAGTTACGAGAAAAGAACAGGAAGACAAAACTGAAATGGAGCAAATTGAGAACAATACTGAACCAGAGAGGTTGCAGGGAGACTACACGAGGCCGATACTTGGAGCCAATACCACCTGCATCATCCTAGAAGAGACCGCAAGGAATTATGATCTGAAGCCCGTCTACTACCATATGCTACCATCTTTCTACGGGCTAGCAACTGAAGATCCTCTTGCTCATATGAGGGAGTTCTATGCTACACTGGGGACTATTCCTCTCAGCGGGCTCACTACTGATCAATTGGGAAGACGATTGTTTCCCTACACTCTGAAGGATAAAGCCAAGAATTGGTTGCACACACTGCCTGCTAATTCTTTGGGGACAATGGAGGACATGTTCAAAGCATTCACGGAGCGATACTACTCCCGAAGCAAGAGCCACAAGTTGAGGCAACAGATTGCTACTTTCTCCCAATTTGACAATGAGACATATCATGAAGCTTGGGATAGATTCAAGGGACTCCTCATCCAATGTCCACATCATAATTACCAGGTTGCGATGTTGAATGAGTTCTTCTACAATGGATTGCTCTTGACGTGTCAGATTATGGTTGATAACATGGCTCCCGGAGGCATTCTTGCACTGACCCCAAGTGCATTGCATGAGCTTTTTGAGACGTTGAAGGCTCGTTCCATATTAAGAAGTCAGAGTGTGAGACAACGTGGAACGCAGGATGTACGGGCTGCATATACGGATGATACTATTAAGGAGCTTCAACTGCTTAGACAAGAAATCAAGGAGCTCAAGCAGAGACAAGTGCAAGCCCCGAAGATTGGCGAGGTCTGTACCATTTGTGATGATCCACAACACTCAACTGCCCAATGCCAGTTTAATATCATCCACAATCAATTTCAAGAGGAAGAAGCTAATTGGGGACAAGGCCTAAGACACCAGGAATGGGAAGAGAGAAGGCAATATCAGAGGCCGCAGCAAAATTTTGTCCATAAGCAGCAAGGGTACAATCCTAACTACAAGAGTTATCAGGATTATGGAGGGAGGAATGTCATTCCGCAGCAGAACTTTAGAGGCACATCATCTTCTCGCCCTCAGCCAATGATTGAGGAGGCTGACAAGAATTCCATGGCCATCTTGCAAGACACCTTAAATGCCTTTATGAAGAGTTCTAAGGAGCAAATGGAGACACTTACCACTTCTGTCAGAACGTGGAAGCCAATTCCAACAATTTGGGGACTCGACTTGGCCAACTAGCACGGGAAGTCGCTTTGCTTAAAATGCAACAAGGGGAACTACCAGGACAAACACATCAAGCAAAGGCTCTCCATGTGTTGAGAAATGGCAAGGAGATTGAAAAGCCAGATTACATTCCTGAAGACTCGCTCATTGAGGAAACATCCAAGGGAGATGGCGTAGTCAAAGAGGATGAAAAAGCCTTGACTAAAGAAGACAAAGGTAAAGAGAAGGATCTTGTAGAGAAACCCGCTTTACACAAGGCAAGTAATCCATACAAGCCTCCACCACCATTTCCCGGGCGTCTGAAAGGAAGCAAGCAAGATAAGCAATTATCTACCCTTTTCAATATGTTTTCTAAGGTTAACATTAATCTTCCCCTTTTAGACCTTATCAGGAATGTGCCAAGTTATGCGAAGTTCTTCAAAGAACTTAGTACAAACAAGAGGAACTATGAGGAAGTGACACGTACGTTGACACCACAATCTGTAAGTGCATTGGTTGGTTTACCTCATTTACCACGCAAAATGAAGGACCCAGGTAGTTTTCTGATCTCAATCTCCATGGGGACTGATAGAGTTGTTCGAGGAATGTTGGATTTGGGGGCTAGTATCAACCTTATGACATACTTATTGTACAAGTAGTTGGGTATTCAAGGATTAAAGCCTACATCCATGAGAGTGCATCTTGCTGACAAATCTATTAAAAGTCCTAGGGGAGTGGTAGAGGATATTTTAGTTCAAGTTGATAAGTTCATTATTCCTGTTGATTTTGTGATTCTTGATATGTAAGATGTCTCTCTTAGGGATAATGAGCATTTGATACTTTTAGGGCGACCTTTTATGTCCACTACCAATTCGATCATCAATGTGCGTGATAGGAAGGTGACGATGGAGGTCCTCGGGGAGTGTTTAGAGATTGCTGTGATGGATTGTTCTGCTATTCCTTCTGCTTACTCTATTGAGATGGTGTATTTTGTTGACCCTTGTGACTCGATAGTGCAGAACTCTTATTTACAGGAATTGACAAATGACAAGTTGGAAGCTGCTTTAACTCTTGCCACTAACCCTGAATTTCTTGCAGATGAGGACAAAGAGTGTCTTAAGCAGTTAGAAGATGGTCTTGAGGCTAGTAGTGGATTTGAATCTAGCAAAGCCTTGGAGCTTCCTACCGGCGGAAAGCAAGCTGAACCACTTTCGCCAGTTCTAGAGCTCAAGGAGTTACCGAAGAGCCTCAAGTACGTCTTCTTGGGGGAGGGTGATACGTATCCGGTTATCATCTCATCCAGCCTGACCCCATTCCAAGAATCAGCGGTAGTGAGAGTACTTAGCGAGCATAAGGAAGCCATTGGATGGAGCCTATCCGATATCAAGGGAATAAGTCCGGTGAGATGCATGCACAAGATTGTTTTGGAGGATAATACCAAAGCAGTGCGGCAACCTCAACGGCAACTTAATCCAGCAATGCAAGAGGTGGTGAAGAAGGAAGTGATCAAGATGCTTGACCATGGGATGATCTATCCTATATCTGACAGCAAGTGGGTAAGTCCAGTACATGTGGTTCCTAAGAAATCCGGCATCACTGTGGTTAGGAATGACAAAGGTGAATTGGTGCCTACGAGAATGACCACCGGATGGCGGATGTGCATAGACTACCGAAGATTGAATGCTGTGACAAAGAAGGACCATTTTCCTCTCCCTTTTATTGATCAAATGTTGGAAAGACTAACCGGTCATGAGTATTATTATTTTCTTGATGGTCTTTCAGGTTTTTATTAGATTCCGATAGTTCCCGAGGATCAAGAGAAGACAACATTCACTTGCCCGTTTGGAACTTTCGCATATAGGAGGATGCCTTTTGGGCTCTGCAATGCCCCCGCTACTTTTCAAAGATGCATGCTCTCCATCTTCTCCGACATGGTTGAAGACTTTATTGAGGTATTCATGGATTACTTTTCAGTTTTTGGGCATTCTTTTGATGATTGTCTGAATAAGTTGACTTTAGTTCTTAAGATATGCATTGAGTGCAATTTGACCCTTAGTTGGGAAAAGAGTCATTTCATGGTTACACAAGGGATTGTGCTTGGACATGTAATTTCTAAGAGGGGGATAGAGGTAGATAAGGCAAAAATTGATTTGATAGTTAAGCTTCCTCCTCCTACCTCAGTGAAAGAAGTTAGGGGATTTCTTGGGCAAGCAGGATTTTATAGGAGATTTATGCAAGGGTTCTCTGAATTGTGTCGTCCTCTAAATAAGCTTCTGTGCAAAGATGTTCCATTTGAGTTTGATGATGCATGCTTATCTGCTTTTAATACTCTTAAGGAAAAGCTTACTTCTGCTCCTGTTGTTGTTGGTCCTAATTGGTCTTTGCCTTTTGAGCTTATGTGTGATGCATCAGACTATGCTATAGGAGCTGTTTTAGGACAAAAAGTGGATGGTAGACTTCGTGTTATTTACTATGCTAGTCGCACACTTGATTCCGCACAAGTAAATTATACCACTACTGAAAAAGAGTTCCTTGCTGTTGTATTTGCTCTTGACAAATTTAGATCTTATTTGGTAGGAACTAAAGTTGTTGTGCACACTGATCATTCCCGCATTGAAATTTCTTCTCACCAAAACCGATGCCAAGCCTAGATGGTGCTTAGGTGGATTTTATTGTTGCAAGAATTTGATGTTGAAATTGAGGACAAGAAGGGTAAAGATAATGTTGTTGCTGATCACTTATCTAGGTTGCCTGTTAGTTTTATTCCGCAGGATTCTACTGTTCCTATCAATGATTCTTTTCCTGATGAGCAGCTATTTGTTATTTCCCGCGAGCCATGGTATGCTGACATTGTCAACTACTTGGTGAGTGGGGCGTTGCGTACTGATCTTTGTTGGCAGGAAAAGAAGAGATTTGAATCTTCATGCAGGGCCTACTTTTGGGATGATCCTTACTTGTTCCGGGTATGCAATGATCAAATAATTCGGAGATGTGTTCCTGAGGATGAGCATATGAGTATACTCTCTCATTGCCATGAGTTGAGCTGTGGAGGACATTTTAGTGGAAAGAAGACTGCACTCAAGGTCCTCGAGTCCGGATTTTATTGGCCCACTTTGTTCAAGGATGCTCATTCCCACTATCTAAGTTGTGATAAGTGTCAACGGAGTGGTAACATCGGTAAGCGAAATGAGATGCCCCAAACCGGTAATTTGGTTGTTGAGTTATTTGATATTTGGGGTATTGATTTCATGGGACCTTTTCCCTCCTCTATAGGTTATGAGTATATTCTTGTGGCTGTTGATTATGTTTCAAAGTGGGTGGAAGCAATTCCAACTAGAACTAACGATGCTAATGTGGTTGTCAAGTTCTTGAAGGAAAATATTTTTAATAAGTTTGGCACTCCTAGAGCAATCATTAGTGATGGTGGGAAGCACTTCTGCAACAAACTATTTGATGGGTTGTTGAAGAAGTACAATATTAAGCACAAGGTGGCAACCCCTTACCATCCACAGACATCCGGGCAAGTCGAGGTGAGCAATCGGCAAATCAAAGGTATTTTGGAGAAGACGGTAAAGCCGTCAAGGAAAGATTGGGCTTTGAAGCTTGGTGATGCTTTGTGGGCGTATCGCACCGCGTACAAAACACCAATTGGAATGAGCCCCTACCGAATGATCTATGGGAAGGCTTGTCATTTACCCGTGGAGCTGGAGCATAAGGCTTATTGGGCGATCAAGCAGCTGAATACGGATCTCGAGAAGGCCGGTGAGAAGCGTTTGCTAGAGTTGGATGAGTTGGACGAGGTTCGTGATGCGGCTTATGAGAATGCCAAGATTTACAAAGAGCGCACTAAACGCTATCACGATAAGGGCATTGTTAGTAAGTCTCTTTACCCCGGAATGAAGGTTTTATTATATAACTCTCGTCTCAGACTGTTTCCAGGAAAATTGAAGTCTAGGTGGTCCGGACCATTTTCTGTTGTCCAAGTATTTCCTCATGGTGCTGTGGAGTTGTTAAACCCACGGGCTAATGATACTTTCAAGGTGAATGGACAGCGGGTGAAGCCATATTTTGAACGAGCATTCGACAAAGCCGACGTCGAGTGGCTCGAGATCTCAGACCCATGATTCGATCCTGATGTAGTCGAGCTAACGACTATAACCGAAGCGCTTCTTGGGAGGCAACCCATGTTTTGTAAGTTTTTCGTGTTTTCGTAGTTCGTTTTTCGTTTTCTTATTAAAAAAAAAAGCGTCTTCGGACCGCGGTCCGCGTTCATGCGGGACCACGGTCCCGTGTTATCGGCAGCCGAACAATTTCGAGGCAGAGAGGGGCAGACCGCGGTCCGCGTTTACGAAGGACCGCGGTCCCGTGTTATCGGGAGAAAAAAAAATTTTAGAACAGAGAAGGACGGACCGCGGTCCCGTGTTATCGAGGCGCACAACTTTGCGATGCAGAGAGGGGCGGACCGCGGTCCGCATTTGTGCGGGACCGCGGTCCCGTGTTACAAATAGCCAGGTATGTTATTTTTCTCTTATAAAACCATCCCTCCCCTCTCTCTTCTTCTCCCACTCGAATTCTCATCTTCTCCCACAAATAATACTTGGCTCTCACCTCTCCTTCTCCCCTTACAACATAAACCACATCTACAAAGTCTTTCTACCATACTTGTGTCGGATTTCTCTCTTCAACATCCATCCAAGGTAAGAATTCTTCCCAACTTTTAATTTTCTTCAAGTTTTTCCACAAATTTCGAAATTCGTCTCTTGGGTTGAGTTTCTTTGGGAAGATTGGTAGAATTTTTATGTTGATTTGTGAAGTGTTGATACATGGGGCGGATTTGTGTTCATGATTTGAAGAATTAAGCTTGTTTATCCATATGCCTACATATTCATCTCTTGGGTTGAGTTTATTTGGGAGGATTGATGGAATTATCAAGTTGATTTGTGAAGTATTGTTATAAGGGAGGAATTTGTGTTCTTAATTTGGAGTAATTAAGCTTGTTTCTACATATGCCTACCAAGTGTTCGATTAAATGCTTCAATGACCGAATTCACTTTAATTTCGAAATTCCTTGGATTTTCTCGGTGCCTTAGTTGTTGTGAGGGATGTTGCTTACTAGATTTGGATTAGGACTTACCCTAAGCTTTGAAAGAACTTGTTTGGATTTATGCCTATTAAATGCTTGTGAAAATGCCTAAGTGTTGTTCATGTGCTTGATTTGATTCTTTTATTCCATGAATGCTCTTATACTTGCTCCAAGCTCTTTTTATGTTCATTCCAAGCATGTGGTTACTAGCACCTTAGCTTATGGGATACTACTTGATTGTGTTTGATATCCTAATCTATCATTGTGGGTTTCCTTGTATGCCGGATGATTTATTTCTATATAAACATCTACGCCTAGTCGCATGATAGGTTTGGGGGAATTTTTGAATCTCGTTGTCTCATATTTGTTATGACATTTCCCTACCTACTCTTTGGCATACTCACATTGTTATTGCATGACTCTCATGGCTAGAGATAAAGGAAAGAGTCAAGCTCCATCACAAAAGAGGGCTCGGCAAGCTGGCGAAAGCTCCTCTCGAGGTTCGACTGGATCTCGTCCGGCATGGATTCTATCGGCAGCTGCTCAACAATGGGCTGCCGTAAATGACAGAAACCGTCCCCTCATTCCCGAGAGAGGGATTACGGTGAGTGGACACGTCATCGATGGCTTTGAGACTTTGTGGCTGCGGCGCATTATTCAGCGCCGTGGTCGGGGCCAGTTGGTGGCCACACCTGCGGGATATGACGAGCAGCTCGTTCGAGATTTCTATGCATCCCTCGTTTCTTACGACAGGGGGACCGGTGTTGTTGAGCTTCGCGGGAGAAAGGTGACCATCACCGGTCGCGTGATTAATGACTTTTATGTGCTGCCTGAGCCGGTGGGGTACCCGGATGAGACATTCCATACTCTGTTCCCGCCGGATGTGGAAGCTTGGCCTGCACGTATACAAGTTATCTGCAAGGAAGGGTTCCCTTATGTGCCCGGTATGACTGGTTTCCCGAAGCATAGTCTGCGCCCACATGTTAAGGTTTTGCGGTACTTTGTTCAGCATAATCTCATGCCGAGCACCAGCTTCCATGATCTTAAGCCGGAGCGCGCTCTACTGATATACTGCATCCTTGAGGGACTTTACATAGATGTCGGACAGCTTATCATGGGGTTGATCTTGGCCACCCATGACTATCCAGGCCGGACCGGGTTCCCTTTCCCCTATCTGATTACTGCTATCTGCCGGTCCGCTGGGATCCCCATGATTCCGATTGACCAACTCCGTCGTGGCAAAGGGGACATTACCTCTACTATCTACGAGGAGTTGATGCAAGCTAGAGCTCCGGGGGCTCATGCTGAGGCTGCTGATCGAGATGGCGAGGACGTTCCTGCCGAGGGGGGTCATGCTGCTAACCCTCCTGTTTTTGACATGTCTGCTTTGCAGGAAATGTTGCAGCAAAATCAGACGGCTATTATGGGCGGGTTCACTGCCCTCAATGACCGCTTTGCTGCACTTGATCGCCGGCAAGAGACTCTGGAGGAACAGCACCGAGCTTTGTTAGCGCGCCAGGACAATACTGAAAGGTGGCAGAACACTATGGATGAGCGCTACAACCAGTGGCTGCGGCATATGGGATACCCGCCTTATGGGCCTGGCCCCGGTCCATTCTGAGATGGGTAGCTACACAGACCATATTCTTATTTAGTTCTCAGGGAAGATTCGTTTACCCATATTTTCTTTGTTTGACTCTATTTTCGTGCTAGGGACTAGCTCGTAGATAGGTTTGGGGGGTATGTCGAATCTTGAACCCTGCTGATTTGGTCTGTATAATTATGATTCTGATGATTCTCTATGTATTTGATATTTGAATTACTATGATTTATGTTATTTGATGTTTATGCAGTTCTTGCCTTAAAAAAAATTTTCTTTGCTGAAGCATTGTTGAATTAAATTTGAGCATGATAAAATCTTCGAACGTGTAGGATATAAAAGTATGGTAGTCTAAAAGCCTTTGTGAGAATTTGAGCCTATTGTCAACTGACGAAATTCTATGTCGGTCTCAATTTCTTTCATGTGTGATACTCGCTTTAGGGAGAACATTTAGAACTTGCTTTGAGTCTGTTTGAAGTTTATTGAACACTTTTCGTATGTGGCATTGATATGATCTTAGGCACTATCTCGTTTTTTAGCCAGAGCCAAATATGATTTCTACCTTGAACATCAACCTAGTAAGCCCCTTTGAGCTTAATGTATCTTTTTTTATTCATGTACCTACACTTAAATTGCCTAGCCTATCTAACCTTAACCGAGGATCTAGTAGAGTCATTAGAGCTGTAGAGGAAATGGGGTTTGTAAGGGTTTGGTGATCAAGGGACAAATATTTGCTAAAAAGTGAGATTGGTGTTAATTGATTTTGATTATATCCAGCCTGGTACCGAACTTGATGACACCGTGTTATACATAAATCTTTATCTAATTTTTGGTAGAGAGTTGGCAGGTAAACAATTGGATAGAATATGGGAGACTTGCGCATGTACTCCTAATTTTGATTGAAAGAAGTTTATTGATGACATATGTATAGTTGGGAGATGATAAAAAAAAAGAGAAAAAAAATAAGAAAAAAAGAGGATGAAGATGAGAAAGAGAGTTTGGAAAAGTGAGAACTTGGGGAGTCTTGATTTGTTTGATTATGAGTGATTCAAAGGTGGTTGATTTTAGAGGTTTATTTTGCTATATCATCATTTGGTTGCTCTACTAGATCCCTTGATTATTTGTACATTATGAGTCACTTTTCCTATATCTTTCCTACCTTTTATTTACATGCCTTAGTCCCATTACAACCAAAATAAGACCTTCGAGATCTTTGCCATGAATTGTGTTCATTATGAGTAGAATTAGACAATCTGCAAGCTTATGAAGACGCTCTCCTAGGGTTGAGTTTGAGCGATAATTTTACCCTTATACACTTGAGTGTTTGAGTGATACAGATTTTTGGAGAGGGACTACTCTACTTCTAAATTCTATTTTGTTTTGAAGGTAGCATCAAACTTGAATGATTTTCACATGCTAATGATGTATCGTCTAAAAACAGAATTAGGCTTGAATTGTTATGCTCATCTTTTTAATATTTAGTCATAGTCTTTCTTTTATCTTGTTTCTTTGCTTGAGGGCAAGCAAAAGCTTAGGTTTGGGGGGATTTGATGAGTGGTTTTTATACCATCTCATCGTGCTCTTTTTAGTCTTATTTACATTGTCTCCCATTCATTTTTAGCTTTTGTTTTGCTTGGAATCGTATACTTTCGATGGTTTTTGGTTTTGTAGGTTTCTCACGCATTTTAAGTATATTTGGTGGTATTTGGCACCAAAATGAAAGAAACCATGACTATTGATGCATGTTTGGCAAAGATGGAGTTTCATGGATGAAGAATGAAGAGGATTTGAAGCCGGATGTTGAAGAAATCGAGTTTCGGAGCTCATGTAACAAGGCACTTGGAAAATCGTGTGGCAGGCGGATCTAACGATCTTAGAATCCGATCTCCACCGTCCACGTTGTAGATCTACGTGTTAGGAGCATCGTGGCAAATTTTCGTGGCGATCCGACGGCTAACGAAGGAGTTATTGCGTTTTTCCCAAAACGCGACAGTGCAGAAAAATTGCTTAGCCGGATTTGTTAAGGACCGCGGTCCGCATTTGTGCGGGACCGCGGTCCGATGTGTTCTGACTCAAAAAATTTGTAATGCCGTAGGTATCGGACCGCGGTCGGCATTTGTGCTGGACCGCGGTCCGCGTCGTCTGAAGCCCAGAAACAGTGTTTTTTCGGCCCGAAACCTATATAAACCCTTCCGGACTTCTTTCCTTCGAAGGACACACCATATTTCCGAAATTTTTCACCCTCCAAGGCAGAGAAACACCCAAGGCATCCCTCCGTTGAAGATTCAAGACGAATATTGAAGACCACAACCTGAGAACGAAGCGCGAGGATCAATCCGCTAGATTCTAGGTTGTATTATTCTTTCTTTATTTTGTTTAGGGTTTTTAATACTTATTTTCCATGGATTGTTTTTACATCTTTTGTGATCGTTTTCCTACGAATATGAGTGGCTAAATCCCCTTGTGTGGGGGTTTTGCAGGATCTACGTTTTCGATGAATTGATTCAAACCTTAGTTTTTCAATGAATGGATTATTTTGTTTCTTAATTGTTGAGCCTGCTTTTGATTTCTCTATGATTCTTTAATGTGATTGGCCATCATCTTAGATAATTATAGAGAATATAGGTAATAGATAATACGGCGCATCATACCCGGTTATTTATTTAGACCTGCAATTAAGTGTCTAGATTGTCACCATTGGTTTGGGATAGTTTAGATGATTCCTTAAATCCTTGAGCATGATACGATCCTTAGGTTCATGATATGATCACTTGATTGACCCTTAGGATTATAAATTAGAGATCTCCCGCCATCATACGGAATCCCTAGAGCCTTAGTGGATGAACCAACAAAATGAATTCATAAATGCTAGCTAGAGAATGGGAATGAATCGATCATCTTAGGCATAGTGATTGTTAAACCTCCGCACTCTTCATCAAACTCGAAACACATACATAAATCACTTTGCCTTGCTTTTTCTGCTCTTTTCCTTTTATGTTATTTTAATTTCGTAGTTTAGAATAATTCAAATCCAGTTTAGGACCAAATAGATAGTAAAATAATTAAGATAATTAGAACCCAGCTGAGTCCTTGTGAGATCGACCTCGGGAGTTGCTAGATTAGGTATTACACCGATTCGTGCACTTGCGAGAATTATAATTTGTTCATCAGCCTTCACGGTATACCGGTCTCCATCACATCTGACCGCGACCCCAGATTCACCTCACAGTTTGGCCTCGTCTGCATGAAGCGTTGGATACAAAGTTAAACTTCAGCACCGCTTACCACCCCCAGACCGACGGACAATCAGAAAGAGCAATTCAAGTACTAGAAGATATGTTGCAAGCGGTGATCAGTGACAAAGGTGGAAATTGGGAAGACATACTACCTCTTGTGGAGTGTGCCTATAACAACAGCCACCAGACCACGATCAGAATAGCTCCGTACGAGGCACTGTACGGTCGAAAATGCAGATCACCACTTTATTGGGATGAAGTGGGTGAGAGGAAGCTTTTGGGACCAGAGTTGGTGCAACAAATGATAGAGAAGGTGTTGTTAATAAAACAAAGAATCAAGGAGGCTCAGGACAGACAAAAGTCGTATGCAGACAAACGTCGAACCGATCTGGAGTTCAGTGTAGGAGACAAGGTCTTTCTAAGAGTTTCCCCTTCATAGGGTGTAGTGCGTTTCGGAAAGAGAGGAAAACTACGACCCCGTTTCATAGGTCCATTCGAGATCTTAGAAAGAATTGGGCCTGTAGCCTATAGTTTAGCGCTGCCACCTAGTCTTGGGAACATACATGATGTGTTTCATGTCTCACAACTGCGAAAGTACGTCTTCGATCCAAAGCATGTGATCAACTATGATGAGGTAGTCTTAGCTCAAGATTTGAGTTACGAAGAGCGACCAGTGCAGATACTCGATCGAAAGACTCAGAACTTGAGGAACAAGCAGATCGTTCTGGTGAAAGTCTTATGGAGTCATCACGGACAAGAAGAAGCGACTTGGGAGTTAAAAAATAAGATGAGGACTCAATACCCCGAGCTAGAGTTCCCGGAGCCATAAATTTCGGGACGAAATTTTTCTTTAAGGAGGGTAGAATGTAATACTCCGAATATTTTAATAAAGGAGACCGATTATTAATTCCGAATAAATCCATAACGAGAACGCAATTTCATTAGATTTAATTATCGACGTGTTCGCGAGTAATTACGAAGCATTTTGGGCGTTTCACGACATTTCGGATAATTTCAAATTTTATATCGGCACGTCTATTATTATATATATACGTATACATGTGTACCTTGAAATTTTTAATACGTATTATAGAGCCGAACTTTGATACGAGAATTTATTTACTAATATATATATATATATATATATATATATATATATATATATATATATACATGTGTATAAAAAAAATAAAATAAAATAAAATAAAATTTTAACGACAACTCCCTCCATCAACTCCCCTCTCCCACTTCGACAACTCCCTCCATCAACTCCCCTCTCCCACTTCCTCATCAACTTCCTCCATTGAAACCGGTTGTTATGCATGCACCATGTTTTCTTACGTTTTGCTATGTTTGGTTGTGATATTTGTGTCGAAACTGTGTGATATTTTGGGATATTTGGACCTGCTTATCTCGTTGTTTTCCTGCTGGACTGAAATAGCATGAAACCACTCTTTAAACATGAAATTTCGACATATTCGATTAATGCACGCTTGGTGTTCGACGAAATGCTTTAACGAACTTTTAATAAAAATTGGGCATGCTAAGACAATGGGACTGTACGAAAACTTAGAAGGAAATCCAAAACTTGAGAACCCCTTTCATTTATCTTGTTTCGCTGCCACGTTTCAATCGCCGGATTTTTTTTCCAAGGACCGACTATCCTCGCCGACATTCAAGCAGCAAGTTTCGGCTCGAATTCTAGACTCCTTAGCTAACCGAAACTCAATAATTTTAAAAACTTTTATAATACCCTTACTGCCAGCTTTCCAACGATTCAAACCATCCGCAAATCGGAGCTCGGAGTAAAAAGTTACACACCATCGAAATAGCCTGCCGAAACTGCCCCACTTTGACGATCCAGTTTCAGCTCTCCTTCCGACCAATTTTCTGAATCGACTACTGAACCAAAAACCCCAAAATCAACATCTTTGTGATCCTTGATATCTTGGCTGTCCATGGGCGTTTTCCATTCGAGAATTGGACTTCGTACCACCAAGTTACGAACTCCGGAAAAACCACAGTCCGAAACCTTGACTTCCTAAACTTGCTGACCGGCAATCTTACGAACCGTTTTCTGACCGAACTAAGGAGGATCGATACATGAGTTCTATACCAATGCAAACCTCGTAGCCTCAGATTTCCAACGCAACTTGCCTCTCGTTATTTGGAGCTCGTATAAAAAAGATATGCCTTGTCAAAAACGCCCCCTCGAAACTGCCGGAATGGCGTGAACGCGAACAGCGAATTTCCGACCCATTTTTCATCACCCAATCGAAGTCGTAATTCTATAAAACTGACACCCAAACAAACCTTGATAAACAAGGTTTCCAAAACATATCTTCAATCGCAAAACCGAACCCCGATCGAAGAGATACGCTCGTTCGAACATTGCCCAGAAGCTGTCCGGAAAATGAAGCTTAGCACCACCCGTTTTGGGAGACGTTTCGCAAACAGATCCCAAACCTATAAACTCCAAGCCCTATACTGTATCGAACCTTGTCATTCAAGGATTCTCCAGAATTTTTCCGTTCGCCAATTGGAGATCGTATAAAAAAGATACGGATCAGCGAAAAGGCCCTACCGAAACACCATCTTTCCGGGACATACCGAACCCCCAAATCTAGAAGAGCCTAGAAGCTTCGTTCCTTCTCGAAACTCACCGAGCCTTATACCGATGGAAAGCTGAGTTCGTTGGATTTCCAAAACCATACTCGATGCATAAAATGGAGTTCGTACGAAAAAGATACGAGCCTGCGAAGTACAGCTGGCAGAACTGCCACGAACTCGCTGGTGCAAGTTCGGAAACCAGTTTCGATATCGTAACGACGCCCGATCGGAAAACTTACTTCTACGGACTTGTAACCCTCCTAGGGAAGAATCTACACGTGAAATTTCGTCAAAGACCGACAGTCGGATCGTCCGGAAATAAAGCCGGAAGTTGCTGCGAAAATCACTTTCAAATATACCATTAATCTTAAATATCTCTTCAAATACCAAAGTCAAATTATTTCCCGAATGAGGAGAGAATGCTATGAATATGTGAACGAGTTATTTCCGGGCAAGAAGAATTTTATTATTTCGATGAAAATAGCGAAATAAAATCCGCCATTCGTAACCAAAAATCCTTATTTCTAGAGACAAATTTTGTGGTCTAGAACTCGCTAAAATTCTAGGACTTAGGGATTTAACCCTAACAGAATTTAGGTCTCTTGTAGGACCCAAAGAAGGGCGATAACCGAGAATCGCAGCTATGATAAGACAGCACCACGAGGTGGGTTATATTTTCCCTAAACTTATCTTTGAGTTAATAAGCTCGTAAATGATATGAAAAGTTGTTATCCGTGAAAATGTTTTATGCGCGTTCGATTAAGTTTAATGCTCTTGTATTGGTCGATCGAGATTCTTGTTCTGACCTAACACATCGGAATTGTGTACACCCCCGTTAGTAGTGCAGTGGGTTGATCTCCACTGTGCACTAACTTTTATAAGGGATTATCTGGGAAAAGGCCCGATATCCAAAGTTGAAAAGGGTACTCTGAGTAACGGCTCGAGACCCTAGATGAAAGTGGATCCGACGGTGATACGTTCCGGGATCGGGATCCGACGGTGATACGTTCCGGGATCGCAAGAGTAACTAAAAGAACGCTGCACGCGCGCGCTAAAGAAAGGAAAAATGCTTTTGTATACTTAGGAGTTCTTTTCGTTTTAAAACCTCCTAAGTCATACTGTTACTCCATGGATAACTGTTGATTTTATAATGCTTTATTAAATGCTCGCCCACTGAGTGCACTAGTACTCAGCCCAAAAATCTTTTCAAAAACATTTTTCAGGTTGAGCAGTTGCTACTGACAGACGGAGCCGAGGAAGGGGTTGCTGTTAAATAAACTAAATTCCGACATACTTAATGATTTTTGCCAAATCAAGGAATGTAACCCATTCGTTTATCGCGACTCTGAACTCGTCCTTTTAGTTATTTCTTGCAATGTGGTCAGATACTTGTCACCTTTTGAATTATCCTGGATCTTATGAAAATATTATAATTTAATATTTTTCGTATTACTTTGTAATATTATTTAAAAATCATGAATTCTTGAATTATCTCCTCGTATTGTACTACACTTGGTCACACGCCCCTTTCCGAAAATCGGGTTGTGACAAAAAGAGATTATGTACGTGATTGACGATGTGAAGAGTAGATGGGAGAATGGATAAGATATATATATTTGGCGAAATTAAGATTTTTGGTGTGTTCCCAATAAATTTCATTTAGAATTTGAATTTGAAATTTTTTTGAATAGTTATGAACATTATAACTAAGACCTTTATCTATAGAAAATGTAAACGAGATTTAAATTTATTAAACTTTAAAATCTATTTCTACCATATTATCACAAAAATTAGTTACTAATCATATATGAATTTACCATATTATCAGAAAAATTAGTTACTAATCAGATATTAAACGAGATTTATTCTACCATGATATATGAATTTTAAAAAATATATTTATATTACCATATATATGAATTTTCGAATCATAGAAAATATTACGTTAATTTATGGAAAATATTACGTTAATTTATATTACCATAGAAAATATTACGTTAATTTATATTACCTAAATGAATTTTCGAATCATGGAAAAATATATATTACCAATCATATAAATGAAATTTGATTACCATTATATATTACCAATCATAGAAAATATATATTACCAATCATATATATTACCAATCATAGAAAATATATATTACCAATCATAGAAATGAATTTTGATTACCAATATATATTACCAATCATATATATTACCAAATATATATTACCCATCATAGAGAATATGTATTACCAATCATAGAAATGAATTTTGATTACCAATATATATTACCGATCATAGAAAATATATATTACCAATCATATAAATATATATTAACAATCATATAGAAAATGTATATTACCAATCATATAAATGAATTTTCGAATCATGGAAAAATAAATATTACCAATCATATAAATGAATTTTGATTTTTTTCATCTTATTTTCTTAAATTTGAAAATATTAAACAACCCTCCAAAAATTTACCAATCATGCGTGAAGTAGGAGAGGATAATGGTTGCGGTGGTTAACATGTATAATTGGTGGGTTTCAAAATTTTAAATAACCCTCCAAAAAATTTCATTTAGGATTTGAATTTTGGCAAAATATTGAATATCATAGAGATAATAAAAAAGAGATTTTATTTTATTATAAAAATCTTCTACCATATTAACAGATAAATTATTTTCTAATAAAATTATGAAGTTAATATTTTAGAATTTGTAAATTTAGTATATTTGGATAAGTGGAGATTTGTAAAGTAAATGAACACTAATTGTTTCAATCGTATAATGAGTTCTTTTGTTATCAAATGTATAGTTTTTCGATAAGAAAATATTGATATCGAAAATCATCCTATTGGTTACTATATTAACTATAAATGTGGATACAATATAAAAAAAATATAAGAGAATAAATTGCAAAGTATAACAAGAAAAAATATTATGTTGTATTATTAAAAAAATTAAATAAATACAAATACTTTAAATATTATTTTAAAAAATAAAAAAAATAATTTATAGTGCTTGCCACAAAAAGAAATAAAAAGAATTAAATCATAAGCACTAGTGCTGAGCAAAAGAGACTAAAAAAGCAAATCGACCGACTAACTAATGAAACCATACTGAAAATCGAACCGATCAATTAGTTTTTTTTCCTCTAATTTCTAAAAGCTGAAGTAGCGGTTCGACTATGATTTTCATATCTAAAAAATCGGTGGTGAACTGAACCGATTATAAAATCAATTCATTATTTATAATTATATTGAAATATGTTTTTAGGGTTCACTTAAAAAAATATTAACTATTTTGTGGAAATTTTTTATCACAGTGAATATCATTTTCTTGTAAATATTTCTGATTAACATAAATTCCGTTTTTAACTACTAATGTGATTTGTATTTTTCGAAGTTCTATTTTTAAGTCTATTTTAAATCATGATTTTTATAGTATTAATTATAAATAAATTTGTTATTTTCTTCTTATAATTAATTAATGCGAATTTCTTATTAATGCGAATAATTAATTAATTAATGTGAATTTCTTATTATAAGAAAGTAATTATAAGGGTTTGTGTTAATTTAAATATTAAAATGCCGTAAAAGAAATATTCTAAGTTGAACTTTATATAATAAAATCAAAAAATATTAAGATAAATATTAAGATAATACTATGCTAGATTATTATAAAATAATACAACAAAAACAAATATTTAGTAGTTTCTAGAAAAAATAAAATACAAATTTCTTAGTACTGTTTAGAAGAACATAAATGAATAATCGATTTTTACTTTGAAAAATTAATTAATGGGTATTATTAATTTTCTTATTAAAAAGTAAGAAAATTAAAAGATTATGTTAACTTATATAAAATAAAATAAAAATTAAAACAATATGAAGAGTCTGAGTAAAGAAAATAAAATAAAATAAAATAATGTATAATTAAAAGTGTTTAACAAAAAAGTAAGTTAAAGAATCATCACCATTGTTTCATTTTGAAAAGTTAATTATTTGAGTTAGGTTCATTTGATTCACAAAATAAATTATGTTAACCAATAATAAAAATAATATAAAAGAATAAGAAAATAAAAGAATCATGAAGAATTATGTTAATTTATGACAGATTAATAAAGGAAAAAAGAAAATAAAGAATCATTGATTCTTTCATTCTTAAAAAATATTATAAAACAATAAAAGAACCATCGCTTCTTTTATTTTAAAAAATAATTATTAGGATTATATTAATTTAATTATAAAAATACAGGAAAAACAAAATAATATGATTATTTATTATATAATAAAATAATGAAGAAAAAATGCTATGAATACTAAAAATATACTCAACGTAAAAAAAAGTTATGACTAAAGAAAATAAAACAATATATATATTATGAATAGAAAAAAAAATTCATATTAATATATGAAAAAATCATAAAGCAATAAAAATAAATAAAAGAACCATGTACTCTTATATTTAACAAATTAATTACTGAAATTAAATTATTATTTAAAAAAAAGGAAAAACAATAACATGTTAATTTATCATAAAATAAAAGCGAAACAAATACTAGAAAATACTTTTAATAGTAAACAAAATAATTATTATTTTAACTTCGTACATAAAATAATAGAAAAATAGAAAAAGAAATAACTGAGAATATTACGAATAGTGTTTTTTTTAAATTAAAAATATAAATTATCATTAATCCAAATATTTTCCCTTTTATTATTAGAATCCATGATCAAATCACGGTTATTTTTAACTAATCAAATTATCCATAACGAAACAGACTTATATTTACGAAAAGTTTTAATAAATTAGTCCATGACTAAATTGATTTTTACCAAGTGTCAACCAATTTTCTTTTACAATATATATATATATATATATATATATATATATATATATATATATTACAAGAATTTGATATAGCGAGGAATCATATAAATAGAGGGAATGTGATTTTCGTTTATAAATTTTAGCGTTATTTTTAAATTTTTTTGACAGCTAATAGCGAGAAAAATATGGCGAGGAATGAATTAATTTCTCGTTATAAAGTATTATAGTTTAGCATATTTTCCGGAGACTATTAGCTAGGAGAATATTATGAAGTTCCTCACAAAAATATTTTTAAGTTTTTTTTGAAAATAAGCGAGGAGAATATGGTGAAGTTCCTCACTAAAAAATATATGGTATTTTGAATTTATTAATAACGAGGAAAACATACTAAAGTTCCTCACAAAATATAATTTGTAATTTCAAGTTTTTTCTCCGAAAGTATTAGCGAGAAAAACATGGCGAAAAAAAAATATTTTCTCGCTAATTATATTAAATTTGAAATTCTAAAATACTTTTTTAAAGGTCTTTTTTCCCGTAGTGCAAGTTTTTATATACAACTGTTGTATAAATGACTTGTTCATTTGAAATTGTTATTGGGGCAGCCATTAATACAATGATTAATTCTTCTCCAAAAAGAATGAAAACAACTAAGTGGAGAAGGATTATGACTAATCTAGCTGAAGATGAGGCTCGAAAACTTCTTGTAAAATCTACTAAACAATGCAGATCTTACGCTTTAAATTAAAATCAACTGTCTTTCCGGTCCCAATCATATTGGTAAATATTTTCTCACATACAAACTCAAAACATATCTCACCTTCTTTCCGTAATGTTTTTCCCTTAAATCCTTCATCTCTTTAAGGAAAGGCAAATGAATCACTCTGCGTCTTCTCCAACTATTTCATAAAGAGCTTCCTTCATCTTTAAGGAAAGGCAAATGAATCACTCTGCGTCTTCTCCAACTATTTCATAAAGAGCTAGTTTAACGTCGAAACTGTCTGGAGATCACGGAATACACCGGTTGGAAAACGAGTTATGCAAAACTCTCGGTCTCCAAATCAAGAGTTATAATCTCCACAATGAACCCTATTTCGTACTCATGTCACAATGAACAAATCTTCCTGCTACACTTGCATCTGCAACTACTTGTCTATCAGGAAGATTCTCTATTCGTGAAGAATTGCAACACACAGAATAACTCCATACGGCGGCGGGCCGTTGGAAACTTGCCTCAAGGTGAGATTCCTCATCAGTACCAAGCCATGAAAGACTTGGTAATAAGAGAACGAGCTCAAAATCTCTGATATTATTTCCGGTGGAAGCTTAGGAAATTTGTTAAATGCAGAATCATGCAATGTAAACTCATGTCCGATACAGTAACACTACAAACTTATAAACAAAATTAGCGTAACATATAAACATAACCAATTAATTAAATTACTTTAGATAAGAAATCTACCTAAAATTTGGGTGAAATTGGGGACGATGAGTAGGTTTGATATCTAGGGTTTATCTTAGGGTTATATGGCCTTGCATCAGAAAAAAAAAAAAGAAAATATTTGGATAACAAACAGTAGCGACATATCAGCTACTGATTTATTAAGCAAATCTAAATTCAAATACGGATAAACTTATTCTCAGTTATATTTTCTTCATGTACTACCGAAATACAAAGTAATTCTTAGAGTTGGATTTCTGTACATCCGGTTGCAGGTGCAACCGGAAGTAATACAGTTAAATCCGTTAGATGTGCATTATATTAACAATACAGTAGTAGTGCAGATGGTAAGGCTGCTGGGCTCAAACTCTTTATACCTGGGTTCGACTCCCAGCAGCGTAATTTTGAATTTTTTTATTTAAATTGATATATTATTTTAAAAAATGATACATTTGTTCATAATAATTCATATTTTTATTATAATTATTTTTTTAGAATAAGTTTGTTCTTTTTTTTATAATATTTTCTTTTCATTTTAATTGATATATTAATTTAAAAAAGTGATAAATTTGTTTTAAATAAGTAATATTTTTATTCAACCAATTCATATTTTTTCAAATCAAGTTTGTCCCTTTTTTAATTTTAATTGAAATATTAATTTAACAAAAGTGATAAATTTGTTTATAATAAGTAATATTTTTATTCCAACCAATTGAAAAGTATCATTCTTCCTTAAGAAAAATATCATTCTTCCTAAAGAAAAGTATCATTCTTCCTTAAGAAAAGTATCATTCTTATTGAGCAATAGTATCACATATTGTTAACAAAAGTATAATTCTTCCTAAAGAAAAGTATCATTCTTCTTTAAGAAAAATATCATTCTTCCTTAAGAAAAGTATCATTCTTCCTTAAGAAAACTATCATTCTTATTGAGCAATAGTATCACATGTTGTTAATAAAAGTATCATTCTTCCTTAAGAAAAGTATCATTCTTATTGAGCAATAGTATCACATGTTGTTAACAAAAGTATCATTCTTCCTAAAGAAAAGTATCATTCTTCTTTAAGAAAAGTATCATTCTTCCTAAAGAAAAGTATCATTCTTCCTTAAGAAAAGTATCATTCTTATTGAGCAATAGTATCACATGTTGTTAACAAAAGTATCATTCTTCCTAAAGAAAAGTATCATTCTTCCTTAAGAAAAGTATCATTCTTATTGAGCAATAGTATCACATGTTGTTAACAAAAGTATCATTCTTCCTTAAGAAAAGTATCATTCTTATTGAGTAATAGTATCACATGTTGTAAATAAAAGTATCATTCTGCCTAAAGAAAACTATCATTCCTATTGAGCAATAATATTTTTTTGTGTTTTTTACCGTGCACTAGAAGGGAAGTCTAAACCATACTTTTTCTCCGGTTAAAAATGCTCGCGTTCCTTCCGAACACTCGCATTTTTAAAGGGTTTGGAAAAAGCTAGCGTTCCTTCGAACGCTAGCATTTCCAAACCCTTTTAGTCGTGGAACTCGCTACGGTATTTTTCTTTATTTTTATCTTGCAGTAGGGGAAGTCTAAACCCCACTTTGATTCATGACAAGTGATACATTAGTTAATAAGAAGTGATACTTTTATCATCTCCACATATTTCCCTATCATGTAATTGAAAAAAATAAATAATAAATTTATTAAATTTTTTTTGCATCATAATGTAATTTAAAAATAAAAATTCAATTTTTAATGTTAAAAAAAAAGGTTTGTTGGTGATGTAGGTTAAAAAAATTATATATATTATATTTTTATTAACAAGAATAAATTCTAATGTACATATTAATATTTTTTGAATCATATTATTTTTTTGAAAATAAAAGAATAAATTTATTATATTTTTTTGTATCATAATGTAATTTGAAAAAAAACAAATTAAATTTTTAATGTCAAATTAAGAAAAAAACGAAAAAAATTAATTTACTATATTTTAATGACAAATTAATATTTTGAGTAAATTTGGTGCTGCTGGGTCTCGAACCCACTTCTCTCGGGTGAGAGCCCAGCAACACACCAACTGCGCTACATGCGCACACGTGATAGTGTGTACATTAATAATTTATATAGCTTACGCAGCCGGTTGCACCTGATTACGCGACAAGTAAAATTATCTGAGTTACTAGGAACAAAACTCTAGAACCAACTAGAAGTGGTTGCAAGGAAATTTGAATGAAGGAATTTCAGCAGATAATTTGGGAAAAACGACATTAACCTCTTCAAACTATTCACCTATGTGCACAATGCTCCCCAAACTATTAAGTTCAACATTCACTCCCCAAATTCAAACTGGAACTGAAGCAAAACAATGACAACTCGTGGAGCCTACAACAAGAATCTGATAAATCTATCATCTCGAAATAAAACCTCTCAAACAAAATTACATATTTCTCTGCTCCAGCAACGTCAAATTGCTAGTAAATTCCATAATAAAACTAGGAGTGTCCAACAGTTACTTAAACACACCATTTACAAGATACTTCACTGCTGCTGTCTGAGTGATAATAAAAGAATTCTAAGTTTACTACTACTTACCTACATAGAATCAAATGACCCACTCTTTAACCTCTCCATGCGCGCCTGCAGCCCGGACAACGCCTTCTCATCCATAGGAAGTATCCCTCCCTGCATATGGTCGGCCCCTTCACCAACATTCCCATTTACTTGTATCAATGGCCGGGTTCGTGATTCGGGGTTAGTTCCAGCAGCTGCTAATTGGATGCTCTTCATCCTTTCTCTAATGGCATCTAATGTTCCATTTATCACTGCATTTTTGAGTAAATAGGTAAGGTAAAGACCTAGAAAATAACATACAGAAGAAGAAATAATGTAGTAAATTCAGTGACGTTTAACTAACCACCAGGCTGTAATCTCTCATTTCTTAACTCCTCGAAGTTCTGTTGGGAGACGGCATTATAGTGATGATCATCTTCAGCGTAAGATGGTGGTAGAGAAAAATTTGTTGGTTCACCACCTGGGTTCGAGTTTCTCGAGTCATTTAGTGGGTTTGCAGTTACGGGGGACAGAGGGCCAAATCTTGGGGAGAGGTTGAGTGCTGCTGGTGGAGGAGTCGATAGAGGCACGCTTGAAGGAGTCCTTCCTGCGGCTGCATTCTTCTCCATCTGCCAGAAGAATTAAATTTAGCAAACATAAAACATAGTCTAAATTGCAGCAAGTGCTCCGTGGAGGTTAGAGTTGGACCTGGGCCAGACCATCCCTTATGTATGTTCGAAATGCCTCGCTGGCATTTTGCAACTGAGCAAAAATATCAACCTGACAACAAATAAAACTTATTAACAGATAAGAACAATAACGATATGGCACAAAGAGATGTAGTAACATATATACACTGATTACCTGAGGATATAATTGTGTTATGCGATAGAGTTCATACAGACCAATTGAGCAAGTTTGCTTGTCGCCAATTTTCTTAAATATTGCAGCCAATTCTTGCTGTTATAAATAAAATATCAAGTGTGAGATTTTGAAATTGGAGGACAGCATGGGGGAAGAGGCACAGACTTATAGAGTCAACAATACCTTCAACTGAGCATCTGCAGAGTGCGCTGCAGGTGCAGGGTTGTTGGCGTTCGAGTCACTCCAGTGAGTTTGCCCAACAGGTCCAGATGGCGTTAGCATTCTCGCAGCTGCCAATGTCTGTTCAATTTAGTCACGAAAATAACCATTAGTGGACAATCAAACAACCATTACTTTATCAAGCCCACACCATAAAATTACCTGTAGATTAAGATCAATGTAGGCAAGAATAATAGGTTGCGGTTGCATGTCTATTGGGACCATAGAAAGATGACCCTTTATGGATGTTCCGCATAGTTTAACAAGCTCATGGAGAACAGTCTTAACCATTCGAAGTGGTTTGTCATCAGCTCCCGCTCTTCAATAATTCCACAAGGAAAAACAGTTAACTCACGAAATGTTTCGAACAACAATAACAGTGGCATCAGACCACATCTAAGGACAAAAAAACGAGATTGCTACTTATTAAGTACCTCTTGCGTATTTCGTCCATTCCTAAATCTTGAAGATAGATATGTATACTCTGAAGGATGCGATCAAGGTCTACATCTTGTATGGTATTTTGTAAGACCTATTTCACATGCAGATTCAAGAACAAAACAAAACAGTAAGGTAAAAAGTAATCTTTTAAGAACAACACGAAACATCACTAAAAAAATCAAGATAAACTACCTTTGTTAGCTTGATCAAACATTTAACAACCAAATCAGAGAACTTCTGATTTCTAATAGCGAGAGACTCGTTTGCTGCTGGAGATGGCCATCTTGATGGATCCACGGGTCGTAAGAGGTTTATAAGAACAGAGAATGATGAAGTACGCTCAGCATTATCCTGCATTCAGAATCCAGCCACGCAAAAGAGGCAAACATAAGTAATCTCACGAAGAAAAAAACACAAGCATTCATGCTTCCAAGGTAAATTCTACACTAAAGGTTACCAGAATCTTCAACATCAGAACATTCAAAGCTCGCAAAAGTTGACTGCCATCATCCATCTGAGGAACCCTTTCATCCAAAAGCCAAAGCAACAGTTCTGTGATGAGACTATCAAGAGTACTCTCCTTGACTGCATAAGCAAGTCTTTTATTCTGAAAAAACTGCAACAAAAAGTAATGACAAAGAAATTCAACATTAGTCGACACTACAAGATCATCATGATACAATTCTTCAATTTAAGCTTTTTGATTAGAAGGCAAAAGTCTAAATTGCTATGTCAGACATAAGATTAATAATCGGTATCATATTACAGTAACCAAGGGCGAAAGCTCTACCTGCATCAGAGTATTCAGGACATATTTACAAGATCTTGAAGAAGCACCAGTCAGACTAAAGTCAAAAGTCTTTGCGACCTGCTACAACCAGAAACATTTGTGAGGAGTCCCAGGCATAAAAACTAGAAGGTAAACCAAAACAGGAAAATAATAGAATAATTGCCTTATTTGCCAAGCAAGAAACAAGTTTATCAGCATCTTTCACTATATCATCCATTGTGCTGCCCTCCGGATCAGCAGTTGCTTGTGCCAGTTCATGGCACACGACTTTCATCCCTTCAACAGACTGCAAGCAAAAGAAGACATTATGAGCTCCGCAAACAATAGTTTCCATTGAGATCTAAAGGCAGGAATGACCATATCACAGAGAACTCATGAAAAGAAAAATCTTCCGCTGGGCAACGTTATGACAAGAGCAGTATTTGGTTAAATAAATTCAAAAGATAGGAAAAGCACTAAATAAGTTTTTGTAAACAAAATTGTAATAGGAGACCATGTTAAAACTGTAACAAAAGCTTTAACAGTTGAACATTCCCCTCCCAAATTTATACCCGAGAAGACAATTTTCAATCACTCATCATACAGTCACCAAAAGAAAAGAACGCATAGACAAAAGAGAAACTGGGCCTGAAAGTTTCTATTGTATTTATGTTCTATTCCTAGAAATCTCTAATTGTAGACTTTATTATGTTTAATTGTAACCTAATATCTACTCCTATATATATGTGGGAGTCTTTGTATTTGTATGCACGCAACAATTATTCCATTTTACAGGAGCAATAGTTGGGGTGGTAACTATTAGGGACCAAACACAACAACATATTATATGAGGCAGATTGCAACAAAAAACACTCATGATATCACCACTGGCAAAAGAAAAAAAAATCTAAAAAACACTCATGATATCTCTTTAATGCTCTCAATAATGTCAATGATATAGATCTCTCAATAATGTCAATGATATAGATGCTCTCAATAATGTCAATGATATAGATGCTAAAAATCAAAAGTTCTAAATGGTTACTGTGTCTCTGACAACTTATAAGAGATTGAGTGAGAACCCCCAATAAATTTACTTCTCTTTCCCAAGATAGATAACCAAATGTTTAGCAAAAATACTATGAGAATATTGATGCAAAATGCCATTTTACCTTCTAATCCTTTTCTCCATCTCCAACTTCACTTTTAAAACATTGCTACCTACTTGTTTTGCTTATAACTTTTCCCAGAAGTGCATACCAAAGTCAACAGCTAATATAGAGCCTTAAACTTCTGTATAATCTAATTTTATTTTATTCTTAAAGATAAATTAAAAATCTAGTGAGATAAAGATAAGCAAATAACAATTTCTTGGCCCCATTATATAATGTATCTGAAAAGAAAATTATGCATCCTCATTATTATAAAGCAGGCATAAGAGTCTACTTAGACCAATAGATTCCTATACTGCTGCTTCTAGTTTAATATGCAAAACCAACATCAAATAACCAAAATTAAGATTAGTAATCCAATCTTTCCCAGTCCCCTACTAGTCATGACACCATTTAGATCCCCATAATCCAAAAGCTATTCTCCATACCTGTTCTGGAGAACCATATTCTATGATATCCAGAGCTTCATTCCAGTCTGTGACGCCAACACCTGAATAAGACTGTGGAAGTGGTAGCCTATCTGTGTGAGCATCAGAAAGACTGTAGTTCTCCCTGAGAGAGAACAGTGATAATGGACATCAGTGGAAAGCTAACTCGTCTGTAAAGTATTATGAAATAATGGGCTGAAGGAAAAATAGCAGATCACTGTCTGCAGGGTGTTGAATATAGATAATTAACAAGTAAAAAACTGGGTACCGGTTGAAGGATGGATTGTTCATAGATCTTGAAACTTCCCCACTTTGCTCAGCTGGATCAGACCTGTGTGTATTAGAAAAACTAAGTTGCAAAACGAAAAAAAAAGGACTAATGAAATAAGGACCATTGAAACAAGTGGTCATCAAATGCAAGCATGCATGCCTTAACAGACTTAACATAAAACATGGATCACATTCATTGTAAAAAGTAGTTCCTTCAATCCTTTTCATCATGTTTCCAAGATTTTTATATTTAGATTCTATAGTATATATTAGCATCAAATGCAAGCATGCCTGCCTTAACAGACTTAACATAAAACATGGATCACATTCAATGTAAAAAGTAGTTACTTCAATCCTTTTCATCATATTTCCAAGATTTTTTTATTTAGATTCTATAGTATGTACTCCCTCCGTCCCACTGGAAACGACACGTTTTCCTTTTCGGGCCGTCACACTGAAAACGACACGTTTCCAAAAAAGGAAATAACTTTATCATATTTTATCATTTCTCTCACCTACTTTATCTACTTTCATTATATTAATTATTTTCTCTCACCTACTTTATCATTTCTCTCACCTACTTTATCATATTTTATCATTTCTCTCACCTACTTTATCATTTCTCTCACCTACTTTATCTACTTTCTTAATTCCCGCGCCCATTGGAAACGCGTCGTTTCCAATGGGACGGAGGGAGTATTAGCATACATATAAGTTGTGTTTCATATTTACTTTTTTACAAGATTTGCAGGAACAAAACTTTATTTGCTAAAATAATTTTTTAGGATACAAAGAGCTTTTCAAGGATAATCTGAAATAAACATGGAAGATTAAAGGAAACAAGATTTGCTTCATAGAAAATGTGGACAACCCACTTAAATACGACCAAAAGGAACAAAAGGAGCACTTGACAGAAAATGAATCATTCAGATTCATAAGCAAAAATAAAATAAAATTAAGGACAGTAATTACATGCTTCTGTATATTGTAACTTCCAGCCATAGAGCTAACAAAATTCATGATGGATGATTAAACTGGGACTCTAGTGAGTAATGAGTGTTGTATCCAAAGATAAATAAAAAATTAATGGCATTCATAACACTTAATTACAGAGAAAAAGCTGAAATTAAGAGTACCTATACCCATAAGAAGTGACCTCGATATATTAGTATAATGTGTGCATCGGAAACATGGACTTCCACTAGATGAGGTTTTGAGCCAGAAAACTTTTTGAAAACAGTTCAGATCACAACTTCTTCTCATAAATTCTTAAACAGAAACTAATAATCTCTTCACCAAAAACTTAAGTAAACTCAAAACAGCTACATAATGAACTAACAATAATTGAACTTGCAAAAAACTCCAATGCATCTTTTAGAATCACACGTTAAAACTCTGCAAGAAGAATAACACCATGCTGTTCACTACTAAAATATCAGATAAGAGTAAGACATACACATTATCCCTCACTGAGCGCCTTAGGGCAGCTCTAGCTTCGCCTGGCCTTCCTTCTTTCCGCTTCTCCATCTCTCGAGCCTAAAAAAAAGAAAAAAAAAAGCATAAGAACTTTCGTAGTGGAAGAACTGAATGTAAATGGACATAAGCACGATTTACTAACCTTCCACTTAAATCGATCATCTAACATACTTCTTTGTGCCTCAGTAAGCTTACCAACATATCTCCAAATGTCATCACCTTTATTATTAGCAGAACAATGAGGAAAGCATATACTTTAACAAAAGTAGTAACTAAGACAATGTAGTCGCTTATTTTGTAGAGTACAAAGTAGTCATTCCTCATTTAATGTCACTTTAATCTGAAATTTGAAAACAACTTCTGGAGGCCAAGAAACACAAAATACAATACAAGGAAGTCAAATAAACAATTTACCATTACATACAGTATAAACTCACCCATAATCTTATACCCAGTAGCCAAAGTATTAAGAGCAGCTTTACGGGTGTCACCATCTCGTTCAGCAGTTAAACTTGCAACAATTTGCAAAGATTTTAACTGCCCACTTATCTGCCAAGAGTACAAGAATATATAAAGCGCACAGAAACTACAAAACACTATAGAGTGTAATGATGCATAAGCAAGGTGGATCACTAACTATACCTCAGCTGCATAATTATCTAACAGGAATCCAACATGATCAGCACACTCAATCCTTGTTCTGTTGTTTCTAGAACGCAAACCCTCCAAAATATAAGGAAAAGTTTTTGCGGCAGAATATGCTTGGATGATTTGCTTCATCAGTTCCCGCATTTTTCTCGAACTTTTTCAATATTATGTCCAGACTGCAGCGCAAAAATGATAAACATCAACCAGTTGGGCATATGTGAAATATGTAAAAATGAAATAAAATAAAAATGCCAATCAAGCAGATAAAAATAGCATCATTCCTCTTTAATAAGCAACATAATCATTCGTCAATAGGCATAAAGGCATATTATGAAGACAGTCAGCACAGCAGTTACCTTCTCAACCAAGCAAGGAAGAAAGATGGTTGCCTCTGCTTCAGTCATTGTGTAACCCTCATTTCTTAAGATATCCAGAAGCTCGGGAAGAAATTCCAGCACCTTATCAATTAAATAGAAGAACATTAAAGGGGCGAGCAAGTTAGGTTTTCATGTGATGGACAATAAATAAAAAATATCATTAGCAAAATATTCAACGCAGCATCATTACTTGCCAGACCAGAGTATCAATGTCAGGTTGTGAATTTAGCATTTACAAACTCCAAATAAATAAATAAACTTGAACCTTCAAGTACCCAGATGATCATTGTTTCTTTTCTCAAAACCATCGTTTGATAAATTCAGACAGTCAATGATGCAGAGCAATCTGGTAGAAATAATAACACATTAAAATCTGAATACCTTTAATAAGCAGGACGTATTGGACTCACAGAACCTCAAGACAAACCACTTCAAGACTATGTCCAAGATTTCAATCACCTCCCTTCCTATGGCTGGAAGAGCCTGAAATAACATAAATAAGAAAAGGTTAAAAGAGAAGATTCAGATTTCACATTTCAAAAACTTGGATTAATATTAAAGCAAACCTTCTGCAGCATCTCAATGCCATCAACTTGCTTTTTGAAGTCCGCACTTAAGAGCCTCCTATGCAGATCCTCTCGAAAGTATTTCATGACATCATTCTGTATTAATTTCAGTAAAATCAATTACAAAATGTAACATACCATCATGTAAGAATCCCTAGATGCCTGTAATAAAATCAACATCAATGAAACAAAGATCCATTAACATTTACTCAAAATCCAAAAGCAGCCAAAGATTCTGAAAAGTTGTGTAATGCCTTTCTGTGTTGATAATATACATTATTCCCATTAAATATAAGAGCAGAGACACAGCAGAAAAATTTATAGTACACTTGAAAAGGATAAAAATACCCGATCGTAGAATCAAAAAATAAAGGCTAAAAGAATAAAAGAAACCTCAAGATCCTGAATTTGCTCTATACGTAGTTCTTCAAACTTGAATCTGCGAATAACCAATCTTTCTCTGTCATCCTGCATGAGTATTAGGAGTTTATAATCTATGTATTTGCAAATAATAAGATCAACTCTTACACTGCTGAAATTATTGTACGGTAGTTTTTTCAAAAAAAAGAAAATGAGTACCTTATTTGAATCCTTCACATTGATCAAAGCTTGTGACTGAATGTTGATGTCTTGAACAGACATGATTAATTCTTGCCTAGATCCCTTGGCAGGAACAGTTCTCTATGAAAGCAGGATGTCAATCAACAGATATATGATTTGTCAAAAACAAGAAGTCTGCATAGAATACATACTGAAGCTGTAGTTTTGTTTCCGTAGTCGTGTTGCGCGGTCACCATGACCGCTAGGTTTTGCCGTCTTATTGCTGCCTTTTGATGGCATACTTGATGAAACTGATCTACCAGATTCAAAATTGTCTGCAACAGATAAGCAGAATGAAGAAAATTCAGATGTAGATCTACAAGACTGGAAAAGCATATCCGGATTTGAATGAGTTTGTAGCAAAAACAAACACCTTGAAAAGCCCCGCACTGCTTCAGTCGTTCAACAACGATAGCTAAAACGGATCCTTGTATATCTTTTAAGTTTTTGGCAACCTATAAGAGGAGAAAGATAATATAGATCTAACCACCCTTATAGGAACTAGAAAACCTAATTAATAGATAGGAATTACACGCACATACCATTTCTTGCCCACAAACCCTCAATATTACATTAAAGCAAGCTTCAGCTGCTTTACGAACATCTGCTGATTTATCCTGCGTAGATAACCAAGTAATATCAAGAGAAACCAAAATAGCCACAAACAGTCACCTCTGAAAATTCCAAAAAGAAACCAGTTTGCTGAGAAAATACCGTCATAGCAGATGCAGTGGGTTTTAGCAGCTGGATAGCATCACGGGGATCAGTCAATCCAGCAAGTTGTCTTGACAGCCAGTCAAAAAGATCTTTGCGCCCTTCTGCACCTAGCTTAGCATCTGTGAGAACAGCTATAACATACGGCACCTAAAGAAAAGTTGCAAACAAAATTGTCAAAAATACTTATTACAGGATGCAAGAAACAATACTTTACAAATTGATGACTGCAGACCATCTTATCGAGATGAGCAGCAGCAAGCCAAGAGTCTAAGGTACTCAATGTACACTCTCGCATATGCTTTTTGTTGTCACCAAGACATTTCAAGACGTCCGAAAGAATGCCCTGCATAAGCCACATTCACAAAAAATATCAAATCTATAGCGGGACAACAAGCTCAACAGAATAGCATGACTAATCAAAAGTAAGTAATAGGAATAAATTGTCCATAATTGCTAAATGATCTATATTTAGTATATTGAGGATGCCACTTTCAGTTATAAGATGATAATGCAAGACACTTTTTGTTAGGCAAGAGAAGCATTATGATACGGAGCGATCGGCGGAAGTCAATGACGACAGTGATACGGAGCGATCGGCGGAAGTCAATGACGACGGTGGGGCTGGGGCTGGACGACGATTTAAACACTTTTATGTTCTTCGTGGACGTCGGAGTGAATTGCATGGGTTGCATGGGAGTGGAGACACGCAGGAAGGGGGATGTCACGCTGCCTAACCGAAGACATGTCATGACGTGGAATATTATCTTACAGTTATTATCTTGCAGTTATTGTATGTTTATCCTTGTATGTTAGTTCTTGTGGGTGGGTTTATGTTGGAAATGGGGGGCAAGACATGAGTCTTGGCTAGGGCGAAATCATCAAGGTTTCGTAGGGGAGAATTCCTTTGTATTGCAATTAGGGTTTGTATTGTTATCTACTAAACAGTGAAGCATCGATTGTATTTCGTTTCTCAAGTTATGTTCTGAAATCTATATCCCATTCGCATATCACATTTCATCATCATCTCTCATCAAAGTTAATTTGTAACAATTTGGTCCGACCTGCCGGATCCCGTGCATGGTGGAAACGAGAACCGGTAAAAACCATTTTACAACCGATGGAAGGAAGGATAACTACGTTGGAAGGACGGTTCGAAGCTTTGACGGCGTCCTCCGCGAAGACCAATGCAACATTACAACAAATTCAAGCGCAGCTCGAAACCATTTTGGCAAAGGAACAAGGTCAGCCGGAAGGTCAAGAATTTGGCCATACCGTTCCACCTCCGTTACCCATTTTTAACGGGGATGATCCACTTGGGTGGATATCTCGTGTTAATCATCATTTCGAGTTATATGGAAGCTCGACGGCGCAGAGACGACAATTGCTCGGTGTAGCAATGGAAGGTCCAGCTTTGAATTGGTACGGGTGGTTTACTGCCGACGTGCCGGAGTATACATGGCCAGTCTTCTCGAAGGCATTAACGGAGCGTTTTGACGAAGGGTGTGAAGGCAGTGCGTTTGCTAAGTTAGCGGCATTGAAGCAGAATACCAACGTGTCCGAGTATATCGACCAATTCACCCACCTTGCGAATCAAGTGACGACGGTTCCAAAGGAGAATATCCTCAGTCTCTTTATTATGGGATTGAAGGAACCCATACGCGATCAAGTTTGGTTCGTTGAACCAACGAATTTTGCTTCGGCAATTAGATTGGCTCGGAAGGCGGAAATCACGGTTAGAAATAATTCACGGACATCAACTGGCAGTAAGGATCAGTGGGCAAATCGGAAGGTACCGCTGCAATACGCTCGGCGTGCATAGTGCTCGACGCCGTTGGCCTTACCAACGCCGCAATCGGAGCAAGCATCGGGTTCGCGGTCTAATACCGGACGAACTCCGTTCCGTCGAATGACCGACAATGAGCGGGAAGAACTTCGTAGGAAAGGGCTTTGTTATAAATGTAAGTTACCTTATCATCCTACTAATCATGTGTGTGCATTGAAGCATTTAAGAGTATTATTGGTGGATGAGGAAGATATGGAACAATTTGAACTAGAAGAGGTTGTTTTATCGGATAATGGAGAATATGAAGTGTTGACTCCTATTGAAGAAAAGAGGCCGAGGCCAATCAAGGAAGGGATCATGAATGCCTTGTCCGCGTATGGCCTCTCGGGATCGGATACACTGCGGTTGATCGGAGTTTGTCATGGCAAGGAAATCGTAATCTTGGTGGATAGTGGGGCTTCGCACAACTTCATATCGAATAAGTTGGTGCAAGAAGTGGGGTTGCAGGCGGATGAAACTAGGGTTTTTCCGGTGCGTTTAGGCGACGGACACAAGGTCTTCTCGGAGGGTTTGTGCAAGGAAATTAATATTGCGTTTAATCCGGGAACAATAAAGGTGGATTGTCATGTTTTTTCCTCTCGGTGGGGGTAGATGTTATACTTGGTATAGCATGGTCGAAGACGCTAGGAGAATTGCGGGTTAACTATGATCGTTTGTACATTACATTCGATCTTAACGGTACACTTGTACGTCTGCATGGGGATGGATCGCGATCTCGCTCCCAAGCTACGGTGAAGGCTTTACAAAGATGGGAGGAGATAGAGATGGCGGCATGGATCATGGTTGCAGCGAATAGTTGTGTGTGTTCCGGCGAACTTGAAAGCATGCCGGAAGTGGATTCGGTACTAAGGCAGTTTGAGGAAATTTTTGCGGAACCGACGGGTCTTCCACCGGGGCGGGGAGTAGAGCATGGCATACCCTTGAAGCCGGGGATGGGGGCGATTTCCGTGAGGCCATATCGGTACAACCAAATACAAAAAGATGAAATGGAACGTTTGGTAGCCGATATGTTGGCCGCGGGAATTGTTCGCCCAAGTTACAGTCCATTCTCTAGTCCGGTTTTGTTGGTCAAGAAGAAAGACGGCAGTTGGAGGTTTTGCGTGGATTATAGGGAATTGAATAAAGCCACGGTTCTGGATAAGTATCCAATTCCCGTGATACAAGAGCTTTTAGATGAATTGGCAGGGTCGAGATTTTTTTTCAAAGATCGATTTGAGAGCGGGATATCATCAAATAAGAATGACGGAGTCCGATGTTCCAAAGACCGCTTTTCGGACTCATAACGGTCATTACGAATTTTTGGTTATGCCTTTCGGTCTTACAAATGCGCCGGCGACATTTCAAGCGGCTATGAATGATCTTTTTCGTCCTTATCTTCGTAAAGGGGTCTTGGTCTTCTTTGATGATATTTTGATATACGGTTCGACATGGGAAAAACATTTGGAGCATTTGCACACCTGTATTGGAGGCCTTACGGCAAAATTCATATTTTGCGAACAAGAAGAAATGTATTTTCTGGGGCTACTCAGTGGAGTATCCGGGTCACTTGATATCGGCGAAGGCGTTGCCATGGATCCAAAAAAAGGTACAAGTCGTATTGGATTGGGCCGATTTCGTCGACATTGAAGGCGATACGAGGGTTTTTGGGCTTAACGATGCTATTATAGAAGATTTATAAAAGGTTATGGGTTAATAGCCAAACCATTAACCAAATTGCTACAAAAAGAATCCACGGCCGAAAAGTTCAAGTGGGATGCCGAGGCCGAACGAGCCTTCACGGCTCTCAAAAGTGCGATTACTTCGCACCTAGGTATTATGTTTACCGGATTTTTCGAAAACCTTCGTCATTGAATGTGATGCTTCCAACACGGGAGTAGGGGCGGTATTAATGCAAGATCGACATCCCGTGGCTTTCTATAGTAAGGGCTTTCGCGCGAAATTCCTTGATTTCGGCGTATGAGAAGGAGTTAATGAGCTTGGTGTTGGCCGTTCAACATTGGAGGCCCTATTTAATTGGACGGCATTTCTTGGTTCTGATCGATCATCATAGCCTGAAACATTTACTTAGTCAACGGATCTCTACGCCGGCGCAATAAGTTTGGGTGGCCAAGTTGTTAGAGCTACGATTTTACTATCGAATTTAAATCGGGAAGTTCAAATCGAGCCACCGACGCACTATCACGATGTCACGAAGATACCGAAATTCAAGAGGGATCGTTCTTAGCTTTGAGTGTGCCATTTTGGGAGAATCTATCGGACATTGTCAGAGAGCGACGAAACGATCCGGATATCCAGCGCATAATGGCGTAAGTGCAAAGAACACACTTGTTCTCGACCACACATATGCGGTGATCGAAGGGAAATTGTTGCATAAGGGCGGGGTGGTTTTATCTCAAACTTGCTACTGGATTCCGACTCTTTTGTATGAGTTTCACAACACTCCGTCCGGTGGTCATGCAGGGGTTTTACGGACGTATCGACGAATCGCGTCCGGTGTTTATTGGAAAGGAATGTTTGGTACGGTTCGGGACTATGTCGCAAAGTGTATAACGTGCCAACGTGCCAGGCACGGTGCTCAATCGCCCGCCGGCTTATTGCGAGCCCTTACCGATTCCTCTCGCGTATGGGAAGATGTTTCCATGGATTTCGTAACAGGGCTTCCATTATCTATGGGTTTCTCATGCATCTTGGTAGTGGTGGATCGTTTTTCGAAGTATGGACATTTCATTTCCCTCCGATCACCTATTACCGCACATCGCGTGGCCACGCAATTCGTTGATCACGTGGTCAAATGCATGGGATTCCGTGCTCTATCGTGGAGTGATCGTGACCCGATCTTTGTGAGCACATTTTGGGGCGAGTTATTTAAGGCACAGGGCACGAAATTGAAGTTCAGCACCGCATATCATCCGGAGACCGATGGTCAAACGGAGGTGCTAAACCGCGTCCTCGAAACGTATCTTCGATGTTTCTCATCCGATCACCCGCGGAAATGGGCGGGGTGGCTGTCTTGGGCGGAGTATTGGTACAATACGGCATTTCAAACGGCGGCTAAAGCGACCCCTTTCGAGATTGTCTATGGTCGACCGCCCCCTAATTTGCAGCGGCATTTGCCCGAGGAGTGTAGGGTTTCGGCCGTATCTGAAGTATTATTATCTCGTGATGAAGTTCTAAAGCAACTCCGGGATAATTTGAAGAAAGCACAGGATCGCATGTGCATCCAAGCTAACAAGGGACGTCGGGATGTGGAATACTGCGTAGGTGATCGTATATTCCTCAAAATACGACCTTACCGTCAGCAATCGGCAGCTACTCAATCGTATTCTAAGTTGGCGACTAAATTTTGCGGGCCTTTTGAAATCATTCGACGTATTGGATCGGTCGCGTATGAGCTTCAATTACCACCCGGGAGCCGTATCCATCCGGTATTTCATGTTAGTCAATTGAAGAAAATGGTGGGGGATCATCCGATTGAACCCACTCTACCGACTTCCTTGGAATTTAATTCGAGGGATATCTTTGATCCGGAAACTATCTTACGAGGCCGAGTTAAACATTCCGCTGACGGGGTAATTCGTGAAGTTTTAGTGCGGTGGAAAAATCTAAATGAGGAAGATTCGTCTTGGGTGGATTTACATGATTTTCGTCGTCAATTTCCAACTTTCCGCCTTGAGGACAAGTGCGATTTTGAGTGGGAGGAAGTTGATACGGAGCGATCGGCGGAAGTCAATGACGACGGTGATACTGAGCGATCGGGCGGAAGTCAATGACGACGGGGGTGAGGGCCGGACGACGATTTAAACACTTTTATGTTCGTCGTGGACGTCGGAGTGAATCGCATGGGTTGCGTATGGGAGTGGAGACACGCAGGAAGGGGGGATGTCACGCCGCCTAACCGAAGACATGTCATGACGTGGAATATTATCTTGCAGCTTATTATCTTGCGGTTATTGTATGTTTATCCTTGTATGTTAGTTCTTGTGTAGTGGGGAGTTATTGGGAATAAGTAGAGAGGGAAACCTCCAAGAGTGGTGGGTGGGTTTATGTTGGAAATGGGGGGCAAGACATGAGTCTTGGCTAGGGGCGAAATCATCAAGGTTTCGTAGGGGAGAATTCCTTTGTATTGCAATTAGGGTTTGTATTGTTATCTACTAAACAGTGAAGCATCGATTGTATTTCGTTTCTCAAGTTATGTTCTGAAATCTATATCCCATTCGCATATCACATTTCATCATCATCTCTCATCAAAGTTAATTTGTAACACATTATATACCAAGAGTTAGTAATGCAGAAGAGTACCTTGCTTGACTTCTCGATTGGCGGTCCCATTGCAGAAGCAAGAGCACCAATTGTGGACAAGGTTGACATAATCAAGTTTTTGTTACTGTCGTGTAAACGGCCTTTTAGAGCTCCAAATAAATCCCCTAATGCAAAAAAGATGAGGGGCACATTATATGAAAACGTAAGAATTCTGGTACTTCCAGATTTTTCACTGAACGTACCAGTTCCAACAGGCAGTATACGCTTGTTTGCCTCTTCCAGAATTTTGTTTACACTTTCAATAGACTCCAAACGGACCTAGGACAAAAACTCAGATTAACTATATGCATCTTAAATTATTCACAGATTTTATGCCTAGCAAACATCCATCATCCATGTATGTAACAAACCTTCCAATCAGAACTCTCTAAGCCTTTTAACAAAGAGGGAGTGATCTTTTCACTGATATCTTCACGTGGAAGACCATCCAGACCACCAGCCACCGAGGATGATGTAGAATCAGTTGCTTTGACAACCTTCTTTGGAACTGCAGATGCCTGCACAAAGTAATAATTAGGTAAAGGACAAACTAAATAGTTTCTCCATGGGAAAAAATGATAGTTGAAAACTAAACAAAGTTACCTCATACGGGTTTTTTTCATACTCAGCATCAAGGGCGCTTAGTAGAGCAGGTTTAACATCAGAGAGAAACCCCTTTATATCTTCAAGAAGAGTAATATTAGTTAATCCCACTTAAACGTCAGACTATCATGGTTTAATAGAACCAAATTAAACCCACACCACCACCACTCCCAGACCCGAACTCCTAAGAACAGAAGATAGGGTCGGAAAAATGTATCACCTGGACCAACAAACTTATGAAGAGCACCAATTAGTTTGACAGTAGAATTTCTAGTAGCAGGAGCACTAGATTGTAAGCCAATGTCCTTGCAGAAGTCAATTAAATCCTGAATAACAAATATGCCAGATGTTAAATACTTTACTTTTTTTAAAATAATTTTCTTGATATTATTTCTATCAGAAATATCAGAAAGAAATAAAAGATTCTCGAAAGGAGTTTCAAGCACCTTCAGCTTAATAAGTGAAATGCCAAAGTCATCCACTGCAGAAACCATCCATAACAAGCCTTCACTTAGAACCTTTGGATTCTTGTGCTCCTTCATAATTTTATACATCTGAAATAGTCACACAAGAAAAACCAAACATGAGTTCATGAGAAGGGAAGAACATTATACTCAAGAAGTAGACAAAGTTAGAAAGAAAAAATATGTATAGCAAAGCACTGCTGGTTCTTTTTCCCAAACCACGCAAGTACAGAATACAGGCCAAAACTACATGGATAAAGAAGAGACAATGAACAAAATACGAGTTAACACTATTTTGTCACTTATCCCCTATGAAGCCAGTAGCAGTAGTGGATTCATAAATATACATAAATAGGGGAAAAAAAAGAATTACCCGCTCAAAAATAAAACCAGGACCCACAGCTTCACAAAAAGAAGAAAGACACTTCATGGCCTGAGCGCGAGTCTTTATGTCGGCTACTCTTTCAGTAATACCTATCCAAGTATAAACACGCATGTATAAGAATCTCATCAATTTCAGCTCAAAGAACATGAAGCAACTAAAGTCTTTGCATCTCAGAAGCACCGTATGTTAAAGCTACAGGCAGCACATACAAAGAAATTAAATAGATAGCAAATCAAAAAGAAACTATTAATTGAAAAAATGCTAGAACATGTACTAACGACACAAAAAGTACAGAAGCTTCTGACCTAAAAGACAAAGCACAACACACTTTTTGGGAAACTTTGATGCTGCTGAAGCAATGTGGGTCACAATATCAATAACTTGTTGCTGGACCTGCTCAGAAAACAACTCTAGCGTAGGTTCAGTAACACAAGTAGCAACAACGAAGTTTAGATAAGTATGTTAATATGTCACCTGAACATTTTTCTCATTCCATCCAGGAATAACACAAAGTAAACGGATCAACATCTCAACAGATGGATTGAGTTCTGTTATTGCTTCAGTCTGCTCTTTGAAAGACACAATGGCTGCACAAAATTTTATTTAAAAATCATTGTCCAGATTATAGCTAAACCCTAGAAAACAATTCCAAAGAGTATTCTGTTTAAGTATAAATCAAGAGTTAAGTAGTCAGTGCAATTCATTCATAAGCTTCACAGCAAACAAATAATCATTAACAAGAGGAAAAACGCACCAACTGTGTTTATGACCCAATTTAGCTATACATAATGTGCCAATATCGCGAGTAAAGACTAGCAGTAATTTAAAATGTAACCTTCAAGCCTCTCTTTCCACACAGCACTCTTTAGTTGAGTAATTGTATCGGCTTGAATAAGGGATCCTAGTTTGCTCTCAATCTCTTCCAAACTCATTTCTGCCGGCTGTAGGGAAAGCTGGGTCAGTTAATCAAAGCAGTGAAATCTTGGAGCCCTTAACGATCCACTCAACCACCAGACAACAGGTATATAGGTGAAAAAAGGATGTAGCAGATTTGACCTCAACATCTTCCTGCTCCACAGGCTTAGAAACTTTTGTCTGTCCCCCAGCATCACCTTTCTTACTTGTACCAGATTTTCCAGACGTGGCTTTCTTTGTGGCAGCAGGCTAAAAAACCACAAGCATACAATAGTGGAAAGCAATCATCAACGGCATCTAGAAGTCGTAAAATACCTCTACTTTTAGTTATTTTGTAAATTTACTTACAGCTGTAGCAATAGGCTTCTTGCCACTAAGCATGCTAGCTGCTGATCTTTTAACAAATGACGCATCAGAGGGCTGCATAAAGAGAAGGAGCAAAGCACGTTCAACACATACCTCATACACAGTACAGTAGAACATGGACAGAACATGATCGGTCAAACTTAAGTGCATAATGATGTTCATGATCAGACAATTGAAACAAGTAGGTACTGAAACCCATTCATGAAAGCTCATTTTACATTACTTAATAATGGAAAAGGGTAAAACCCAGACTCCATGAAAGTTGGCATATCTGCCCTCAATCATCTATTCATGCACATCAGTTGGGTGATGTCTAGAAAAGAAGCAGGAAGCTTTCCGCACCCTGGTGTGAAAAGATCCGGAAAATGAAGAAGGGGTAAAACAAATATCTTGCAGAAAATATTTTCCAGACAAAAGTTCTTACTAAAAAAAATTGAATCATCCTATACATTATGAAATGGTAGTTCATTTAGTATTTGTATTTCCATTTTTATCAGCAACATTTCCGTAGGAGATAATGAATGTATACAGATATACAACCGCATTGAAGGACTAATTGTTTAGATGACTATAGAAGTCCATAAACCCTCAATTTAAGGATACCGAAAGAACTCACAATCACTTCATATCATTAATGATACCAACCGCATTGAAGGACTAATTGTTTAGATGACTACACAAGTCCATAAACCCGTAATTTAAGGATACCGAAAGAACTCACAATCACTTCATATCACTAATGGTGGCATCTAAAGCATATGTTAGGACCTGCTGAACAGGAAACCAACTTATCTATTTTCCCACTTTATGTCAACAGATTATGTAATAGTGCTATGAGCTCTTCTGCGATGACAATTGGCCTAATTAAACTGTTTCTAAGTAAGTCCCTAAATAGAACAATGGGCTAAATTATATAGAAATGTACTAACCTCTGTGGCCGTAACTCCTGAGGAAGATTGACCCAGACCTAAAAGTTTGTAAAGACGGATAGGTTATAATATTTCCAACAGAAAGATCAATAAAAATATTTCAATCACCAAGTGGATAATAAAAATAAGATTCCAAACCTGAGTTTGAAAGAGCATGTGGATCCCCTGTTGAACCCCCAATCATTTCAGACAACTTCTTTTTTCTGACATCATCCAGCTTCTCCAGAGACTTCTCCAAAGGTCTCATACCAACCATCTAATTAAAAGAAACAGCAAAAGTGAGTAAGTTACCGCATAAAAAGATGGAATATCTTGGAATAATTACCTTAGCTATAGCCGCCAAAGCTGAGAAAGCGGCATCCCTCACTTCAGGTGTTCCATCGTTAAGGCACTGCAAAATTCATAGAGATAAACATCAAAATTGAATTAGAAAAACGTAAGGCCCTAAATAAAAATAAAAAAAATAAGAATAAAAAAACATGAATTGAAAGACTTAAGTTGGAAACCTTATTGTTGTTGCAAAAGAATTCGTGCAAAGACATAAAAAGAGAGTAACAAGATTTTCAGTTCACATTAATTGAGCATTGATGTGCTTGTTTTTTGTGAAAAATGAAGATATTTTCCACCACTACTGAATTCAACAGTGAGATTCTTAATCATATTTGGGCCCAAAATCAAGCTTACAAAAATAAGCAATTGATTAAAAAGGACCCAAACCAAAATAATGTAATGTTTTGTAAGAAACTCATCATGCCAGCAACTAACCTCCATGCATATGGGGACATATTCCTTATGCACTTTGAGTATAGCTGCCTTGTTACTTGTTTCAATACAGAATGTAACCCAGTTCAATGTCAAAGACCGTACGAGAGGTACTTTATTTTTCACTGCCACCTTAACATCTGCAAGAAAACCAGTAGTCAGTATGTTTCAAGCCAATCGTAAGACATTGCCTGTTAACACCCAACACCACATCATATACCACACCATGAGTATCCATGCTTGGTACTGGCCGTGACAAAAAACAGCAGGAGTGAATTAGGTAAGTACAAAGTATTGCAAGATATTGCACAGCAATGAACTGAATTCTTTCCTATGTGTGTATATATATATATATACACAGTATATATGTATCTGTGTGAAACTGAAACCAGTAACTCCAGAAAAAATATATTGAATTTGCAGGCACGCACACAAGAAGAATTGAGAAACTGAAACCAGCAACTCCAGACACAATTTATTGAATTTGCAAGCACGCACACTAGAAAGACACAATTGTACAATGGTGATGATGAAGGCATTAAATTTGCATAGATGATAGATGATAGAAGCCCACACACACTATGTAAGAGCTGTGCTAGAGCGACAATGAAGCAGGAAAAAGAACAAAAGGAAAATTCTAAGAAGAACAGAAAAACCCAGAAAACAAACTAGATTAGAAAAGTATTCCAAGCATGAGAACGAAATGTAAACTTAAGTGGTTGAAACAATCACTTAAACAAATAAATAGCATAATATCTGCAGCTCAAAGTTAAGAAATAAATATAATTCATACCTTCAACAATGTCAGATAGATTTAAGCATCCTGACTTGTACATTCCCTGAAGAGTTTGGGTGAGTGCCTCCGTCGAAGTGGGCTTTTTCTCCTTCAATTTCTCCTATATATCATCAAAGATCAGGCTCGTGTTAAACAAAGAACAATGTCTATGGATGTAGCTTACAAAGTTTAAAGGAAGTAGCTGTTTACAGATGCTAAGTTATTAGACTATTAGTTATCAGGGTTGGCAACTCAATTCTAACTACAAAAGGCAGAATCACAAAACAGAAGGATGACATATTATGCAGAAATCCCTAAAAGGAAAAGGTGAAATGACTTCGCATTCCACATCTATTACCAATTTCCTGGGGCTGGCACTAGTTCAGCTACAAAAAGAAAAATTAAAGCGTAGTACTGGACTGACCAGTAGCACAGGTAATACAAAGCGACAGCTGGATGAGAAATGGGTTCTCAAACCCCTAGCAAGGTTTCCCAGTGCTTGTATTGCTTCAACTGCAACAGCAATGTTCACATCTGTGATAAGCTGCATAATTCAAAACGTTATGCAGAAAAGACTAATTACTTGAGCAAGATCAAAACTGGCAATATAAACTGTGTAACTCAAGAATTTGGATAAAATTTCTGCTCAAGGAAACAAACCTTCTTTAATGTTCGGCAAACTTCTGAAAAGTCTCCAGGAGCAATTCTTTTGGTAGATGCAAGTTTGGTTAATTCAGCAACAGCATCTTTCCTCTCGGACCATTTCGTAGCTTTCTGAAATACACATTAATACAAAAAAGTGATAACAAGAGGTCATAATAACAATTTGTGATATGTATGTTACAAATGATGAATAGGTATCACTTACAACTCCTTCCCAAAACCCAGATTTCTCCAAAGGCGTCAATATATCTACTGGATCAACAAGCTCATACTCATCTATCTCCTGAGGTGCTGACAGGGAAGACATGTTAGACTAGGAAATAGAAGGCATAACTATGGTAAAATTATAGGAATAATATTTCCAATATCAGCTACAACTTATCTTGGCTTAAGATATAACAGTGTCCTAGGCCTCTAGCACATAAACGAGGTTCAGGCAAGGGGACCTATGTGCCTAGCAACACCTAATTGAGGTTCAGATAGGGTCTAGACAAACAGATTCAGGAAAAACCAAAGCATGCCAAAGGAGTACTTGGACCCCAGGCTAGGTGGGAATTTTATAATAGAAGCCAGAAACATTGAGCAAGAAGAAACTAATGTCAATGAGAGTATACCATCATCTGTACTTTCTTCAGTGGGGCCAGAACCCACTGCAGCCTCAGGAACAGCTTCTGGTTCAGGCTCCTTGTCCTGTTCAGACCTGACAAAAGCAAATGCAATTTACAAGGCTCAATCATCAAATAAAATTATTTCGCATTAGCAGCATTGGTAACAGACATCAAGAGCTTCTACTGTCAAATCACAAAAATATAAGGGCAGATTGTACCAGTTACCCATGCTTGTCGCAAAGAAAATACAAATAAAAAACCTAATTAGACCAGATGAAAATAATGCCATAAATTGGAGTAGGACTAGAAATGAGGGGGAAGCAACAGCTTCAGAAAACATTACTACATATAAGATTGCATAAGTCTTCGCAACATAGTACGGAGAGTGCCCCTTCGGGAACACCCAATATAGTATGAAGTATGAGCACAAGATAATTAAAGGAAAAGAGCAAAACAATATCAAAGAGAGGAGAAAAAAAAGGGAGTGCATATGAATCAGCAAGATTTAACAGCAAGAGAGAGAGATCACCTGATTTTGCGGGTAGGTTTTGCAGTTCCAGTGACATTACCAAGCTCAGCTTCCAGTTCTTTTTTCTTAAATATAACAGAACAAGAGAGAATGACAACTTAGAAAACTGAAATGTGGGATAGAAGACTTTAATACAAATCTAGAATTGGCATACCATTGTATCTCGCATCTTTTCAAACAATATAGACTTGACAGGGTCCTTTCCTATCCAACGACAAAGCTCCAGTGTCAGCCCTTTTGAAGAAGCACGAACATTCTGATCTTGATGATCAAAAAGTTCAGGAAGCATCTTCAATATTCTTTTCGGTGGTACTATCTTTGACCCAAATTCACTGATTCAGTATCAACAGAAGCATCATCAGAATATGGGATGATTAAAGACACATGGTTGAGAAATAACGAGTAAAATCAACAAATCACACACCTTAATGCCTGAAACATGACATCTATTGCAGGGACAACAGCTTTGGCAACCTTATTTTTTATTGCTTTCTCCATAGCATCCTACAAAGTACACATTGCTCAAACCAATTGAAAATATCCAAAGATAAATGCAAACTATGTGTATGAGCTGAATACATGTAAAGATGTGTCAAAAGCAAATTGACACCATGGTTGGTAAGACTGAGCAAACAAAAATCCTAACAATTAATTAGTTATCAGAAACCATGGAAAGTAGACATCTAGCCAGAAGAAGAGATCAAACATTCTCATGTACATCTACTTCCACAATAACAAGCTCCCAGTCTTCAAAAAATAAACCCTAGAACTAGCAAAAAAGTAGCTTCATGGAGGCACCTAGGTCCTTGCATCAAATCTATAACATTAGTCAATATAGCTGCCTTGGCCTACCTTCGTAGTGCCTCCGCTTAATACTATCAGTTTGACATCTACCCCTTCTAAAACAAGCAACGTTGACATGCAATGGGATCAGTTAACCAACTAATCATCAAAGTGCCAATGATATTCTTTGGCGTTATTACATTAGCATTATGAGTCACTCAAGTGGCATGATGTATTGGATTCAACAAGTACCAGGAAAGCTTCAACGGCCTCCAACTCTACCCAAAGCATAAAAGCTATCTGCGCCTTCTCCACCGTTTTAGGCCTTCCTGTTAGGCACTTTGCCACGATTGCATCGCATACCTCTTTTGCATACCTACGGAACCAAAGGCAATCAATTGAGTGGCGCATGCAGCAGTATTAAAATGTGAAAACAAATTCAGTAATCGGAGAATAAAATCCAAGAGAAAAAAAAAAAAAAAAAAAAAAACTCGTCATGGTTCACCTTCCAGCATCAGCATCTGCAGCTTTCAAAAACGCAATGAGCGCATCCAGAGCCTTCTCCTGCACCGGTGCATTGGAATCCGCCACCGCCTTCTTGAAAAAATGACCTAACAAAGAAAGCCAAGATTATATTAGAGAACATGAAAACAGCATAACAATTTCCAAAAACCGCCACGATCCCACCCACGCTAACACTTCCGAGTTCGACGTTTCCTTCTATAGATCATCTAGACCCGACCACACAACCACAACAAACAAGATCTATCTCGTTAAACAAACAATTCCTCACCGAATTCACGCAGGCGCGGGTCCTTGGGATCCGCGATGCCGTCGCAAACAGCCGCCAAATCGATATTTGCATCATTCCGCACTTTCCAGTTCTTGTGCGTCAATCGATCCTCCCACGGCAATTTCTTCGCCTCCTTCAACAACTTCTCATCCTCCGACATCTCCTATACTTTCCCCGACGATAAATACCTCTCCACAAATCCAGCCAATGCGAATGTCTTAACAAATAACGCCGTCGGCGCTCTTCTGCCCTCCAAATCTCCGGCGCTTAAATAATTCAGTCAGCCGAGTGCCGGCGAGTCTCGATTTTCTGATTTTCTAGTGTGAGAAAGGGTGGGGCGCCTACTATATATCTATTCTCTCATTCAAAAAAAGGAAACAAGAAAACAGAGGAGAGAGAAGGGGAGGGGCTAATTTTATGTTTTACGTTTCGCAAGGGAGTCCCGTATTTAGACATGACCGCGTGTAGCTGACGGACGAATCTGGGCTGTACACGTGGCGGGTCTAGCCAGTTGTTTGGCGAATGTTCCGAAAAGTGCGTGCGGGTGTGTGAGTTCGCCTGTTGTGGTTGACGGGTGTGGTTTGAGGAGGACCAGGGCGGGCCCACTGTGGGGAGCGGATAGAAATCAAAGTGCGATAGTAAAATATTTGGAAATTGGAATTCAAATTATTTGAGAAATCAAAGTTCGCTAGTAAAATATTTGGAAATTGGAATTCAAAGGTACTCCTTATGCTTCACAGGGGTTGTACGTAGTGAAAATCAAGATGGAATTTTTTTTTAAATCTCATGAAATATTGATAGGTGAGTTTCCCATCAGGATTATTAAAAGGTCTAGTAACAAATATAGTCACTATCTCATTAGAAATGACACATTTTTTTTAATGATGAAATTAAGAAAGTGTTATTATCTGCTGTAAATTATTTGACATTTTAATAATTAAATATGGTTAATACAATCCTTATCATTTTAGAAAACGCGTCGTTACTAGTCATACGATCCAATAAAGAAAACGCATCGTTTCTAAGGGGAAAGAGGAAAGAGGGAGTAAGAATCAATGTGAAAAAATATCATATTTCGAAAGATGTGCATAATTGCCCTACGAGTCAATGTGAAAAATTATCACAATTCGAAAGATGTTTATAATTACCCTGCATATCACAGTGGCATTGCTCTATCAGATTCATGATCGATTACAACGATGAGTGTAAAGAAAATTTAACAAAATTAATTTTGATTATATAAATGAAGTTTATCTATATTTATTTATCATATTGATTATCATTTTACTATTTATATTAAGAAATACAAAATTTATTGAATTATTAAAAAATGTGATTATTTTTAATTAAAAACGATACATTTAATAATAGTTATAAAATTTAAAATCCATAAACAATGGATACAAACCAATTGAATGGTATCTAATTACCAAAAAGAAATAAGTAAAGTTTATTACCATTTCTTAAGAAAACAATATCAGATGTTGGGCGATCGGGATTAGTTTTCATTGAAACAAAACAACATCATATCTTGTAAAGGATAATATGAAATTTAGAGATATTGGTATATTTTGAAACGAAGCAAGAAAGATAGAGATGAAATTTAATTATGTTTAAGTTTTAAGAAGAAAAAAATCTTAATTTTATTGATGTTTTAAGAAATTATTAATTATAATATTGATGGGACTATATATTTTTATAAGAATTTTCTAAAAATTATAATTTTATCAAAATTTATGATTTTTCATACTCGTCAAAGTTGAGATCAGAGCAAAAGAAATTATTTCAGAGAAGTTACTAATTTATCTAGGTTTTTATTGTATTTTGATAATTTAAGATAGAGTAAAAAGTAAGTTTGGTGCTTATACTTTCATACATTTGCAATTTTAGTGCCTATATTAAAGAAATTGTAAATTTAGTGTCCAAACTTAGTTAATAGTTCCAACTTTGGTGTTTCACCATTATTTTTACTTTAAATAAAGGATATAATAGTAAACTTATAATAAATATATTTTTATTTTAATCTTTTATTTTTGTGTATAAATAAATCAAATAGAAAAATATAATTTATCCACCATAAAAATAGGACGATAAAATGATATTTATGTGGATAAATGATATTTTTCTATTTGATTTATTTATACACAAAAATAAATGATAAATGATATTTTTCTATTTGATTTATTTATCCATAAATGATATTTCGATAATTAGATTGTGGATCTTTATGGTGGATAAATGATATTTTTCTATTTGATTTATTTATACACAAAAATAAAAGATTAAAATAAAAATATATTTATTATAAGTTTACTATTCTATCCTTTATTTAAATAAATAAAGTAAAAATAATGGTGAAACACCAAAGTTGGAACTATTAACTAAATTTGGACACTAAATTTACAATTTCTTTAATATAGACACTAAAATTGCAAATGTATGAAAGTATAACACTACAAAATTTATGCTATTTACCGACGGAATTACCGACGGATGAAAAATACGGGTCGTCTTACTGACGGATTACCGACGGAAATTGGGATGCTCAATTTACCGACGGAATACCGACGGATAATTTCCGTCGTCATATTCCCGACGGAATATTCCGTCGTTAACGGTATATCATTATTTATTTACTATTTAATAAATTAAATATATATATTACCGACGGAATAATCCGTCGGTAAGGGTATATCATTAGTTATTTAGTTTTAATTAATTAAAATATATAAATTTACCGACGGATTATTCCGTCGGTAATGTTAACTTATTATTTATTTAGTTTTTTATAAACTAAAATATATTTACCGACGGAATAGTCCGTCGGTACATTTATTTAAATTTATTAAAAAAAATTAATTTATTTTACCGACGATTACCGACGGAAAAATCCGTCGGTAGTCATTATAAATTTACCGACGGAATTATCCGTCGGTAAATCCGTCAGCGTAACCTAAATTAATTCGGCGCCGCGGGACGTAACAGGCGTCTTCTTCTTCGTCGCGCCTCCGCCGCTTTGCCTTTTTCGCCGCCGCCGCTGCTGCTGCCGCCGCGCGCGCCGTTGAACGCCTCCGCCCCACTTCCTCGCGCCGCCGCCGCGCCGCCGTCTCCTTGGTTAGTTTCTCTCATTCCTTCAATATCGTCTCTTATGGAGGTTTCTTTCGTGTTATTGTAGCTCATTTTTCAGCCTTGTAGAGATGTTCTTGTTGACTACTTCTGTGCTTCTTGTGATTGTGGAGATGTTATTGTAGAGATGTTGTGATTGTAGAGATGTTATATTTGACTACTTCTGTGACTTGCTTCTGTGCTTATAGAGATGTTATTGTTGTGCTTGTAGAGATGTTATTGTTGTGATTGTAGAGATGTTATTATTTAAATAGACTAATGGATTCTATTATGAAAGATTTCTTGTGGATAATGGTTGTACATATAACATGGTTGGGACAACCTTATCTTCTGGATTTCAAGCATCAACCCTGCCAATTAACTAGGAATCTGTGACTATTAGTGTTTCATTTTCGAATAGTAATGAGTCGTTCGTGGATCATCTTGGGGCCAAATTATAATGATGCGGAGTTTTCGGTACATGGCGCCTCCCGGAGGTCGTGGCGGGGCCAGATCGGCTCCTGGCTTGGGCGTGGAGCACCCCCATCGACATCGGCTATGGGGGCAGTCCCCCTGAGTCGGGTGGACCCCATCAGGGTTCTACCGACTCTTACTCGGTGGATAGCCGCCGATGTTTCGAGATTTCACCTGAGGGGTATGTAATAATTGCTTTTATTAATTTTAAATATATCAAATTTCACTTGGATTAACCAATTTTCAATAATAGGCGATTGCTTAAGCCATCTGGATTGGCCTCGACAATCGTTGATTGTTTTAAAAAGATCAATAACCCGACTGGGTTCACTTGGAAGCTGACTCCTCCTGAAATTAAGGAGCAGTATTTTGAAGAATTTAAGGTTAGTTTTTCTTTCAAGTTTACAATCTTATAATTTAGTATTTATTTATATATATCTAACATGTATAAACATGTAAATTGCGAAAGCACTTACGCTAGCTCTTGGCCCAGGACCAGGCAGTCCACCACATGTGGCAGAAGAGGGCATCCAAGAGGTTCAGCCATGCAGTACTCTCAGTCTACGGTAAGTCTCATTTTATATGTTTTTTAGCTTCTTATGTCTTTGTTTTTGACATAATTTTGTTTATGCATGTTATGAATAGGCTTCTCGGAGGGATGCTCCTTAGAGTCCACCGCCTTTGACACTTTCCGAGTCTCCATTACAAAGGTGGAGACTTCTCCAACATGAAGGCCGCGAGACTTCATGTAAGCACACAATTACAATATATAGATTATTATTCTAGAATTTTGAGTTTGACTAATTTCTATTTAATATTGTAATAGGCGGAGGTGGAGCGGATTGCTGCTGAAGAAGGCCCCAACGCGGATAAAAACGCGATTTATCTGCGGTTGGAGGGGGTCCGGGATAAGAAGCGGCGACTTACGGTTTCGGCGAGGAAGGGAGCGGCTACATCAACGCCGCCAGCCGCTCTTCTACTTCCTCATCTGGGGCCATCCCGCAGTAATGCCGAGATCATGCGCCGACCGGGAGGAGGAGTCGGCGGCTAGGAGGAGCCTCGAGGAGCAGTCGCATTTATGAATGCGCAGATGACCCAGCTTATGGAGATGATGGGCTCCTCTAGCCGACGACAGCCTCCGGACGACAGCCCTGATCAGTCCCCTCCCCCACCTCTTTATGATTGATTTATTTATGGTTTATGTATATATACTGAATATTTTGATTTTAGGATTTATATATTTATATTTCGGTTTGCTTTTTGAGTTGATTTGAATCGTTATATGTGATGTCTTGGTTGGTTAATTGTATATGATGTGTTGGTTGGTTAAAAATTGCAGGTTGTCGATAACTTGGTACAAAAAACAAAAAAATTATTTATAAAAAAAAAATCTACCGACGTTTTACCGACGGATATTTTCGTCGGTAAATAAAAATAAAAAAATTACAAAATTATTTTAAATTTACTGACGGACCATTCCGTCGGTAAAAAAAACGTAAAATTTATTTGAAAATTTATTTTAAATGTACCGACGGAAAATTCCGTCGGTAAAAAAACAAATAAATTATTTAAAAAATTATTTTAAATTTACCGACGGAATAATCCGTCGGTAAAAAAAACAAAAAAATTATTTAAAAATTTCCTCCTTGACAGAATATTCGGGGACAAACTTCCGACGGTTATTTTCCATCGGAATTCCGTCGGTAAAAATTGCCGACGGAATATTCCGTCGGTAATATTTACCGACAAAGCCTGACCCGACGCATTTCTTCCGTCGGTATTCCGTCGGTAACTTTTTTACCGACGGAATTAAGGGGTTTACCGACGGAAGTTTCCGTCGGTGTACGGTGAATTTCTTATAGTGTAAGCACCAAACTTACAATAAACTCTTTAAGATACATAGCACAATTCAATAACCAATAGTGTTCAAAGCTAAATATTATACGGTACTAGATCTTGTGAATTTTATTTCCTTGAGAGTTGTATTTTGTTGGCCGGCAATTTAAAATCCCACTAATTAAACGGCTATATAGTAATATATATCTTTAGAAAAATTAATAGAATTAAATTGAATTAATACTTTATAAGACTGTGTAACTGAATTTAGATCTACTTATATAATAAATAAATTAGCTGATATCTCGCTACGTACTGTTTGTCATCTGAATATTTTCAGTTACTTTTCTGATGTAATTAAGTTTTTGAGTTAATAAATCTGTTAGCCGCCATTCCCATTAGGTTTCTTCATTTCTAATCCAATCCAACTTAATTTTAATTTGATGAATGATGATTTCATGATGCAATCTTAATTGAAATTGCTTACATTTTAACTTTTATAAATCAATATCCATTGATAGGAGGAGGTTCGTTAAAATTTAAATACGGTCTTATTGAGTGAATACGTGAGTGTAACTTCACTTTATAGATGATAATTATACATTTAAGTATTGCACTCCGCCCATAAACCCTAAATATCAAACTTATTGAGGGAGAAAAAAACACTATCAACAGCAAAACCAAAAGTAACTGTACTCTTGGGCAAGCTGGATAGCCCAATTTGTGTTGTAGGTTAATGGTTGTGTATATATGTTTGATTGAAACATTATGGTTTGTTTTTTATTTTTTTTCTTTTTCTGCTGCTTAATCACAGTTGCATCTTACTTCTCTTACAAAGAACAAGAAGTGAAAGCGAGAATATGATAAACAGAGAGAAGAAGATGATGAACAATGAAGAGGGGATATTACCACAGGAAATAATCGCAGAAATCTTGAGTTGGTTGCCCCTGAAGCCCCTTGTACGGTCTCAACTGGTATGCAAAGAATGGCGAGTACTAATTGTTGGTCCGGAGACGAGAGTCAGGTGTAGAGGGGGGGCGAATACACCTGAGTACTAGTTCTTTTTCTCAAACGCGAAAGATAGCTGAGCTGTAGGTTGCAACTGATGAACAGTGTCAAATAGTAACCTTCTGATCGCGGTTCAGAGTGAGTCAGCTACTGAGTCTCTCCTACTGACTTTTGTCAGTATTTGATTCTCAGTCGAAGACTTAGTGCGGATAAGTGTGTAGGGTCCGGTAGACTTCGTCTCAGTTTGAAAACGTGTTTTTCGTAAACCAAATTATTTTGGCTAGTGCACTTTTCGAATACGTTTTATGCAAAGTATGAGTTTGTAAGAGATTTGTATGCAATGCAATAAAATAGTAAACGACACAAGCAATTTTTAACGTGGTTCGGATACGCAAGATCCTACGTCCACGGTCCTGCTGAACAGGAGGTCTTGTTGATTAATCTGAGCAAGCCTCAGCAAGGTGTTGGTCCCGAGTGTACGGTCAGGTGTAGAGGGGGGGGTGAATACACCTGATTCGATTTCTCAATTTCGAACTCGAACAGTCCTATTCAGGATGGTGTCGACTGAAACAGTTCGGCCGGACCGGCATACTGTTCCGAATCGAGTTAAAGGCTAAGAGTACTTACTCGGTCGAGATCTCGCTAGCCGACTACGTCGAATTCGGTATCTACGGTAAGAGTTCGGTGCGCGGAACAGTGTAGGCCCAAATCGGTTTTTTGTGAGAAAACGTTTTAAGTCTCGGTTCGGTAGATTTAAAAGTTCAATATCTTTGAGACAGTTGATTGATTTAAATATGATGTTCGAGTATGAATAGTAAAATCAATGCAACATTAAGAAAGCAATAAGAGACACGGGATTTTTTAAAGTGGTTCGGATATCGCTCAAATCCTACGTCCACTGTCCCGAATGATCGGGAGGCTATTTATTATCCCGAGTTAGTCTCGGTCGGCTTGCACACTGGGGCAAATCCGCGTCTTGGTTTTTATATCGATCCAAGTCTCGAGTTTACAACACTATCAAACTTAAAGTGTTTGACAAACTTCTCCAACAGGTGAAGGAGTCCTTATACAATAAGGATTAGGTTCAAATGTGAACTCCTTCGTCTAAGCTATGGATATAACAAGTGAGCTTAGGGTTAGAGGGATAAGGAACGAGAATGTAGCTATCTAGAGCGACGAACAGCTGAGGGTTTAGCTATGGGTTCGTGTCAGTCGCTTGGATACTAGAAGCTTATGTCGGTTCGACTTGGTTCCTTTTGAGTTTGGATGTAGTCTTTCGCCGGAGATAACTCGGTTGTTTCTTGCGGAAGACTTAGTCGTTAATATCGCTCGTTTGAATGCTCTCTCGTGTTCTAGGTGCGCGCATTCTCTTCTTTTTCAAATCTTGAATGATCCCTCTATTTATAGAGCAGAGATTGAAATAGATCCGTTGGAGACGATCTTCTTCTCTCTCTCTCTTTTTGGTAGCAAACGGCTCTTTTGGTGTAGGTAACAGTGTACTTTCCCACCTTTTTAGGTAAAAGGTTGACTGCAGCTTTAGCAGGTGAGAAGACACGTGTATGCTTGTCATTCGTTGAGGTGGATGAAGTGGTTGAGACATCACAAACTTCGAGACAGACTGAAGCTGACTTCTCTCTTCCTCGTATATGACAATGCTGATTGTCTTTCAAAAGATTCTCGACAAATCCCGAAGACTATCTCGCCATTGCTTGAGTCGACCTTGTATTCGGTAGATAGGCTGCCTGAGATAAGTCTATCGAAGATCGGCTACGAGTTCAGTGAACTACTCCTGCTGAGTTCAGTTCAACTGACTCTCTCGCATATCTTGCTCCCGCTGAGTCCAAGATACCGAGTCTTCTACACTCGGTGCCGAGGCCGATGAGCTACTGAGCGCCTTGACCAGAGCAGAGTGTCTACTGAGTCTGAAACCTCAGAGACAAATACGAATACAAAGGAATGGTTCACCAATCAGATAGGGTTTTGGGTTCTTCAAATCTTCTCAACAGTTCAGAGCACGAGGCTACTGAGCATGATTCAGTATAGAAGATAAGAGTCATTTCCCACAAGTATGATCATGTTGAGGATTGAATCATCACCCAACAATTTCCCCCTATTTGATGATGCCAAAACCTATCATCTATGTCCTATCAACTATGTTAAACACTAACTTACTCAAAAAACAGAGCTCCTTACAAATATTACAAGTAGGATCAGTGGAGTTGTCTGGTAAGTGCTAGACTACTGAGGGAGACAGGGCAGAACAATTTCCCCCTTTACAATAATTTCCCCCATGCAACAATTTCCCCTTAAGAGAAATAATAACTCTCCGAAAGTCTAGTCTATCAGAGATCTAACCGAGCAAAACTGACAGGTAAATAAACAACGTGTGTGTGTCAGTAATCACTTCAGTGATTCTGAGTGTTAAAGCATAAAGCAAACACGGCTATTTAGACAACAAGTAGTTGTCGAGGCAATGAAGATTTGTATATATATAATAACTAGTTCAGTACATTACAAATCTTGCTAAGCTAGAAGAACTAAGAGGGAGAACCCTTAAACTGCTGAATCCTATTCATGAAACCTTGGGATTTATCTTCAGGCAGTGGGACTCCATACATTCTGAACGTGTTCTTCCTCAGCTTCAGGTATTCGGCGAAGTCTGCTGGATCATCTTGTTCTAGTCCTCTGCTTGACGCAAAGCATTCTTCACTTCTTGTTCAATCATTCCGAGATGTCTCGAGTCGTCTTGTCTTCCGGGTGGAGGAATGATCCTTGCTTCGAGAACGCCGACTACTACCCCTTCGATTCTTGCTCACGTGCATATATGGGTAAAGATCGGGTTCGGTAATGGTCATCCACTCGACATAGGCATCAGCCTTAGACATTTCGAGGCGAATTGCCAGAAATAATTTCTCTTGATAAACTCTATCTTGGCCGATTCCCATCTCTGATTGAACTGAATAGGCATCCATTCGTCTGATCTCGGCCATCTATGTGTTTTCAGATCGTTTGGCTTCCTGAACCTTCTGTATCGATAAGGAATGTCGGCTTTCGAAGGAACTCTCGGTCGGCCTCTTGTTCGATGACGCTTCCCGAGTGCCCCAAGGTGCCGCAAATGTATCCTCTCGTCGGCGGCCTCTATCTCATCTAGCTTCCTCTCCTCGTAGAGATATCTATCCATCCGAGCAAAGATTTCTTCAATTTACGCATCTTGCTCTTGAGGCTTCGAGGAGCTTGTTCCGATTCGGCGAGGGGTACTAGATCTAGATTTGGATGTACCACGCCTTTCGGTATTCTTCTGCTCTTTGCTCCTTGTCTTTTTCTCTGTCCTCTTCATCCGTTATGATGAGCTTTCTCGGAGGCGCATCTAGCGGTTCTCTTTCCTCCTCGGACGGGGCTTTAGTCTTTCCTTTGGCGAGCTTAGACTTTGGCTTGTTAGGCCTTCGGCCTCTGCAATTTCTCGCCGCCTCTCATCCGCAGCTATTTGGGCTTCCTCCTCGGCGAGATATGTATCTTAATCTCTTTCTTTGGAGGGGTTGGAATTTTAAGCTTTTGTTTGCCCTTGCCTTCTTGAACTGGTGGTGGAATAGGAGCCTCTTCTTCTTCGAGCCCTCCACCGCCCTGTTCGGCGTACTCAAGCAACCTCCTTAATAAAATCTTTGGGAGTCCGGGTTGCACGAGTAGTCTGGCCGGGGTCTTTGAGCCACTTGGGCCGGTTTCGGTGTGCTCGCAGTGAAACACCCCGGGGCCTCACCCTTCGAGACCGAGTTTGAGGTAGCTTCTCGGTACTCTTCTTTCCTTCCCTTTTTCCTTCACTTTCCCCCCTTTTTGGCATCATCAATGAGCACCGGGGTAGGGACTAGGACTCGACTTCTTCGGACTTTTGTAGGAGGTTGACGGCTCGTCAAGACGATCATGGAGCTTAGTCGAGCCTCATGCAACTCGTTCCTCTCCATGGTAAGGTGTTCCTTGTGCTTGCTTGTGAGAGAGGTCATTGCTTCCTTGAAGTCTTTCGGCTTCTCGGTGATCTTGTCTTCCAAGGCCGAGTTGGATATTCTCAAGTCTTTGTTCGGTGGCCTCGGATTGTTCGGTGATAGCGTCGGTATGAGCCGGTTTAGAAGCCAAAAATTCATCTAGTAGCTTGGCTTGGCTCTCCGAAAGATCTTGAGCCGAGCTTCGAATTTGACTTCGTCTTGAGCCAACGCTTCGAAATAAGCGCGGAAACATCGAGGGCGGGCGATGAAGAGACGAAGACTTCACCCCACGAAGTTCTTTAGTCGTGGCAGAGCGATCTGCTTCCATGTCCTATGGATAGCCTTCGCAAGATCTCGATTTTTGATCCCTTGGGCGGTTAAGGCTTTTGCCGTCGATCGAGATCTCTTTGCGGTCCGGGCCGGGCGCCGCTTCGAAAGTCGATCGCAGCAGAAGAGCCGAGCGGGCTCTGCGAGGACGAAGCACCAGCCTTGGACTTCTCGGGACCAAGGATACCGAGAGGTGGAGCAGTTTCGGTATGGGTATCCTTGTCTCGTGGATGTCCCTCATCGGGCTTTCTAGGGCTCGAATCATTTGGGTGGGTCGTCGTGGTCCGACCCATCCGAGGGTCTTGGGTCCGGGAGCGTGCTTGTCGATCATGAATCATGGCGCATTGTAGCCCCCCAGATTGTCCATTGAGCTGAGGTCTTCGGGCTCGAATAGCTTATCTCCTCTCTCGGTCTCAATTCCTCTTCATGCAGACTTGCGACGGGAGTAGTGGAGGACAAGGCGCCGTAGGCGAGGCCACTCCCGATGTCGCGAGCAACATGTGGAGCCTTGCTTGTCTTGGCGATGAGCAACAAGTCCGAGTAGTCGGCAAGCTCCGGAACTAGTTGCGGAATTTCTCGGGATGCTCGGATATAATCACCGAAGCTTCCATCCCGATTGATTCACCTTCGATGCGCTCTCGAGACTCCAAGTCTATGTGTGAAGTCTGCTCTTCGGTTGGAGGGACCGAGCCGAGTGGAGGTACGAAAGGGGGCCGTCTCAGGCGCCGAATATCTCGCGCTCCGAGCTTCGAAGCATTCCCTTGGTCCCTTTCGGTGGAAACAATCTTTTCCATCGACCGAGTCTTCTCGGAAGACTCGGACTCATCAACCAGCTGCATGGGCTGAGTAGTCTTCTCAGGAGCCTGTTCAGCAGGCACTTGTGGAACCTCCTTAGTAGCTGGCACCTCAGCGGCTTTCTTCAGTTTCTTTGCCGGTGCCTTAGGAGTTTTAGCGGGAGGGCTTCTTTTCTTTGTAGGCGTAGCCTGCTGAGACTTTGATTTCGGAGAGACTGCTGAGGGTCCTGACCCTATCTGCTGAAGCGCTGCTGTCTTGTTGTGAAATCTGACCTTCTTCACATTGAAGTACTCCTTGTCACTGTAGGTGATAGGCTCAGATCCACATAAATCTTCGATCATGATGGACAGTTTGAGTCCATACAACAATTTGCCCTTTGCGCTCAGCGTGTTCGATGCTTTGTCGAACTTAGCAGCCTGAGCCATGAATTCTCGGAGAAAGAACTCCGTCCAATTTATCTGGGCTCGGTCGTATATGGCCATCATCATCTGAATCTTAGGCCTCGACACTTGGTCAAACGACCACCGCTTGGCTTGTCGATGGCTGCGTCACTATATAGGCAAGTGCCCCGAGGAGTGAGGCAACATGTTTGTTCTTCGGAAAAGCGGCTACGAATGTAGTGGGCTTTCCACGAGAAGACGGTAAGGTATTCATCAACTCGGTCGTCTCTCGTACCCGATCATCTTGGTTCCTTCGGAGGGTAGATCAAAACTCCGCTTCAAGGTATCCTTGATGGACATCTGCTTCAGCTCCATAGTGGCGTTTTGGATAGAATGGGCAACGAATCTCGCCACTATATCTCCATACACTGCGTCTGAATTCAAATACAGTTCTGCAACCTGTCTCGGGAGGAAGAACGAAGGCCTCCTAGACAGAAATTTCTCCAGTCCCGACTCGCGCGAGGCCGAGAAGATCTCATCCATATACTCCGGATCGCATGAATAGAAATCCATGGTGGGTTCAAACCACACGCGATCCTTCTCCGTAATATTCCGCATATCCGTTGGAGATATCATAGAAATATTGGTTTCCGCCATTGTACCTGTGACAAGAAATGAATCAGTACTGTTTTTGGATAGAACAGTGTTGTGCAATGCAATACTGAAACATATAACAAATACATTAACAGATATAAGCATACCAATGGATAAAATTCGAGATAAGATATAGAGTGTAATTGCAAGAAAGGATTGCGAATGCAGATCTCGGATTTTTCGGAATTTGAAAGTTATGAAGTATGCTAATGGCGGTTCTTAAGATTTGATCGAATATATATCATCTATGAAGGTGAACGGTTTTCGATCGAAGGCTGAGTGTAAACTTGCTTTATGATATGGACGGTTAAGATTAGAAGTAAAAAAAATAGGCAATGATCACAAAAGGCACCTAAGTCAAAGCTAGTTGTAAAATGGCCTAAGTAGTAACTGTGAAAAGACATGCATTAAATGCGTGCAGAGTTCAGCAAGCTTATGTATGGAATGTCGTGCATTAAATGTGAGTCGTTAATAATAAAGACAAACCAAAAGATATTAATGTCATGCTTGAATCTTTGCCATAAATGCAAGGTATTGTTGTATTAAATTACTACGAGTAGAGATACACAAACCTCGTCGGTGAACATAGTAGTCGGTGATACCTCGTGTATATGGTTTTACGTCTCTACGTCTCGAATGTATCGATGCGAGAGTGAACATTCCCCACCCTACGAAATGTCTCTCTCCCCGAAACCTCTTCTGGCCGGGGTCGGTAGGGTCCAACAGACCTAGCTCTCCGAAAGTTCTCCGAATGCGGATTCGGCTAGAGGCTTGGTCAGTATATCGACCCTTTGTTTGTCGGTATGGATCTTTTCCATTCGATATCCTTCTTTTCGACATGGTCACGAATGAAGTGATGTCGATGTCCACGTGCTTGCATCTTGTGTGAAGAACGAGGATTCCGAGTGATTGCAATAGCACCGGTACTTGTCGCGCGAAGATCGGCACTTCATTCCGAATGACGTCATAGTCTCTCATTCTTTGTCTCGGCCCAAAGGATGCGGGCGCAACAACTTCCGGCGAGCCCATGTATTCGGCTTCGGTAGTCGACGTGGCCCCTGAGTGCTTGTTTCTTTGAAAACCATGAGATCGACTTGCTTTGCCAAGGAACCGACATGTTCCCGAAGTTGATTTTCGGTCGATTCTACATCCCGTATAGTCGGCATCGAATAACCGGTTAGTTCAATATTATCATCGATACTGGATACCATAAACCCATGTCGGGTGTTCCTCGTAGATAGCGGAGAATCTTCTTTGCTTGAGTCCATATGACTCTGCTTGGGATTCGCCCGAAATCGAGCACCGAACACCTACGAAGCATAAGTTATGTCGGGACGAGTAGGCGTTAGATATAATAAAGAACCAATTATAGCACGGTATTCGGTTTGGTCTACTGCGATACTCCCTCTTTATCAAGATCTATCTTCATATTCGTGTTCATCGGGATCTTGATTGATTTGCGGATGTGCGGCCGAATCTTTTGATGAGGTCTCGAGTGTATTTGCCTTGGTTGATGAACGTTCCCTTTTGATTGCTTTTACTTGAAAACCAAGGAAGTAGTTCATTTCACCCATCATCGACATCTCGAACTTATCCTTCATCATCTTTTCAAATTGTTGACACATGATGACATTCTTCGAACCGAAGATAATGTCATCCACGTAGATCTGCACAAGTAATAAGTCTTCTTCCATCGAATCTTGAATAGAGTGCGGTCTCTTGTGCCTTTTCGAAAACCTTTACGAAGAAGAAACTCGGACAGGGTATCGTACCAAGCCCCGAGTGCTTGTTTTAACCTTGTATAGAGCCTTTACGAGTCTATATACTTGATGTCCCTGCTGAAGCCGGGCGGTTGTTCCACATAGACTTCTTCTTTCGAAGACGCCATTCGGAGACGCAGACTTCACATCCATTTGATAAACTCCGAATCTTTGATGTGTTGCGTAGGCTAGGAATAGTCTAATTACCTCCAATCTTGCAACCGGAGCGAACGTCTCATCGAAATCTATCCCTTCGGCAGACGGTAGCCTTTAGCCACGAGTCTTGCTTTGTTCCTTACTATAACATTGTTTTCATCTCGCTTGTTTTTGAAGACCCATTTGGTTCCAATGACATGTTGATGCCGGGGTCAGTCTACAAGCTCCCATACTTCGTTTCTCGTGAACCGATTCAGCTCTTCTCGCATAGCAATAATCCAGTCGGCATTTTTAAGTGTATCCTCAATATTCCGAGGCTCTTCGATAGACAAGAAGCGAGGAAAATAACGCGCTTTCTCCTTGACGAATCTGGATCTTGTCTTGACATGTCTTTGAAGGATCTCCAATTATAAGATCGGCGGTGTGAGCATCTAGCCACGATCTACGATGTTTTAACTCTTCATCCGAAATTTGTTCAACACGAGATAGTAGGTGAGTTAGGCATTTCGGTTGTACTATTACGAGATTGAAGTAATTCAAGAAACAAGAGTGTGATCTACTGAGTCACCGAGGTTCGGGGGCATTCGGCTCGGGAACATTACTAGACATTCCCCCCCGAGTTGTTATTCTCGGTAGTGTTGGTCTCGATTACCTCTACGGTTTCCTCATCGACTCGAGTTACACGGGGATTGATTCCGTTCGGGAGAATCAATCTTCTCAGCTACTTGCTCAGCTGGTTGAGATTCAGTAGATTTGTCTTCAGTTTCTTCGTCTGAATCATCATCCCAACATAGCTGGATCTTTTCAGATTTGTCTTTTAAGCTTAGATCCTGTAGCTGCTTACTGATGTCCTCAGATTCAGAATTTGAGTTATTGCTCCTGTCTTCAGTAGCAAACTCGTTAAAAATAACATGAGGGCTTTCCTCCACGCAAAGAGTCCGATAGTTGAATACTCTGAAAGCTTTGCTGACCCGAGAGTATCCTAAGAATACTCCCTGATCTGACTTGCTATCAAAAGTCTTCAGCTGATCTTTCCCATTATTGTGGATAAAGCATGAACAACCAAAAATATGGAAATAAGATAGAGAAGGCTTCCTGTCGTTCCATAGTTCATATGGTGTTCTCTTATGCTGCTTTGTCAGTAGAGATCTATTCTGAGTATAACATGCAGTATTAGTAGCTTCTGCCCAGAATTTGGTTGGGAGTCCTGAGTCTGCGAGTAGAGTCCTAGCTGCCTCTTTTAGAGTTCTGTTCTTTCGTTCAGCAACTCCATTCTGGTCGAGGTGTGCGTGCGGTGAAGTCTCATGCTCTATTCCTTCGCTTGCGTAACTCCTTTACCATGGAATTAAGGAACTCGGTTCCTGCGTGCGAACGTATTTTTCTGATCTTGGTGTTCTTTTCGACACTGAGCCTTTTCAGAAGCGTTGGTAACTCTGTTTTGACGTCAGACTTGTTGGCAATGAATATGACCCATGTGTAGCGCGAGTAGTCATCTATGACCACTAATGCATATTTTCTGCCTCTGATCGTCACTTGGGAGACTTGGACCAAACAAATCCATATGTAGCAGTTGAAGAATTCCATTCGTGGAAGGCGATGGAACCGGAGGATTTTGATTCCTTGTTTGCTTTCCCTTCGGACATGCTTCACACCGAGTGTCTTTGCTTTGAATACTTCATTCGGCGAGTCCCCTTGCTAGAGTGTTTCTTGCAAGCTTGTTGAGCGTCTTAAAGTTGAGATGGCCGAGTCTTCCGTGCCATAGCCACCCCGTGCGGTTGTCATTCTTCGCCAATAAGCAAGCTTCGAGGTTGACCGAGTTCCGATCGACCACATATATGTTCTTTCTGCGCGAACACGATAACACTGTTTTCCCCATGGATTTATCAATAACATCACGAAACCGGCGTCAAAAATCACTCTTTTTTGAGTTATCACAAAATTGACTAACAGAGAGAAGATTATCTTTGAAGTCCTTCAACATATGATACTCTTGGAACTTTGGCAGTTCCTATGCTGAGTGTTCCATATCCTCTCGTGTAGCCTTTGGCATTATCTCCAAACTCAATTCTGGGTCCTTCTTCAGTGATATAATTCTTCAGTAGACTCCTTTGGTATGTCATGTGTCTTGAGCATCCGTCGTCCACATACCATGGGTCTTTACGCACCCTGCAAAACAGATTTTATTCAGGTACCCTTCATTTTTGATTTTGGGTCCTTAGATGTTAGTTTTCATAACCCAAATCTGTCTAACAACCCTGGTGGTTTCAAACATTTTCTTCCCATTAGAGTCAACATATCTGACCACTGGACTGGTCAAAGGTGACTTCTGAGGCTTCTGAGGTTCAGGAGTCCTGATCTTCTGAGTTGGTGGACTGCTGACCTTAGCCTTCTGTGTGGCTTTCTTTTTCTTCTGACCTTTGGAGCCTCTTCTGACTATAGGTTCATAATAGTATGACCCATACTGAGCTGGATGTGTCAGCTTTGGAGGTCCATACAGATCTGCCAATTTTAATTTGCTGGTTCCCCTTTGACTGAACTGGGGTTTCTTGGCAAGTGTGGGATGAGGTGCTTTCATCTTCTGTTTGTTCTTTGCTAGGGGGTTCAGTATATTTGCGTTCATAGTCTCCCCTTGAACAAACCTATCGCCAAGCCGTACTTCTGAGTGTCTTGGGCGGATGAGGAAGCTCCCTGGCTGAATCCAAGTCCTTCCTTGCAGTGCTTTGGCTTATTGCTTGCTAGCATAGCTTCTAATTTCTTCTCAGCGCCCATGTACCTTTCAGTCATCAGGCTCCTCCAGACATCATCACTCTTCTTCAGTGTGTCGTGCTCGGTGCCCGAAGTCCCGACATTTCTTGCTTGGCCAGACTCGATTCGATATCTTTACGAGTCAAGTCATTGGTCAAAACCGAAATCCGATCTTCTTGATGCTGAGACTTGGCCATCGGGAGAGTTTATTTCCTCCCCGAGTCTCAACACAAGTCCTTCGGCCTCGGTAGCAACCCGACTCTCCCGAGAAAGTCTCCGATTCTCTATTTTCGGGGTATCCAACTCACGAAGAGTCTTGCTGAGCGTGCAGACTCATCCGAATTTGTTCGTCGAGCAGTTCTTCGTATGCGGTTGCGACGTCCAAATTCTCATCCGCACTTTGAAATAGTGTCGTGTGTGCGAGTGTGAGGAGGAGTTAAGTGGTTCATGAGAATTTACCTCATCCTCTTCGCCTGCCATCATGCACTTTTCGGTGATTCTTCGACTTCAAGCTCTAAGGCCATGAAAGCCGCATCATCATCCGATGAATCCATAAAGGAGTCGACCTCTTCGAGTCGTCCGAGATTTCGCCAGCTATGTAGGATTGTCTTTTAGCGGGCGAATTTCTCTCTCCTTGCCTTACGTGCTTTGCGCGTTCAAACTGCGAGCTCGGGACAATCATACCGATAATGTCCCGCTTCTTGCGGTTGTAACAAGCGATGACTATTTCTTCTTTGCTTTCGCTATTCTTTGATGGTTCTCGAGTCATCTTTCTTTACGCATTCGAAGATTGTGAGTCGGGAGTGTGTTTCGACATATAATTTGACTTACCTTTTGTTTCCCGATAGGCTTTAGTCACTTTTCTGCGTCGCTCCTTCTCCTTCGATACTTTACGGCGAAAGTGCATACTTCGAGCGAGACTACCTTCTTGTAGATCATTGAGTGAAGGTTCGGTCTTACTCGTCGTTTTGCTCGTTCTTTGGAGATCTTTGTCTTGACTAATGCTTTGAAAGCATGGTCGATTTTTGTGTCGGCTTCGACTCTGCTTTCTTTGAGGCCTGTCGAACTCAAACTCCTCGCTCGTAATTACGAAAGATATGGTCGGGAGACACATCATCTAAGTCGAATGTCGCAATAGAGTGGCAAAAGGTGTCCGGTGTCCGTCCGGCAGGTGCCCTCGGAATCTTCGATTCATCTCTCGGTTCTTGAATGTCTTTCCCAACCCATTGATAGAGTTCATCGATTGGTAAATCTAACGTTCGGATCTTCGATTTTGTCACCGGGCATGAGAGACAAGCTTTCCGGCTTTTGGAGTTCCGGCGCTAATTTGTTAGCTTTAATCTTCCGAGTCCCTCGACTCGGTAGCGCAAGAGCATCCCGAGTTCTTTAGCGGTCTTGCATTCCCGAACCCCGCCAAGATAAGAATCACTAAGGGTGGTCGGTATGGCATTTCCCGGCAACACGGTCTAAGTTGTGAAGCTTCTTCTCCTCGGGAGTGAAGAGACTTCGTCTTTGGGAATCTTCTTCCCGGTCACCATTCCTCCTCCTTGAGCTTGGTCTCGAGTCACGACACTATCGATCATGGGAACGATAGGTCCATCTTCAAGAACTTCGGTCATACTTGTCATGGAGGGATGTCGGATGTGCTTCCATTCTCGACTCGCCATACTCCATAATTCTCCACCGAGAACATGGGTACCATCCTTATACCCGACATATCGGCCATGAAGAATATAGATATGAATGTAGAGTGATATGCGGTAAAAAAAAAAACGTTTTCCCTTGGATCCGTTCGAATAGATCGGTCTCAAAGATAACAAGAGTCAAAGAACTCCTGCTCGATACCAATTGTTGGTCCCGAGTGTACGGTCAGTGTAGAGGGGGGGTGAATACACCGATTCGATTTCTCAATTTCGAACTCGAACAGTCCCTATTCGGGATGGCGTCGGCCCGATCAGAATTCGACGGACAGACTGCAGTACATTTCGAATCGAGTTAAAGGCTAAGAGTACTTACTCAGCTGAGATTTGCTAACTGACTACGTCAGAATTCAGTATCTACAGTAAGAGTTCAGTGCGCGGAACAGTGTAGGCCCAAATCAGTTTTTGTGAGAAAACGTTTTAAGTCTCAGTTCGGTAGATTTAAAAGTTCAATATGCTGAGACAGGTTGATTGATTTAAATATGATGTTCAGTATGAATAGTAAAATCAATGCAACGATTAAGAAAGCGATAGAGACACAAGATTTTTAAAGTGGTTCTGGATATCGCTCAAATCCTACGTCCACTGTCCCGAATGATCGAAGGCTATTTATTATCTCGAGTTAGTCTCGGTCGGCTTGCACACTCTGGGCAAATCCGCGTCTTGGTTTTTATACTGATCCAAGTCTCAGTTTACAACACTATCAAACTTAAAGTGTTTGACAAACTTCTCCAACAGTGAAGGAGTCCTTATACAATAAGGATTAGGTTCAAATGTGAACTCCTTCGTCTAAGCTATGGATATAACAAGTGAGCTTAGGGTTAGAGGGATAAGGAACGAGAATGTAGCTATCTAGAGCGACGAACAGCTGAGGGTTTAGCTATAGGTTCGTGTCAGTCGCTTGGATACTAGAAGCTTATGTCGGTTCAGCTTGGTTCCTTTTGAGCTGGATGTAGTCTTTCGCCGGAGATAACTCGGTTGTTTCTTGCGGAAGACTTAGTCGTTAATATCGCTCGTTTGAATGCTCTCTCGTGTTCTAGGTGCGCGCATTCTCTTCTTTTTCAAATCTTGAATGATCCCTCTATTTATAGAGCAGAGATTGAAATAGATCCGTTGGAGACGATCTTCTTCTCTCTCTCTCTTTTTGGTAGCAAACGGCTCTTTTGGTGTAGGTAACAGTGTACTTTCCCACCTTTTTAGGTAAAAGGTTGACTGCAGCTTTAGCAGGTGAGAAGACACGTGTATGCTTGTCATTCGTTGAGGTGGATGAAGTGGTTGAGACATCACAAACTTCGAGACGGTCAAGCCGACTTCTCTCTTCCTCGTATATGACAATGCCGATTGTCTTTCAAAAGATTCCCGACAATCCCGAAGACTATCGCCATTCTTGAGTCCGACCTTGTATTCGATAGATAGGCTGGCCGAGATAAGTCTACCGAAGATCGGCTACGAGTTCGGTGAACTACTCTGCCGAGTTCGGTTCAACCGACGATATCGCTCTCTGCTGAGTCCAAGATATGCGAGTCTTCTACACCGGTGCTGAGGCCGATGAGCTACGAGCGCCTTGACCAGGAGCGAGTGTCTACCGAGTCCGAAACCTCGTAGACAAATACGAATACAAAGGAATGGTTCACCAATCAGATAGGGTTTTGGGATCTTCAAATCTTCTCAACAGTTCAGAGCACGAGGCTACTGAGCATGATTCAGTATAGAAGATAAGAGTCATTTCCCACAAGTATGATCATGCTGAGGATTGAATCATCACCCAACACAAGGTATCTGTGCACTGGACATACCCTTCTAAGTTATAGTCCTTAGCATCTTTACAGTTCAAACCTAAGTTTGAAGGGGAGGGGATTTTCTCCAACTATGAAGGAGTTCTTACAATAAGAACAGTCACAAATGTGAACTCCTTCGAAGGTTCTAAGCTATAGATATGAACGATTGAGCTTAGATAGAGAAGAGGGATCTAAAGAAAGAAACTCTAGAGAGAAGAACTAAAAATATTCTGCTAAGCAAGTTCTTCACTTGATCTTCTTGAAAGCGCTAGTGTTTCGAAAGCTTGAGCGTGTAATCCCTTTGATATCCCGTGCGTGGAGCTCGGAAATGCTTCTCTATTTATAGTTGTGACCCAGACATTTGCCCGTTGGAGAGGACGATGCCACGTGTCACAAGCGTCCAAGAAAAACGGCCATATGTTCGAATTGTTGCAGCAGAGTTGTTGATTACTGTGCAGGAGAGCAGCTTTAGTAGGTCATAGCAGGTAGAGCTTAGACGGCTTCTCATTGGTCGAGGTTTGTGGTAGGTGAGATCTGTCAGACATCGGTCTTCATCGGAGTTGACTCTCACTCATCCTCGTATGATCTTCTGCTGACTTTAGAATGATGTTAAAAGCTGGGTCGTTTCCTGTCGGATACAGTAGACCTGATAAGATCTCTGTCTTCTTCGTCTGAGTCTGTTGATAGTGTATATTCTACTGAGTGTAGTCAGCTGATGACTCTGAAGGTACTGAGCTTTGAATACTGTGTTCTTCTACTGATGTCGGTCAGCTGATGAGATGTCTTCTACTGAGCGATGGTCAGCTGATGAATTGAGAACACAAGCTCTTACACTGATGACGTGGGGTTTTGGAAAGTAAACTTCCTACTAAAGATCAATCCAACATTTACCCCGTACAGGACTTAGACAAGAACGATAATGGAAAAATATAATGTCTAGCCTATTACATCATCTAGTCCTATTGACATAACACGAAGGATACAAGCCGGGTTTTGGGATTTTCAATTCCATAGCATGAGACACTATGATTTCCCCCACTACCGATAAGCAGATAAGTTCTATTACAAGAACTACTGATAAAGTAACACTAAGTATCCTCTAAGTGGTTATTAAGACAAACCACTGACTCATAACCCAACACTAATACTAAACCACCAGTTCATGGAAAAGCATATGAAGCGTAGCCCATTCATTCACGATGTAACCACTCCGACGACGATCGATAGCACCAACTTCTTTTGTTATGAACAAGTTTTTCATGGCTTGATAGTTGTGAGTAATCTCACTTTGGGCAAGTATACCCTATGGAATCCAGCTGCCCGCCTCGTTCTTGAACTGTCTGGTCCACTTGACCACTCCTATATACCTACTTTATCCATTGCTCCAACCACCAGAAGCTATAAAATAGTGTCTTTCTTCAAGGATAAAGAATCTGCCCTACTTGGCTGCCGAGTTATGACTCTTGGAGGCAAGGCTTTGGAATGGAGGCAATTGGCAATTCATTTTCCTTATATGGTAGCTGCACATGCATGTGTAGGAGTGATACCTCTAGCAAGCGCTGTCCATTGTGCGGTGCGTGTCAAATACGGAGAGGAATGCACTGCGGAGATCATAACTCTTGATGTGGAAACCGAAAGTTTCACACTAACTCGTTTTCCAACGGGTGTATTCCGTGATCTCCGAACAGTTTCGACGTTGGAGTGGAATGGGAAACTAGCTCTTTGTGATATAGGTAGAGAAGATATGGAGGTGATGGCGTTGGAGGATTACAAGAAGGAGAAATGGTGTAAAGAGAGGAAGTAATTCGTCTGCCTTTCCTCAAAGATGAAGTTTTAATGAAAAAACTGCAAGCCTTCTTTGGGAATGGAGGTGAGATATGTTTTAACTTGGTAGGTGAGAAAATATTTACCTGTATTATTGAGACCGGAAAGACGGTTGATGTTAATATTAAAAACAAATGCTTTGCATATTTGAGTAAATTATACAAACGGAGCTTTGTTATTTTCGAAGGCATGCGGCCAGATGAAGAACTAAAAGATTACCGGTTTCTAATGGAGTTAGATTAGTTATATTATTTTCTACTTGGTCTTATGTCTTTGTATTTCACTTTGGACATTTGGATTGGATGATTGGCTACACCATTCTTTTTTTTTTTAAATGGTAACATTTTTTATAATGGTTACCAATATTCTGGATTAATGATTTTGATTAAATTACATAGAGAAGGAGTGATTATAACATTCTGAAACCGAATATAACTGTTAGACTGAATTTGAATTTTTGGCTCTGTTTGTAAAAGCTTATTAATAAATTATACCATAAGCATTTATGTCATAAATTATTTTTATAGACTTCTAAGCTTTATTTAGTTAACTAGATTGTGATAAGTCAATTGTGGGAAAATATTGTCCGTAAAGTTTAGAATATAATTAAATGGCTAAAAAGGTCCTTTTAGAAAATTATTATTAATCGTACTAAATCTTTGAGATTTTTATTTCCTCACCGTTCCTCATCTAAGGCATGAAGATATGGAAAGAGTTTGTAAAAATTTAATTTGAACTCTTGAATTCAGGGATGGATCCGGGGTTTTTTTGTTTGGGGGCGAAATTTTTCGGTGTATGATAGTACCTTATCCGGGGGTTTGGGGGTGGAGCCCTAGAGAAAAAAATTTAGGACATTTTTCTACTTAAGTCTAATTATACTTACTTTTTATGACTTTTTTAAAGATATTACTCCCTCGGTCCTGCTTGACTGTTCTTGTTTTTCTTTTCGGATTGTTCCACCCGACTTGTCTTGTTTCCAAAAAAGGAAAATAATTATTACACAACCTACCATTTTTTCTTTGTTGGGCCTACATCTTTACATACAATCACCCACTCATTTACACACAACCACCCATTCATCTTAATCTCTGTGCCAAAAAGAAACAAAACAAGTCGGGCGAGACAGATGGAATATAATTTTCTTCTATGAGTAAACGCTATATTCTTTAATTTATTCGAAAAATATAGTACACAATCTTATTCTGAGTTAATTATGTATTTAAATAATAATTTATTTACACTTGCTAAATTTAGATCATCAAGTAAATAAAAAAAGGAAACACAAACATAATATATTAATTGCATAAAGTTATATGTATAATTATATCAAAATAGATGTCTAATTTTAAATTCTACATTTCCACTGAAATAAGTTGCACTTAATATACATTTTTTAATATTTTTAAAAGTTAGTGGTCAAATTAACACTAATTCTTTATTGTTACTTTAGTGTAGGATAATAAATTAAAAAATTTCGAAGGCAAATTCGAAAAATGGACAAACATATAAATTACTCGTGGGTACAACCTTGTTGCTTGAATTACTGCAACAAATTTCACAAGGTATCAATTTTTTTTTTACTATATATCTATTCTCTCTCATTAAAAGAAGGAAAGAAGAAAACAGAAGAGAGAGAAGGGGAGGGGCTAATTTTATGTTTTACGCTTCGCAAGGGAGGGCCGTATTTAGACATGACCGCGTGGAGCCGACGAACGAATCTGGGTTGTACACGTGACGGGTCTAGCCATTTGTTTGGCCAATGTTCCGAAAGGTGCGTGCGGGTGAGTGAGTTCATCTGTTGTGGTTGAGCGGTGTGGTTTGAGGAGGACCGGAGGGGGCCAGCGTGGGGAGCGGAAAGAAATAAAAGTGCTAGTCAAATACTCCCTCCGTCCCGTTATTTGTGGCTCAATTGATTTCGGCACGGGAATTAAGAGAGTAGATGATAAAGTATGAGAGAGGAAGTAGATGATAAAGTATGAGAGAGAAGATGAGTAAGATAATGAGAAAGTATGAGAGAAATGATGATAAAGTAAGAGATATAATGTAATAAAGTAGGAGAAAGAAGATGATAGAGTAGAAGATATGATACTCCCTCCGTCCCAAAATTCTTGTCCAATTTGCTTTTTGCACGGTTTTTAAGGAGAGTTGTTAGTTGTGTGTAGATTGGTATAAAGTTGTGGGTCCCACAAAAAAGTTGTGTGTAATAATTTACTAAAAAAAGAAAGTGGACAAGAATTTTGGGACAACCCAAAATGGAATAGCGGACAAGAATTTTGGGACGGAGGGAGTAATAGTTTGTTACCAAATTAGGAAAGTGGCCACAAATAACGGGACACCCCTTTCGGAAAAGTGAACCACAAATAGCGGGACAGAGGGAGTAATTGGAATTCAAATTATTTCAGTTGGGTTAATTAAAGAGCTCGAGGAGCTTCTTTTTTTTTCGATAGAGATAGTTGGATTTTTTATTTCTTTAAAAATATTAAAGAATTCGTAGTTGCTGCCTCATATAGTGTAAATTAAAGAGCGAGTAGAACTATTACTAGCGACTGTGATCGAAGTAAGCTTCGCAGGTGGTGTACCCTAGGTTGCACGTTTACAAAATACACAATACAAAATATAACAATACACATGGTATACGGTGTTTTTTAGAAAATCTAGAAGATGAATTAGTGTGCATAAACATTAACACACTAATATCTTGTAAACAATATGAATAGTCGAAATTGAAATCGCTTTGAACTCATATAAAACATTAACCAACTCCGGATTTTAGCTTAAATTTTAAAATAAATTACGAGCACGTAGGTTGTACTTTAATGATAGTGTGTGACCTTGATGTGACGGAAGTCGTTAGTTCGAGAAGTTCAATCACTCCTCCTCCCCATTGAATATTTTTAAATTCTTATTAGATCCAAATTTTATACTGATTTTGGTTAAAAGTTGCTTGTACTGCATCACTTTTTTGCATTTAACAAATTAAAAAACAGATGAACAACAAAAAAAGAAGGAGCTGCTTACGTTTCCACCGGAAAATATCAAGTATGCAGAGACGGAGCCCAGCTTGTTCTTATAGGTCCCGTCTGAAAAATAATTTAAATAAATTCTTATGACAAAAAAGACTTTGTGTATAAGAAATTATGATAAAAATTCTTAAATTTAATAAGTTATTTATGTTTAGATGCATACTTTAATAATAATTTATACAATAAAAAAAATTAAAACTCAAGTGCAAAAAAATGTAGCTCTCCCAAAACGCATACAAAATGACTTATTATTATAATAAGTTGAAATAAGTTATTTTTAAGCTCTTACAAACGAGAATCTATATTTAATCATGGAATTAATTAACCATCATGATAAAATAACATATTTTTAATTAAATTCTGGTATAGTAAAAATAGTGAAATATCATATATATTCCCATACTTAATTAATAGTACCATGTAAGTTTATGAAGGTCAAAATTTATGAAAACCAATATTTCCTACATCTTATAGTCCACAAAGAAAATTTGAAACCAAATTGAAATAGAACAACATGAAAACAAGAAGAGAATGTTATGACTAATCTATCTAAAGTGGGTAAATCCTCTCAGTTTTTCATGTGGCTGCATCCCCTTAAGAGTAACAAAGCTCGACTTGAATAACTTAACTCAAAAATGCAAACCAACTATCTATTTTTTAGGTCTCAATCACGTACGTAAATATTTCATCACCTACCAACCCGAAAATAATCTCACCTTCTCTCTCCAACAACGCCTGCATTTGTTTTCCCTTAAACCAGGAAAGGCAGAAGAATCACTTCCTTCTCGTTACACCATTTCTCCTTCTTGTAATCCTCCAACACCATCACCTCCATATCTTCTCTACCTATCTCACAAAGACCTATTTTCCCATTCCACTCCAACATCGAAACTGTTCGGAGATCGCGGAATACACCAGTTGGAAAACTTTCGTTTTCCACATCAAGAGTTATGATCTCCGCAACGTATTCCTCCCCGTGTTTGACACGCACGGCAAAATGGACAGCGGTTGCTAAAGGTACCACCCCTACACATGCATCAGCAACCACCATGTAACTGAAAGGAATCGTCAATTGCCTCCATTCCAAAGCCTTGCCTCCAAGAGTCATAACTCGGCAGCCAAGTAGGGCAGATTCTTTATCCTTGAAAAATGACACTACTTTATAGCTTCCGGTAGCCGATAGAATAAGTCCATAGCAGCAGCCGTCAAGTGGGTAATCTGGTAATTCAAGAACGCGGCGGTCGATGGATTCCACACCATATACTCGTCCAACACTTCATCCCTCAAAACTATCAAGCCATCAAAAACTCGGTTGTATGAAAATGAACGGTTGTTCCACATCGTCGCAATCACTTCGAAAATGCATGTGCTGCTGCTACGCTCCATATGCTTTTCCGTGAAATGGTAGGATAGTATTAGTGATTGCCATTCTTTGCATACTGCCATTCTTTGCATACTAGTTGACACTTTACAAGGGGCTTTATGGGCAACCGGCTCAAAATCTCCGTCATTATTTCTGGTGGAAGCTTTGGTATTATTGTTGCGTCCTCCTCGTACTTCATCTTCTTCGCAACTCTTTCTAACTCTATCTCTTTAATTTGTAACTGTGATTTAAGTTTGTAAATTGAAGAATACTAGACAAAAATTGGAATATTCACTTTAATTGCATTTTCGAATCATGATCTAATTCTAGATCAATATATAGTACTCCTGTTGGAATCGATATATATATATATATATATATATATATATATTTATATATATATAAATAAATTATTTAGTTATTATGGAAATTCAATTAGCATTAAATGCTAATTTGGCTTGGGCAAAATTCAGCCCTTTTTCGATCGTATTTTCGAGCCTCGATACTTATTCGATTAATGTTTTGAGATATATGACGTCGATCTACGTTTCGAGTAGATAATTATAGTGTGCTTAATTTCTCGATTCCGATTTTCGGTGAGTGAGAAATAGTGGCTCGAAGTTTGGGGGGACAAACTTACCTTATTCGGGTTTTGGAGAGTTATTACATTAATCATGTCCCACATCGATTAATGAATAATGTTTTGTGTGGTATTTAAGTCTCTACAATATTGTAGAAGACAACTAAGTGACATGTGGTGGGCTTGGGCCACACATGCTCATGCACGCGAGCCTTTTCGCCGACCGCCTCACACGCGGCCCGCACCGCGCCCGCGCCCGCGCCCCGGTTCCGGCCTTGTCCTTGTCCTTGTCCTTGGACTTGGACCGGGTCGGGCGGTGCAGTGGACCGGCTGCACTGGATTCCTCTCCGTGGTGCACTGCACCTACTACACCAGAGTAGTACTTTTGAAAGGATCTGGAAGAGATTGTTTCACTCTCCACTTCTCCACTACTTACCATCCACGTTCTCCTGCCTTAAATGGCACAACAACTCCTCACCTGGGGTGGAAGCAGCCTATAAATAGGCTCCTGCATGTCATTCCAAAACACACCAAAAAAAGTATTTGCATTCCATATCTAGTTCTTAGCTCATCTTAGCTGCTCTTAGCTCAAGTCCAGCAGCTTCTGTCCTCGCCGGAAAAGTCCAGTTCGCCGGAGCTTGAAGGTTTTGCGGTGCTGCAATCTTCGAGACGTTCGTCGTTTTATCTTTGGGGACGATACGCCTACAACCGAGAGCACTACCGGGGCGTATTTCGTCTTGCGGAGAGAGGACTCCTCGACGGTTTTGTTGTTTTATTTCATTTTGTTATTTAATAGTTTACTTGTAATAGCAGTTTATAATACCAACAATCGCAAGACGAAATATCTATATCTGCTTCAAGTAAACTAAGAAGATGTCTTCCTCAAGTCTTGCCGCTTTCTCGACCGTTGCCGCCCGCCCGTTCTGCTGCCACCAACCCCACCGCTGGCCGACGTCCTTGCCCCCTCCGGCAACGTAGTTCCGCCGGTGTCCGTCCCTACACCTACTCCGGTCTTTGCTAATCCGACACTCGCTGCCATGTTCGCCGCCATCGACGCAAAGGATCGCACTTAACCGTGCTAATGCCGCTAACTCGGCATACAACTTCAATGCCATGTCCTCTGCCTTGCAGAGCAATGTCCCATTTGGGAGTGTGAACCACCATGGAGTGGTGGGGGGTTCGAACCCAACCCTGACGGCACCTCTGCACTCGTCTGCAGTGCCGCTCGCCGCCGAGAAGCCGGCCAAGTTTGGTGGAGCCGACTTCAAGAGGTGGCAACGAAGATGTTGTTCTACTCGACAACATTAGGGTTTACAACCGTGCTGATGGAGAATGCTCCTCGCCCCTCCAAGTGACAACGAAGAGAACTTGGAAGTCCGCATAGCCTTATGATAATTGGCTAACTTCTGACTACTTCTGTAAAAACTTCTTGCTTAGTGGACTAGATGATAGTCTGTACAGTGTATATGCAAATGTAAAGACCTCCAAGGCAATTTGGGAGGCACTTGAAAGAAAATACTGTACTGACGATGCAGGTACCAAGAAGTTTGTAGTCGCCAAGTTCTTGGACTACAAAATGGTGGACTCTCGACCAGTCATGGACCAAGTGCAAGAGTTCCAACTCATTGTCCATGATGTCCACGCCGAAGGTATGCTTTTGCGGATGCTTTTATTGTGGCAACGAATTGAGAAGCTTCCCCGAGCCGGAAGGACTTCAAGAGCTACTTGAAGCACAAGCGAAAGGAAATGACGCTTGAGGACTTTGTGGTCAAGCTCCGCATCGAGACCGACATGAGGACTCGAGATGGGAAGGGCAAAGCACCCGTGGAGCCAAGAGTCAACCTTGCTGAGAAAGGTGGAAACTCCAACAATGCTAAGAGAGGGCGTCCAAACAGCAACCCCAAAGGGAAGGGCAAGGTGCAATCCCGCAAGTTTGAAGGGGACTGTTACAACTGTGGCAAATTCGGCCACATGTCCAAGGACCGCCGAAAGCCGAAGAAGAAGAGGGCTCGTCAAGCCAATATGTTGGAGATTGACTCACCGAAGCCGACCTTGCGGCCGTTGTCACCTGAAGAAGCAAACGTCGTGGAGAATGAGGGGAAGTGGTATATTGATACCGCTGCCACGACACATGTTTGTGGTGACCGGAGCCGCTTCACCAAGTACAAGAGCTGCCAAGGGAGGAAGCTCAACATGGGTAATCAAGCCTCATCTGAGGTTGTTGGCTATGGTACTGTGGTGCTAAGGTTGAGCTCCGGCAAGAACCTTACTCTTGGAGAGGTGCTGCATGTCCCCGACATCCGGAAAAATCTTGTGTCCGGCTCTGTACTAGTCAAGAGAGGGTTTAGACTAGTTTTTGAGTCAGACAAATTTATTTTGTCTAAATTTGGTATGTTCCTAGGAAAAGGTTACCTGTCTGAGGGCCTTTTCAAGCTAAGTGTAATGGCGTTACGACAAGAGGTCATTGAGGCCAAAGATAATGAAAACGCAACTACTTCCTCTTACTTGATTGAGTGTTCCGATTTATGGCATTCTAGATTAGGACATGTTAATCTAAATGCTATAAAAAGATTAGTTAATCTCGATCTACTTAAAGTAAATGAGTTTAACAAAACTAAGTGTGAAGTTTGTGTTGAAGCAAAATTAGCTAAACAACCATTTCATTCTGTAGAAAGGAACACAAAACCTCTAGAACTCATTCACACTGACGTATGTGATTTGAAGTTCGTACAAACTAGAGGTGGGAAAAAGTATTTTATTACTTTTATTGATGACTGCACTAAGTATTGTACTCTTTATCTTTTAAGGAGTAAAGATGAGGCTATTGAAGCTTTTACTAACTTCAAAGCAGAAGCCGAAAACCAACTTGATTGTAGTCAAAATGGTACGAAGTGATAGAGGTGGAGAGTATGTAGCTCCTTTTGAAGAGTTGTGTAAGACAAGTGGTATTATTCATCAAACCATTGCCCCCTATTCGCCTCAATCAAATGGTGTAGCTGAAAGGAAGAACCGAACTCTAAAGGAGATGATGAATGCTTTGTTAATAAATTCTGGACTGCCCCAGAACATGTGGGGGGAAGCCGTCTTGACGGCTAACTACTTGTTAAACAAAATACCTCTAAAAGGTAGAGATGTAACTCCTTACGAGTTGTGGAAAGGAAGGAAACCTTCCTATAAATACCTCAAAGTGTGGGGGTGTTTGGCTAAGGTAGAAGTGCCTTTGCCGAAGCAAGTTACAATCGGACCTAAGACCGTCGATTGTATCTTTATAGGATATGCACTGAATAGTAGTGCATATCGATTTGTCATTTATAAGTCGGATGTGCCCGATATGAATGTTGGAACTACTATTGAGTCAAGGAATGCTATATTCTTTGAACATGTATATCCTTGTAAGAAGGATGATAATATTGAGTCAAGCTCTCGTGGTGAAGCAAGAGAAGTTGCTAGTAGTTCTGGAAATGTGGGGGTAGAACCCGATACACGTAAAAGGCAAGTTGTCGATCTTGAAACTTTAGAACCAAGACGTGGCACTAGAGCAAGAGTTGCTAAGGACTTTGGTCCTGATTATGTTGTCTTTCTTTTGGATGAAGAGTCGCGGTCTATAAAAGAAGCTCTTTCTAGACCCGATGGCCCACTTTGGCAAGAAGCTGTCCAAAGTGAAATTGATTCCATTATGCGAGAATCACACTTGGGTCTTAGCGAGACTTACCCGAAGGTTGCAAGCCCTTAGGATGTAAATGGATCCTAAAAAAGAAAGTATAAGGCGGATGGGTCAATTGATAAATATAAAGCTCGTTTAGTGGTTAAAGGCTTTAAGCAAATCGAAGGATATGACTTCTTCGATACTTATTCGCCTGTAACGAGGATTACGTCTATCCGTGTGCTTCTCGCGATTGCTGCTTTGCACAATCTTGAGATTCACCAAATGGATGTGAAAACTGCCTTTCTAAATGAAGATTTAGAAGAAGAAATATATATGGAACAACCTGAAGGGTTTGTAGTACCTGGCCAAGAGCGAAAGGTATGTAAGTTGGTGAAATCCCTATATGGGTTGGAAACAAGCACCATTACAATGGCACTTGAAATTCGACGAGGCTATGTTGTCGAATGGCTTCAAGATTAACGAATGTGACAAGTGTGTTTACATAAAGAATACAAAGAATGGTTTTGTAATTGTGCCGTCTTTATGTAGACGACATGTTAATTATGGGACAAAACCTTCAAGTCATAAATGACACCAAGCGTATGCTTAAAAGAAATTTCGATATGAAAGATATGGGAGTTGCTGATGTTATTCTTGGAGTAAAGATACAAAGAACTCCTAAAGGGATTGTTTTGTCTCAATCTCATTATATTGAGAAAGTACTTAAGAGATTTAATGCCTTTGATAGTGCGCCGAGCAAAGACTCCTCTAGAAGTCAATGTTCACTTGAGCCGGAATAGGGGTGATCCTGTTGCTCAAGAGGATTATGCTAGAGTCATTGGTTGTCTTATGTACATCACGAATTGTACTAGGCTCGATTTAGCTTGTCCAGTGAACAAGCGAGTCGCTATACTAGTAATCCTAGTAGAGAGCATTGGAAATCTCTTGTAAGAGTTCCGAGGTATTTGAAATACACTCTTAACTTTGGGGCCGCACTACTTGCGACATCCCCAAGTACTTGAAGGGTACCGTGATGCAAATTGGATATCCGACACTAAAAGACTCGTTGTCTACTAGTGGTTATGTGTTCACTATAGGGGGGAGGAGCCGTGTCGTGGAGATCCACGAAAGGCATGCATAGCCCTAGGTCCCACCATGGAATTCGAATTTATTGCTTTAGATAAAGCCGGTGAGGAGGCCGAATGGCTCCGTAATTTTCTTGAAGACATTCCATGTTGGGACGAAACCCGTGCCACCCGTGATGATTCACTGTGACAGCCCAAGCGGCTATTGGTAGGGCCAAGAGTGGGTTTTATAATGGTAAGTCGAGACATATTCGTCGTCGACATAATACTGTAAGGCATTTGATCACGAGTGGGGTTATCTCTATAGACTATGTCAAGTCTATAGATAACCTAGCGGATCCGCTTACTAAGAGTTTGAATCGAGATCAAATGTATAAGCTCGTAGAGGGAATGAGAGTTAAATCCACAAGTTAAAGGCGATTATAGTGGATACCCAACCTTGTAGATTGGAGATCCCATGAACTTGGTTCAATGGGAAAACTAAGCTATATGAGTACGTGTGATACCACACTCAAATAGTCTCATTCCCTAAAAGAGCTCGAGAGTGTTGGTGACCTGTCAAGTGGTGAGGTTAAGTCTTTGACTTTTAATGATTCTTGGATGCCTTAAGAAGGTGGAGTATGACAGGATACTCGAGTAAGAATCACCTATGTAAGTGAGAAGTGAGGGCCGCTTCTACGTAACACTTATGAATCCAAAGAGGTTGTCCATGGCCAGTAAAGGACACAAACGTGAGAACGGACGCGGTTGAGACTTTATAGTGCTAGTGCTATTGTCTAAGTATACACCATGGAGGAATAGTTCAAGGCCACGTGTCCACTAATCCGCCGGTATGCTCGATAGCACTGACTAAGGAAGGTTCAAGGTCACAAGCCACCTATCCTGATGCTTTATTGTCTCTTGAGGACGTAGCCGTGTGTCTGCATGCATGCATTTGGCTATTTCCACTCATGTGGGGGATTGTTGGAATCGATATATATATATATATATTTATATATATATAAATAAATTATTTAGTTATTATGGAAATTCAATTAGCATTAAATGCTAATTTGGCTTGGGCAAAATTCAGCCCTTTTTCGATCGTATTTTCGAGCCTCGATATTTATTCGATTAATGTTTTGAGATATATGACGTCGATCTACGTTTCGAGTAGATAATTATAGTGTGCTTAATTTCTCGATTCCGATTTTCGGTGAGTGAGAAATAGTGGCTCAAAGTTTGGGGGGACAAAACTAATATGTTACCTAAAGTGGAGAAACTTACCTTATTCGGGTTTTGGAGAGTTATTACATTAATCATGTCCCACATCGATTAATGAATAATGTTTTGTGTGGTATTTAAGTCTCTACAATATTGTAGAAGACAACTAAGTGACATGTGGTGGGCTTGGGCCACACATGCTCATGCTTGTGCGAGCCTTTTCGCCGACCGCCTCACACGCGCCCGCGCCCGCACCGCGCCGCGTGCCCGGCCCGGCTCCCGGTTCCGGTCCGTGTCCGTGGACTTGGACTTGGACTTGGATCTTGGATCTTGGCAATTGGTCCTTTGGGTGGTCCGTCGGGTCGTTCGCCGGGTCTGGTGCCGGGTCGGGTGCTTGGGTCGGGCGGTGCGGTGGGACCGGGCCTGCCCTGGATTCCTCTCCGTGGTGCACCGCACTCGCTACACCGTAGTAGTACTTTTGGAAGGATCCGGAAGAGACCGTTTCACTCTCCACTTCTCCACTACTTACCATCCACGTTCTCCCGCCTTAAATGGCACAACAACTCCTCACCTGGGGTGGAAGCGACTATAAATAGGCTCCTCGCATGTCATTCCAAAACACACCAAAAAAAGTATTTGCATTCCATATCTAGTTCTTAGCTCATCTTAGTGCTCTTAGCTCAAGTCCGAGCAGCTTTCGTCCTCGCCTGGAAAAGTCCAGGTTCGCCGGAGCTTGAAGGTTTTGCGGTCTTTGCAATCTTCGAGACGTTCGTCGTTTTATCTTTGGGGACGATACGCCTACAACCGAGAGCACTACCGGGGCGTATTTCGTCTTGCGGAGAGAGGACTCCTCGACTCGACGATTTTGTTGTTTTATTTCATTTTGTTATTTAATAGTTTACTTGTAATAGCAGTTTATAATACCAGCAACTCCCTCCATATTACTAATTTATCAAAACAATGTACCCACCACTTTAACAACCCACTTTAATACACTTTTACTCACTTTCTTAATTTCTGCTCGAAACCTACTAAGACAAGAATAGAATAGCGAGACGGAGTATTATTAAGAAGCAATGAAAATAGAAAACAAGCGAGAATCTGGCAAGATCCTTTATTTGCTAAAATAATTAGAGATCATAACAAAGAGCTTTTCAAGCTTAATCTTAAAAAAAAAAGTACGTCTCCAAATCTCCGTTTTAAATTCTCCGCAACTCTACTCCGTCGTCTTCTGGTCAACTCTTGAATACTTGAATATCAAGGATAATATCATCATGATGTGGAATTTGTATTCAGTGGATTGGTACAATATTGAAGAAAAGATAACTAAAAATATTCATGGTTCTTGACGAGAAGATTCTGACATATATTGTTTTCCATAAATTGTATACCTACATCAATAAATTATTGAATATGCTAGAAAATTAATTAAATATATCTATATATATATTTATTAAATATCCATATTAGTAATACTTGATTAATTCCATGATAAGAAATTACTTTGTATTTCGGTACTAGATGAAGATAATATAAGAGAGAATAAGTTTACGCGTATTTGAATTTAGATTTGCTTAGTAAATCAGTAGCTGATATCTCGCTACTGTTTGTTATCCAAATATTTTCATTTTCATTTTTTTTTCTGATGCAAGGCCATATAACCGTAAGATAAACCCTAGATATCCAATTTCACCCAAATTTGAGGTAGATTCTATTTTGAATTCTTATCTATAGTAATTTAATTAATTGGTTATGTTTATATGTTACGCTGATTTTGTTTATCAGTTTGTATCGGACATGAATTTACATTGATTCTGCATTTAAAAAACTTCCTAAGCTTCTACCGGAGATAATATCAGAGATTTTGAGCTGGGCATGCAGGCAGACGATGAGTTGGAAGTTTTCCGGCCTCATCTCCAGCTAGATTAGTCATATCTTCTCATTCTCCACTTTGTTTTTTGGTTTCATTTTGATTTGAACTTTTTGGAGAAGAATAGTTTCTATTAATTGCTGCATTGGGCAACAATTTCAAATGATAGAACATTTGGGTAATGTCCCCTTGGGATGACAAAGTTGGTAAGGTGGGTTCGCCCGAGACCGATAGGTCCTGGGTTCAAATCTCACTAGAAGCAATTTTGTGGAGCCTGCCATCTATGGTTAGCCTAGGGTGGTTGAACTCTCCTGTGTGGTTTGCAGGCTACTGCACAAGGAGCGGGTTTACCCAGTGCGCACCGAAAGTAGCGGCTGCGGGTTCCACGTATAAAAAAAAAAAAAAAAAAAAAGAACATTTGGGTACAACAGCTTGTAACATTTGAACAAGTCTATTAATTGCTGCATTGTGTTAAAGAGTTGATAATGTTGTGGAAATATAATATTTTGTGGCTCCACAGTTTGATTGTGTTTACAAGAAGCATCGATCTATGCATATGGAATGACAGAATTGACACCGAAAACCACAATTGTGACATGTGGCAGTTTTTATTTTAAAAAATTCATATCTGTCATATGTCAATATCTTAAAAACTCTTTGATATTGTTAGGAAATTAAAGTTGTAGGAGAATAATAACCCGCCGTGCAATCTGATTGCAAAATTACTGATGAAAATGAATTACTGAGGACTTTGATGAGAATTTGATTTCTTGAAATATGATTATAAAGAAAGCAGATAACTTATACTTGTTTGGTTAGATCCTAAAATATGTAAAATTATATTTATCATTAATTATTTATTATTAATTTATAAATATAAAAAATCACCCAAAATATTATTATTGATATTTTTTTGTTATTATATACTTCATTTATAATAAAATATTTTAAAAAAAACGTAACTGAATAAACTTGTGGTTAAAATATTTTTTAATACTAATAACATCTTTAATAATAATAATAATAATAAAATATTTATTAACGTACTTACTTATTTTAATATTATTTTATTTTAGTACAATAATATGATTATTTAAGAAAAATAATAATTATTATATAATTATTATTATTGTTCATAAATAAGTAAACAATAAAAATAAAAGTAAACTTAAATTTAATTATTCGGTTATTTTATGAAATTATATTAATTACAAAATAATAATATTTTATTCAATAATAACTAATTATTATTAATTTATTTATATTGTCAATAATAATAATAATAATAATAATAATAATAATAATAATAATAATATACTACTGTTTTTGTTTTTATGTTGTTTCTGTTGCAGCCACGTCAACAGAGGAAGAAAAAAATTAATTTCAAAATCAACTATATACGTTTCAGCTATTATCCGTAAATAAGAACATACTCCATTATATAATAATTTGGTAAAAATTAATACAGTGTAAAGTGAAATATATATAATAAAAAAGAAAATATCAGAGAGAATAAAGATTACCTTGAATTCAGGCCATTTTGTCGCGTCTGGCGTGTTCCCTATGGATTGTTTTGAAAGAGTAAAATAATTGAATTGAATTACTATTTTATATTTAGATTCGCTTAATGGAGCAGTAGCTCATATCTCGCTACTGTTTGTTATCCAAATGGTTCCAATTACTTTGGCCATGTAAGCGGTAAGTCTAAGTTTTGAGTTAATAAATCTAACTTCTTTCGCATTCTTAGTATTCCAGAGTCAGATTGTGGAGAAGATGGATATCTGAAAAGGTACTTTCTAATTTTGGATATGAATCTTGAGCAAAAAAGAAGTGGAGCGAAGAAGATGATGTACGTTAAGGAGACACTCTTACCGAAGCTTCCACCGGAAATAATCGCAGAAATCTTGAGCTGGTTGCGTCTGAAGCCCCTTGTAAAGTGTCAACTGGTATGCAAAGAATGGCGAGTACTAATACTAAACCACCAATTCATGGAAAACCATATGAAGCGTAGCCCATTCATTCACGATGTAACCACTCCGACGACCACCGATACCACCGACTTCTTTTGTTATGAACAAGTTTTTCATGGCTTGATAGTTGTGAGTAATCTCACTTTGGGCAAGTATATCCTATGGAATCCAGCTGCCCGCCTCGTTCTTGAACTGCCCGATCCACTTGACGGCTCCTATATACCTACTTTATCCTTTGCTCCAACCACGAGAAGCTATAAAGTAGTGTCATTCTTCAAGGATAAAGAATCTGCCCTACTCGGCTGCCGAGTTTTGACTCTTGGAGGCAAGGCTTTGGCATGGAGGCAATTGACAATCCCTTTTCCTTATACAGTAGCAGCACATGCATGTGTAGGAATGATACCGCTCGGAAGAGCAGTCCATTGCGTATCAAACACGGGGATGAATTCATTGCACAAGTCATAACACTCGATGTGGAAACCGAAAGTTTCACACTAACTCGTTTTCCAACGGGTGTATTCCGTGATCTCCGAACAGTTTCGACGTTGGAGTGGAATGGGAAACTAGCTCTTTGTGATATAGGTAGAGAAGATATGGAGGTGATGGCGTTGGAGGATTACAAGAAGGAGAAATGGTGTAAAGAGAGGAAGTAATTCGTCTGCCTTTCCTCAAAGATGAAGTTTTAATGAAAAAACTGCAAGCCTTCTTTGGGAATGGAGGTGAGATATGTTTTAACTTGGTAGGTGAGAAAATATTTACTTATATTATTGAGACCGGAAAAAGGGTTGATGTTAATATTAAAAACAAATGCTTTGCATATTTGAGTAAATTATACAAACCGAGCTTTGTTATTTTTGAAGGTATGCGGCCAGATGAAGAACTAAAAGATTACCGGTTTCTAATGGAGTTATATTATTTTCTACTTGCTGTATGTCTTTGTATTTCACTACACTATTAATGGTAACATTTTTCTATCAGTTACAAATATTCTGGAGTAATGATTAAAAAAAAAAAAAAAACTTCTTACCGCACGTTAGCATGCAGTTGTATGCATAGTCAATCATCTTCCACACCCAGACTCATAAATTACTGAACTGGGAATTAATGCCAAGAACTTCTTTAGTTCAATAAATAGACGTCTCAAATCTCTCTACATTTCTCAAGTCGCCTTGTTTATTTTATTTATTAAGTTTTTCTCAGCTTCATTTTTGAATTTGTGGGGTTGGGGGAGGGGAGGGGGAGGGGATTTTTCATGAGAGACAAAACGAACATGGGATGGCGTAGCAAGTAATCACTAGTTCTGGGTTTCGATTTCATGCGCCACTTCTCTCGTGAGCTCGTCGGCCCGATCGTCGTGCCCGCCAGCAAAAGTGTAGACTCTGAATGCAAACTGGAAGGCCCTCCAGAGGATTTTGGCTGTCCCATTCTTCCCTTCAGTCATAGACTGCCTCTTCTCCTGAACCAACACACAACGCAGGTTTGGATAAGATGATTAAGATCTAACTCTACTTGTATAAAATATTATATAAATGAATGTAAACTCTAACTAACCTTGAGAGCCAGTTCCATGCAGTTTGAAGAAACATCAACCAACAGTTCTTTGATGTGGATTAGAATCCCAAAGTCAAATTTGATCTTTTGAGCCTCGAATCTCTTCATTTCTTCGTCTTTAGTCCGCTCGAGTGCATCTAATTCCACCTTGATCTGGAAGCAGAGGTAGTAAGTGATGTGACCAAGAATCTTAATTAGCCAAAAGGGATCATGATCTTGAGACTAACCTTGCTGAAGTAGCCTTCTGCTTTGTCTAAGAGCTTGCCAACGGGCGCGATCATTTCCCAGTTCTGTAGAGTGCTGACTATTGAATCTAGCTTCAAGTGCAGAGCTGATGCCATCCTTATAGCTTCCAACTTCTTGCTTGGAAAATCTTCAAATCTTGCTAGCACCTGTTAACATCAATTCAGTGAACATATGATTCTTGATTAATGATGGTTGTATTGAATATGATCAAAACCTGAGTTTCATCAGTTAGTTTCTCAAGGTGGGACTCGACGTGTTTGTGGAATTTTAGAAGCTCGGTCATGTCGGATGTCTGAAAGGAACTGATGGAAGTTTTCAACTCCTTTATCACTCCCTCATAAGTCTTGACATCTTCTTCAATTTGAATAAAGTAAGAAGACCTAAGCCAATGAAATTTCATTATAAGTCATGTAGAACAACAGAGTATGCTAGTTTGGCAAATGAAATATTGCTACCTTTTTGTCATCTCTGCTAAAGCATCAGCCATTCCTTGTTTCCCTCCACTCGGTGAGCCTCCTCCAACTATATTACCCTTTTGTCTTGGTGATTTTACTGGAGAGGTTGCTCCTTCTACTTTGCCTTTAAGAGTTCGGTATAGAGTACCCATTTGCGAAGACCTCTTCAGCTTGGTGGGAAGTTTCTTTGTACGGAGGCATGCAAGACTTGGAGGCGGCGGTGGAGCCGATCTGTTTCCCTTTGGTGATGGCTGCCCAGCCATGGGTGGGGGAGGTGGTGGCAGAGCTGATCCATTTCCATTTGATGGTGGAGGAGGAGGTGGTGGAGGACAACCTGAGCTTTGTGATGTGGAGGTGGGTGGAGGGGGTGGTGGTGGAGGACAAGCTGAGCTTTGTGATGTGGAGGTGGGTGGAGGGGGTGGTGGTGGGGGACAATTCACAACTGCCATTAGTGGTAGGGATGGAGGAGATAGAACAGTGGTAGAAGCTACTGTTGGTGGTGGTGGTGGAGGAGGAGGAGGCACAGCACCATATGGTCTAGCTTGATCACCAATCCAATTTATCCCAACATTACAACTTTTGCCATTCTTTTTACTATCAGTCTCCATTTGAGGAGTGTGGACAACCACATCAATCATTTCCATCTCTCCCATCACCTCATGTTGAGACTGCTCAAACTCTCTCTCCTCCTCTCTCTCATTTATCATGTATTTAGCTCCATGGGGAAGCATATGAAATGAAAGGCGCTTAACATCAATAGGGCTGAGTTTACTAGCTGCTTGAACTCTAAGAGGCAACAACATAGGAGGCGAATAAGATCCCTTCTCCGAAGGAGACGAGCAACTCCATGATCCCGGAAGGACGGAAGTGGGAGTCACCGGAGAGCCAGAACACGACATGCAATCAGAGTAAGAGTCAAACGCCTTAGAGAAAGCATTGGCCAGAGGGCTGTAGCTTTCCATATCCTCATCATCATCCATCTCATCATACAACCTCTCCCTTGCCAGCTTAATAATATCTTCCAGCATCAACATGGCTAGCAAACCAGCAAAAGGAAATGGTTTTCATCATATTCATGTAACAAACTACTTCTTCCTACCAACATAAAACATAAAGCATACCAACTCTCTCTAACTCAATTTGCTCTAATCTCATAGACGAATCGTATCTGCATTTCACCATCCAATTCTCTGTTGTCCAGAGATCGCCAAGTGATTTCAGAGAGTCACAGAAGATCTTCAAAGCCTGCATAACCAAACCATTTCAATTTTTCAATACCAAAACAATCTAACTCGTAGTAAATCTTCAACAATCATTGATAGGCAACCTTATGAAACGATGCATTCTCAAAATCAGACACCGGTTTGATCTGAGGATAGCGTTGAAAGATATCATTCAAGGTCAAAATCAGCAACTGCAGAGATACAGATCCCAAACAACAAGATGCCACAAATCAAACCAAACAAAATCAGTTTTCAACTTCAAAGAAGAATGAAATCAAAACCAACACACCTGCAAGACTATGATTACCTGAAGTAGAGTTGCAGAGCCAAGACAAGGCGAGAAATCGAGCAAGTCCCTGAAGCAGGAAATCTTGCTCCTAATCTCTGTCATGGCAACAAAATGTTCAGACACTCCACCTGAACTACCATCTGTGGAAGCTTTTGTTTCTTCAACATTCTTAGATTCATCACTTGAAGATTTATAGTTCTTAGCTCGTGCTTTCTGCCATTTTTCAGCACAAATTCATTTTTCAGCTCAAATTTTATGTAAACATAAATAATCTCTTCCTATAATCACTTACATTTATTTCCAATAATCATCTCAAACACCACAAATCTTTATCTCAAAACAAAAATACGGATAAACATTGAACTACTTGACATTATTCAAAGGAAGTTATCTTCACATTCATGATCATTCTCAATTCTAATGCACCTCAAATTAAATGCACGCAATTCTAAAAAATGATCACAAAATCAAATAAATGCTAATACCTAAACACAAACATTCCCCACGAGATTATTTCAGAAAATGAAGAATCATAATGGAATTCGTACCTTCCCGCGGAAAACGAAAGGCGCCACACCACAAAATACGCCAGCTGACATAGCAAGAAAAACAACGGCGATTTTCGAAGCGATCTCGAAGAAAGCCTTGAATTCGTGCTGCCTCTCATTGAACAGAGCAACGAATTTATAACTTAAATCGGTCAGCTCCGAGAATTGCTCGGAGGAATATTTATTTGAATAAACAATGAAGAACGAGAGTATGATTATCCGCGTGAAGATCATTTAAACAATTGGAGAATTTAACCCGAGAAAATGATGTGTTTTCCACAACGTGCAGCCCAGTGTCGTTTGGCTCTACATAAATCCCCAAAGGCACGGACGAATTTGTTCTTCGCCCTTTTGATTCCTAAAGAGTGAAGAATTGGAGCCAAACTCTAAAATTTCTGGAACTGCATCTTTCTTAAGATCAAAGCGCCGTAATTTTCGGCTTTGTTTTAATTTGTTGTTTTTCGAAAATGCATGAGTAAGAAACTACCACAAATTTATTCGACTAAATTCCATAAAATATAACTTAAAAGATTTACTAATAATCATATATTGATTTGCAGAAACTTTAAAAAACACAAACTAATACTCACTCAATCTCATTTGAAGGTACGTGTTTTCCTTTTCATAGCGTCCCATTTGAAATCGATACGTTTTCGAAAAAGAAAATAACTTTTCACAAAAATTACAAATTATTTCATACTTTATCATTTATCTCTCGTACTTTACTATTTCTCTCTCTTAATTTATCATCTACTCTCTTACTTTAACATATTCTCTCTCACTATCCCCTCATTTTCTATCTTTTACTTTATCATCTACTTATTTCTCATAATTTATCAATTATCATCCACTGCACCGAAAAAGAAACGTATCGCTTCAAATAGGACGGAGAGACACTCTCTCCATGACTTCGTCCCACATGACACTCTTTCCTAATCGGGATGTCCAGATATAAATGATTCATTTTTAAAAGATAAATATTGAATGAAAAAAATTTAACTATAAAAAAATTAAAAAATATACCCACAAAACATAATTTTCTTAATTCCGATGTCGAAAAGAAAAAAAAAGTGAACCACTTATAGCGGGTTGGAGATAGTAATACTTTAAAGGTTTGAAGTAACTAAGTCAAAAAAATTGCAAAAATGTTTGAAATATTCAGTTTGACATTCATATAAAATGTGAAAAAAATTCTTGACAAGAAATCATCAAAATAAATATGATCCGTTTATCTCTCTGGTGATGATACATTGATAATACAACGGTAGAAGTGTTCGCATTATTGCTGAATATGTTTTTATCTTTTATATGGTTTATTGATACAATCTGCGTGCCCTAGTTTCACAAGACGCATTAATAATTAACGCCCAACTAGAAGTGTTCTTTCAATTAAGGCATCATGCCAAATTAGGGTAGGAACATCAGAGCGGTTTAGGTGTACCACAATTATATACTCTTACGTGTATCGTAAATTGACATGTGACATTTTTCATTTATAAAAGTGAACCACATATGCCACAAGTCAATACCCTTATGATGTGGTATACACAAATATACACAATTATGGTACACCTAAACATATAAATATATTTATTTACTATCGCGGCTATGGAGAACAATCTAGATATGAAATGAATGAGCATCGAGTATTACTCTCTGTCTTCTTTTCTCCCTCAAGGCCTCAACCTCCCCACTTATCTTGGGGTTTAAGTCACCCCGAAAGGTTTTATTTTGATACTACAATGTAATTTATTTTGGTAACGGCTACAGATTTCCCTCGTTATTGAAAAGAAATAATTCAATTTACTCCTTTGCACATATAAACTATTAGGAAATGTATGAATGTACAATATCAAGAAACTGTATATGCAAAGAATCAAGACAAAATAACAGCTAATTAAGCTCAACCAAAGTGGAAGGCCACTTGCACCAACGAGCTTGCCAACTTGAACTGGGAAAAGTCTACTCCAATTTGTTCATATAGATTGAATTTTAAATGTAAAGGTTCAAGCATAACTGCATAATCCACATAACTTCACGCTGCTGCGAGTTTAGTTATTATTTATTTATTATTCCGAGTGATGAAAATTAAAGGATGCCAGTAATATTTCAATTAAAAAAAAACTTTAAATGAATTGTTATTTATATCTAATTTAATAATAAATAAAATCTCAAAATACACATTACACCACTTATTCGGTGGACATGAATTGTGTGACTCTAAAAATAGGATAGAAAATCCCGATTATAATATGGGTCTGACCGTGGCTGCTTTATTGCATGAAAGTAACAAATTATTAGGTTGTCTTATTGCGGACATACTTGGCCTACATAACGTTGGTTCCACCTTGGACATAATATTTTAATATTCCTTATTAATAATCAACTAATAAAACAAAAGGAGAAAAAAAATGCATATGATTTTTAAATTTTTATGATTTTTTTTTAGTTTAAAATGAAGTAAGAGGGAAACGGTCAACCGGTCAAATAAATAAATTCAGGGAAACAATTAACGATTTTACATCATTATTTCTACCAAATTTCATCAGAAAATAACTTTTTTTTTTCTTCGTTCATACTTCGAGGAAAATAAAATAAAAGATTCAATTGAATTTATTTTTTCTTGCCCCGGAGCCGAGTAAAGTGTATTGGGATCTTGGTTGACGAGTATGACTTGAGAAGTACGTACTTTTGGATTTTCCTTTTTCTTAATTGCAGTTCATTCTAGTTAATTGCAGTGAGATTAAGGTGGTGTTTGCAGTAGCTGAAGCTTATCGATAAGTGCTGAAAGTTGTTGGAAGCTGCTGAAAGTGGCTGAAAGCAGCTGAAAGCTGTTGATTTTGATAATTTGTAAGTGTTTGCAAAAAATGCTGAAAATCAAAAATTAATATTTGAAAATATTAATAAAGTGGTATCTTATAAACTGAAAATGTTATTTCTTTCTCACTTATTAAACAAATTTAGAATTATTATGCAAATAAAATTTAAAATTTATTTCCACTCATATAAAATAGTATTTTAATAAAAAAATATTAAAATAAAAATTAGAAAAAAAAATTAAGTATAATTAATATTATTAATTAAAACCAAGAATAAAAAAGATTATAAATTATATTAATTAAACAAATATTTACTTATTCTTTTTTAAATGACAAATAAAAATTATACATATAAATAAGCAATATCGATCATTAATTAAAAAAATAGTTATAAAATTATAATATAATGTATTAATTAAAAATGTTAAAAATTATAAAAGCTATAACCTATCAGTTTCAGCTGCCTAATACCAGCTTACGAAAATTCTCTATCTTGGACCCAAATAGCTTTCAGCAGCTCTATAAGCTGGATTTTCCAAACACCGAATTCATTTTCCGAGACAGCTTTCAGCTATAAGCTGATTCAGATAAACTATGGCAAACACCCCATAAGGCCTTTGTGAGTAGTAAGTTTTATGGTGAAACTTGAAAACTAAAATAAATTCCAATTTTTTTTTATATAGTTATTAATTACTCCCTCCGTCCCGGATGAAACGTTCTGTTTCTTTTCGGCGCGGTAATTTATGCGGTGGACTTTTGTGTGTTAGGAGAGAGAGTGGTGTGAATGGGGCCCATAAAAAAGTAACTTTTTGTGAGATAGATTTATTTCCTTTTTAGGAAACAGGACATTTGGGTGGGACAACCCGAAATAGAATACAAGACGTTTCATGTGGGACGGAGGGAGTATTATAATGTCATGTTTCAGCTTCTAAGAAACCCAACCCACTTGTTCCTTAATCATGAATTTTCCGGGCGGCTAAGAACAGCTGAACTGGTCCAAACTCCATTTATACACCCACTACAAATTGAATATCATAATTTTAAGTATGATATGCATGTTATTGTACAATAATAGAATTAATCTAGCTCGCACATCGAGTAATAATTAATATTTTCCTAGTAAAAAACGAAGAGAGAGAGAGAGAGAAAGCATGCATGCTAATTGTTTTATATCATATTTTCATATCTCCATCTTATATTATTGGATGTTATACATACATACATGGGTCACATTTCATTTTCTTGAGCCAGAATTTCGTTCTTGTCAAAATTGATGAAGTCTACTCAGCGCGACGAAAAATCAAAATGGAAACTTTCCTTTATTTCTAATGGGAAATGGAAACTTAGTTTTTATAAATCTGAGAAATGGTGGAATACCTGAATAGTAGAATAAATACTAGTAATATCTCATTAGTTTTGTTCGATCGAGTTTGTCTCATATAATCAGCCTAACGATTTTTATCACAGACCTAAGATGACAAGAGTTGTCAACTTTAAGAAGAAAATAATTATATGGATAAACAACAATTGTAACTGTTAGGATCTTTGAACACTCGAAATGTAACGAAGGGGTTTTTGGAACCCAACGAACGTCGAATCAGTTCTTGGAATTCAAGGAACGTGATTCGGGTACAAAATAGGTATCTGAATATAATACTCAAACAGGCATGAAAGTAACAGAATTTCGTACGAAAACGACGCTTCAATCAAATCAAGTTCTATTTTGGTCAGACTAAATTAGAAAGAAGTTAAAATCTGTTTGTATAGAATGAACGTGTTTGAAGGATTAAAACCACTATAGCAGCCTAAAAGGAGTCAACTAATTCAACGCTTTTACTCTTTTTTTTCTTCTATGTCAAAACATCAAACCCTAACACATAATTTTCAAAGAGTCCAATATTCTCATTAGCAGACAACTCCACTTTAATTTGATCCATTCAAAATACAAATCTACTATAAATAAACCAAATTCATGATGATCAAAACCCTGCAATCTCAATCACAACAAAAAAAAAAACAGCTAACATACAAAATACAGGAAAAAAAAAAATTCAATTTCATATATAAATTATTTCATCACCATGCAACGGTCATCCTCCGCCGTGGTCAGCATTATGGGCCGCCACCGCAGCCTCCTCCGGCAGCAGCCGCTCCGCGCCCCGTGCGACGTGTTCATCAACCACCGCGGGCCAGACACGAAGAAGAACGTGGCGGGGCTGCTGAACCACCACCTCCGCGGCCTCCGCCTCGTCCCCTTCCTGGATTGCAAGAGCATGAAGCCCGGGGACCGGCTGTTCGACAAGATCGACGCGGCGATCAGAGAATGCAAGGTCGGGATCGCCGTCTTCTCGCCGATGTACTGCAGCTCCTACTTCTGCCTGCACGAGCTCAGCCTCATGATGCAGCTCCGGAAGAAGGTCGTGCCGGTGTTCTGCGACGTCAAGCCGTCGCAGCTCCGAGTCGAGGACGACGCCTGCCCGCCGGAGGATCTCCGGCGGTTCCGCGCTGCTCTCGAGGAGGCGAAGCACACCGTCGGATTGACGTTCGACACCTCAAAAGGGTAAGTACTGCAATCTTGTTTAATTAGAATAAATATTGTCCAACAATATTTATTTATTTATTTATATTAATATTTGGATTTGTAAATGCAGGGATTGGTCGGATTTTCTTGCTAATGCTACGGATGCGGTGATCAAGAACTTGATTGAAGTGGAAGACGAGGAATTAAGGAGGAAACACAAATAAATTAATTTTCTACTTAAATAACTTTGATTTTCCAAGGGAGCAGTCCTAGGTTTCCTTTTTTTAGTTTTTTAATGAAGTTGATTCCTAGGACTGCTCACTGCTGCAGATACTGCCCACCCAACACTTTCTTTGATGATTCTTCTCAATTATAATTCATGGCTGGCCATAGCCTTTGTAAATAAAGGATTGTAATGCTGTGAAATTGTTAAATTCTTTATTCATCATATGTTGTTAAACATCTTCTTCCTCTCTGTCTCACTCTCAACTTTTCTCTCTCCTCTTAAACTCATCTTCATCCATTTCTCACTCTAACAATCGTTTATCTCCTCTGAAATGTAATGTATATTGTGTGTCCATATCTATCAAATGATATTCTTTAAATTTATCTCTTTTTATTAAATCAATCTCTCTTTATTAAATCAACAAATTTTCACTCCAATCCTCACGTCTCTCCGCAATAGCAACGCCTCCATGAGCTGCAGTGTACTCATGGTGGCAACCGTGTGAAGCAAGAGGAAGGAGAGAGAAGATTGAGGGAACAAGAAAATAAATGGGGTCCAATTTTTTATTTATTTTTAATTAGTGGTTAGATTTATTAGGTTTTTAATGCAGTGGTTACAAACATTATAAAATTATCTATATTGGTTAAATATATTTTGTCCCTAATAAATATTAAAATATAATGTGCATAGTTTTTATTGAGACTATTGACATCTGGCCATGAACACTATATTACACTAAAACGATTGTTCCAATGCTAAAGTAAAGAACAATTAGTAAATGAATTTTAAAAAAAAGTTGGACAAAACACTTCAAAACAAAAAAAAATCTGTTATTAAAGTCGTGCTAAGATGTCCGTATTTGTTAAAAAGATATAATTGTCATTCACTTATACTGTCTCCATCCTAATATTAATGTCCCTTCTTACTTTTGGACACGAAAATTAAAGAAGTTAGTAGGAAAAAAAATAAAGTGTGGTATAGATGTATAGTTAAACCTCTTTAAATTTGTCGAGAATGTGAGATTTTATTATTTTAAATATATTTATTAATTTAGAGAGAGTTTTTGAACTTCAACATAATTGAATTTTAATTAGATAAATATACAAAGTTATAATTTTATCTATATATCATATTAAATGTCATTTTATTATTTACTATTTAAAGGTGATATATTTTATTAATTTGTTGTTAAAGAATTATGGATTTATTCATTTAAAAAAAATAAAATTGTATAATTAACCTTCATTAACAATGAATATTAAAAAACACTAAAGATATACAATTCTTTTGGAACACAAGGAAACATTTATTGCATTTATCACTCTTCACAATTTTATGGTGCAGTTCGAGAAAACAACACCAATTTTTTTATGTAATTAAAAAAGTTAGAGATGAGAGTCAATTAGATTTGAATTTTAAGGAAAAAAAGGCAACATTAGAATCCTATTTTACAAAAGTTGTCTTAGTGTTATTGGTAATTTTAAATGACTATTAATTTATGATATTGACGGAACAATATATTTACATGAGAGTTTTCTGAAAATTATTATCTTATTATTTTATTGAATTTAATGATTTTTTATACAAATCCGAGTCGGGACATTTTGAAAAGATTATTAATTTACCAAATATTAAATTATATCGTGTTGATGTCTAACTTAGATTAATTGTGGTCACACATGTATTTCCTTTTAAAAGGACATGAATAACATTCGAGATCAAAATGATATATATGAGACATTAATATTTGTAATGAGGGAGGACTAATTATTAATTTCGAAAAAACCTTCATTTTCAATCGCTAAATAATGAAGGAATATTGGACTCCTATGTTAATATGTGGTTATTTGCATGAATTTTTTAGTGAAATTAAGACTGAATATTAGTTGCAGAGATTCGTGTTGTCACGTCTACAAACATAAAATACTTCTTATCATCACATGGGTAGGTTTGATGCTAGGGTGAGGGCTGTACACCTCCCACCCTAATTTGACAAGTGTTTCTTTTTTATTTAAAAATTTTATTTTTTTTATATTAAGATGATAGATGTCATATGCTAATCACATGTGACACTAATAACTTCGGAATTATTAATTAATATTTCCTTTATCCCACAATTTTTGTCTCTCTTTCCTTTTCGAAACGTCCCACAATTGTTGTCATTTTTCCTAAGATATCAAATATTGTTACACACTTTTTTTAAGGGTCTCATTATCTTTACTCACAACCAACAACTCTCCTTAAATTTTATGCCCGAAAGTTTGGCACAACAAATGTGGGACCGATGGAGTAAATATTTTTATTTTAAAACTTGTTTTGATATTTTGCTATCGTGATATATGAATAGAATTACAGATGCAATTTGGGCTCAAACATGTCCAAGTCGTGTGATTTTAGCCCATATTTCTTCCGTAGATTATGGCCCATATGATTAAGTTAATTAAACTTGTTGACCACAGAAGTATGGGTTACTGAAGTTCAATAATAAAGCTACACGATCCATGATCTCCACACTAAATAATCGGATAGACTTTGGTGTCACACAATTATACTCCATTATATGTCACCTCTACAAATCATTTGATATGTGAAATACATTTTAATTAAATAATCAAATCAAAATCAACTATGGTGGGCCACTTATGGTGGAATACATTGTACGAGTAAATCTAAATATTGAATATGATGGGCTTTGGCAGAATCAATTTTGACATAAAAGAGCAATTTGTTAAAGCATGAAATTAAGAAAATGTTGGAGTATATCCTTTTTAGAGCAGAGATTCTTTCACCACAATTCTAAATTAGGACAAACCAATCCATATGCGAAAGCTACATGCCTTCAATTTGCTTGGCTAATGTATCCTAAATACTTCAACATTTGGCCCCTCAATTTACCTATTTATATAAAGTCATGAATAGATATCTGCATTCATAGATATTTCACAAATAAATATGGTTATAAAATATCATAAATGTCGTACCGTTCCCGTGTATATTTATACGAGATGAATAAATGTAGTTGTATTTCATACTATTCTCGTCCCATTAAAAGCGTCATACTTTCTTAATTGAGTTGTGTCCCGGTGTCATTATTCTAAAAAAAGTAAAAAAATATGTAGACATAAATCTGTTACTCAAAAGTCAAATAATGTACCCCACATAATACAAATTTATTGATATTCCTTTCATAAAAAAAGTAGAACGCTTTTAATGAAAGAAAATTAGTATTAATCACACACATTTAATAGTTAAAACATAATTGTCAAGAAGTGCATTAGACTAAATGTGAACAAACCGCACTACTAAAAAGTTTCCTCTCTCTCCTCTCTCTCATTGGACTAAAAAGGAAACATACATACAATTAAATTTCGATAAAGTAATAATCTCGCTAAGATAATAATTTATTCTGGTCCCAATATAGATCAATGCACTAAAATAATGTTCGATAAAGTAATAATTGTTATAAACTAAATAGAACAAGAGAATAGTTGAGAGAATGAGAAAATAGATGTGTCTTATTATTATGGTGGAGACCTCTATTTATAGAGTACAAGATGGGCTCATGAGCTTTTAGGGTTTACATGGTCATCACAATATATGGTAAATATATATATATAATATATTTACAATACTCCCCCTTCATTGACCATCCCTAAAAGAAACTGCTGTCTCGTTAAAACCTTGCCAGAAAAACCCATTGGGATAAAAACTGGACGAATGAAAAAGAGTACAGTTGCTCCACCTCAATATAGTCATTCTTGATCCTTGAGTCGGCGTATATCGATCTTGTGTAACAACTTCTTGAATGTTGACATTGATAATGCCTTTTTAAAATAATCCGCTAGATTGTCACTTGAGCAAATTTGCTGGATGTTGATGCCGCCACTCTTTTGGAGATCATGTGTTGCATTGTCTCTTCTATGAATCAATCTCAATGACTCATTTACTCGTGTGTTGCATTGGATGCCTCGTTAAAAACCTTAACTAAGAAAACCCTTTGGGAAAAAAAAACTTAGAAAGGAAAAAAAAGTACAACCATTTGATCTTCAGGGTCATTTGACCTTTAGGAGTCAGTCTAATCTTCATGATTATTTATAATTTGTTACTTCCCCTCAAGATAACAATCTTCAAGGTTATCTTCAAGGTCTACACTAATATGTACAACACAAGTTTAATTATTTTCATAGAGAATAACATGAAATATATCATGTTTCTCTCGAAAATAACAAAGGTCAATACCATTTCATATTCTCCAATTGCACGTAATTAAGGAACTTCTGGTCCTCATCTTTGTTATCTTCTATAGGTCTAAATGAGTTTTCATCCACTTCAAGTGATTGAAGCAACCATTAGATAGCTATATGGATGCGATACAATGAGATCTCTTTAAAAACCTTTCAGATAGGTCGACTAGTGTAATTCCATCAGGGAGATGCTCGATCTGTAGGTCGAGACAAGTATTATTTCAACCTAAGTCTTTTGATTCTAACTCCGTCTATATGCATGAGTTGATTTCCTCAAGTACTTTTGTACATAATGATTCACATATCCTCTTTAGGAGGAATGTGGAGTGATGTGTTCTGAATTTCTATTCTGCGGACTTTTTATCTTTAGCACCAATAAATCTCTCACGCTTCTGGTGTCAATGAGAATCAATTGATTTATATTGTCTATGAGGAACTTTAGTTCTTTCATGGTGTACATACAACAGATAAATCATATCTTAGTTACTTCTTTTGCACTTAACTTGATGAACTTCTGGTTCATAGTGCGTGAATCTAAATAATTAATCCAACGAGATATTTGCGGCATTCAATAATTTATATTTCATATCTCCCCCTAATGCCGACGATGATGTGAGTTGGATTATCAAATCAACATATCCATGAATAAAATAATTCATAATGATTTGCTATATGTAAGTCATTTGGACGGAGTATAAATATAAGTATTATGCTCTTCATGAGTTGAAATCAAACTCAAGTCATCATTTCTATACCCTTCTGTCAAGGAATACTCGTTATTCTTATTATATCATATACGGCTGTACTATTTCAGCCCTTACAATGACTTGCAGTCTAATTGAAAACATTTTTTTTGACTTACATGCTTTGAGCAAGTTAAATCCTTCAGGGATCTTTATATATATGTCACTATCTAGTTAATCATATTGATAGATATTTACTACATCCATAAGGCGCATAGCAAACCTTTTGTGACATAAGTAGATTAATCACACTCTAAAATATAATGGCGTCTATTATGGGAGAGTTTTCATAATTGATTCCCGATCTTTGGGAGAAATATTGTGTTACGAGTATTGCCCTATAACTCGTAATTTTCCATTTCTCTTTCTAACAAAGACACATTTATATCCTTCGCGGATATACTTTCCAGATTTTGGAACTACAGGTCCAAATGTTTCCGGCTTTCTTGGGAATTTTACTTCACCTTGTATGACTTTTATCCTCTTTGGCCAATTATTTCTATCTTAACAATCTCTTATAGATCGTCGTTGAGGATCCTCTTTTATCATTTCAAAAGTCATATTAAAAGGCGAAAATAATGTCGTGCGTCCACGACGATATTTGATCTCTCTAATATTTTGAGATCTCAGTATTTTTAGACGTTTGTAGTTCTTCAGGAACTTCATTTGATTGATTAATCATTTTCGTCATTGTTTGGTTCATATGTTGTGCCCCTTTTCTTAGACACAAAGTTTCTTTTAGAACCAATTGGTCGACCATATTTTTGACGAATTTTATATTCATTTGCTACCATTTGTACTTGTCCTTCAGGGACATTTATTTGTGCTGTGGTATTTATAGCAAATGTATAACATTGTCACTTCTTCTATATACGCAAATTAAAAGCATGAAGAAGTTGGTTTGCAATCTTTTGCAAGTGAGTCTTTTGACTTTTTGTTCACATTGATTACTTCTGGAATCCAAATGTGACTAGTTTGTTCTTGTGCTTTTTGTTGGATGTAGATTTCACATTGATTACTTCAGGAATTCAAATGTGAAATATGTTCCACCTAATGTTGGGAACGTTATTTTATCACAATAACAATCTTCTTGTGAGACTCGTTTTTATACAGACAAAACCATTGATTATGCACATGAGCAACTTAGTGTTAAATCTCAATTCCAAAATAATATAATATAAGTCCTCTTTAGGAGGAACTTAGAGTTTAATAATCTCGCTAGCTTTATCAAGACAATTCTTCTTGAGGGAATTGAGTTCTTTATTATTTGAACTATTGGCTCTAGCAATTGCTTCATTTCTTCTAGAAGTCAAGCATTCATGAAAATCAATGTAAAGATTCTTCAAGATCTCTATTTACGTTCAAATAAATTTTTAATTATGTTGCGCATGATAGTTGCTCGTGAATGTCCAAACCTCTCATGTCAAAGCATAAAGCCCTTTGAACTTCCGGTTCATGACACGGTTTGTCTCACTTGTTTTTATAAATGTGTAATACATTTAAAATGGTAGTGTGATAACTTTTCTTTTGTTAGCTTCTGGCTAAATATAAAATAATTTATACAAGCATATATATCACTAACTTCTTATATTATTTCAATATGGTATCCATTGCGGCGGATATCCTTAAAACTTAGTAAGTTTCTTCTAGACTTACTAAAGTAAGGGCAAACTTAATAGTTGATTTCGTATCATTTGATAAAATGACACATGCTCTTCTGGAGCCTTCAATAATTTCAATCCACAAGATTTTAAAATCTTGCAGTGAAGATGCAACTACTCGTATTGAGCTTTAGGGAGGACAAACAATTTATCTTGATGCAATCCTGCTGGGATGCTTCGTTTTATTCTATTATTATCCCCTCCATGCCTCTTATTGACAGATGAGCATCGATATCAAGATTTCATTAATGTCAACTAGACAAACATAATGTTTTTCATTCAGTAATAAACATATATCACTCAAGATACGAGTGATAGTAATGTTATTATCACAATATGATCATTTAATATTCTTTTAGAATATAAATGATGTTACTTCAGGAGCAAAAGATAAATAGTATATAAAAATACTATATTTGAAGCATTTCCACAAACATGTGATAGTAATGTTACTATCACAATATGATCATTCTTCAGGAATGTAATTGTGCTACTTCCAGAGCAACAATTTAGTTTCATGATAAGCGAAATCAATGAATTGCAAATTTTGAGATCTACCGGATCTCACATCTATTCTTGAAAAGAAATTAAGCCATAATAGGATATTGGAAATGCAATTGTCATTGTCATTCAAAGAAGAGCTCTTGCTACCACTCCATATAATTATGTAATTGTTTAAATTACAACATACCTTTAGATATACATTGTTCTTTAGAAACATGTAATATTCATCAAGAATATTAATTGTGCTACTTCAGAAGCAACAATTAAAATATGGTTATTGTGATATATGATTTCAAAATGACAAGTTTTAGTTGTTCTAAGAACATGTAGAGTTAATTGTGCTACTTCAAGAGCAACAATTAGAGTTATGAACATATAACATTTGTCAAAATCAAAAGCTTGAATTGTTCTTCAAGAACATGTAGCATTCTTCAGGAATACAAATTGTGATACTTTAGGAGCAACAATTTTAGTCTATATTAAACTTCTTCAGTTGAAAGACTAATATTTTTGAGAAACTCAATCGCTCTTCAGGAACATATAATGTTGTTTGAGGATATCAATTGTGCTACTTCGGGAGCAACAAAAATAACAATTCAAGAACCAAGATTCGTCCATCAATATGACATATTATATGAATTGCTCATCAAAAATATATAATATTCTTCAGGAATATTAATTGCGTGCTACTTCAGGCACCAAATTAAGATTCTATATATATATACATATATATATATATATATTTTTTTTTATTATACAGTATGCAAGAAAAAAAAACTGAGGTATATAAAAAAAAATACATAGATAATATTAATAACTCTTTAAGAGTATGTAATATTCTTCAGGAATATTAACTTATGCTACTTATGGAGCAATAATTGAGTTATTTCAATAAATTTGAATTGCTCTTTAAGAGCATATGACATTCTTCAGGAACATGGATTGTGCTACTTCAGGAGCAACAATCTAGACACAATATTAAATAAATAAATAACAAACAAACAAATAAATAAAAGCGTAAAATAAATGCTCTTCAAGAGCATGTATATTCTTCGGGAATATTGATTGTGCTACTTCTGGAGCAACAATTTAAGTTAAAAATATGTTTTGGAATTGCTTGCTAAGAGCATGATATTCTTCAGGATATTAATATATTGTGCTACTTCTGGAGCAACAATATATAAGTGTAATGATTTCGTTGAAAGACGTACATGATTCAAAACGAGTAATTGATTTATTCTACCAAACCATGCATTAACACAATCATGATTCGATAATATAATAATAGAATGCAAAATTTGAGTTGATTTCTTTCAATCGGCGGCACTGGGGATAATAAATTCAAGCAATCTCCCAAATAAAATATTGATACCACAACTCAAAGAAATTAATACAACTAATCGGTATGCAGTGAGAACTTCCGTAACAATGTAGAACTCGAAACCAACAATTTAGGTCTAGAAATACCTTGAGAATAACTTGATGTTCTTGCCAAATTTTTTAGACGAGTATTAGTGGATCGAACATTCGTGCTGATAACGTGTTATAAACTAAATAGAACAAGAGAATAGTTGAAAGAATGAGAAAATAGATGTGTCTTATTATGATGATGGATACCTCTATTTATAGAGTACAAGATGAACTCATGGACTTTTAGGGTTTACATGGTCATCACAATATATAATAAATATATATATATAATATATTTACAATAATAATCTCATTAATTGAATATTTTTTCTCGATCCAAATTTATTATTTTATTAAGGTTTAACTAGCACGTTATGGGCGAAATAAGCAAAGATATGAAAGGAGTTTTTTGTTTGCTAGTCTGTTACATCAAATGCGCGTTTATAAAAAGAGACAGCCACGTGTTGAGCCTTCAGTGGTGGATGTTCAGTAAGTATATACACCAGCGCTCAACCCAACCCCGTCACCAGATTCTTCCCCTCACGTAAATTAACATTCGAAACAGATTTTCATAACATGTATATTTTCCTGAAAATCTGACCGATGGAGGGCGCCACCAGTTCTAGCGGCGGCAACCACCACCCGCAGCTGCCGCCCGGATTCCGCTTCCACCCGACCGACGAGGAGCTGCTGGTTCACTATCTCATGAAGAAGGCCGCCGCCGCACCTCTGCCGGTGGAAATCATCGCCGAGATTGATCTCTACAAATACGATCCATGGGAACTCCCAAGTAATAAATAATCATAATTTCCACTTCCGATTTATGCTTATAATCATCGATTTCCTTTTGAATTCTTACCGATAATTAAATCAATCGAATTCAATTTCATTCATTTTAATTTTACCTTTTTAGGTAAGGCGTGTTTCGGCGAGCAGGAATGGTACTTCTTCAGCCCTAGAGAGAGAAAATACCCCAACGGCGAACGTCCTAATCGGGCGGCGTCGACCGGCTACTGGAAGGCCACCGGTACGGATAAGCCGGTTCTGACTGATAACGGAACTAAAAAAATCGGGGTAAAAAAAGCCCTAGTTTTTTACGGCGGCAAGCCACCGAAAGGCGTCAAATCTAATTGGATCATGCACGAATACCGGCTGATCGGCGAGAGCTCCGCCGCCAATAAACCACCTCCGATCAACCTCTCGAAGAAATCGTCGCTACGAGTACGTTTTCAATCTGTTTTATGTATGTTTGTTTAATCAATTAATATATATTTATAGTATTAATTTATGTGAAATATATATGTAGCTGGATGATTGGGTATTATGTCGAATCTTCAAGAAGAACAGCCCGCCGCCTTCCGCCGTGGAAGAAGGACAGTTTACGGCGGCGAACTCTTCGCTTCCAATAGCTTCTGATTGCTCAAATTTCATTACTGGTGACTCAACAATGGCGGCGTTTCCGACGAAGGAATGGGAAATCCACCGTGATAGTTTGAACCCTAGCAGCAGCTCAAGCCATCATAGAAATAATTCTTATATTTCATTGCTCAACCAGCAGTACAGCCAAACAGTATTCCACCAAAATTTTCTTGATAATTCTGCAGAGGAGGCTACATTTCAGCAATCATATCAATTACGTACTTCAGAACTTGAATAAATTCAATTTCTGCAGTGTAAATTATTTGTTATAAATTTTCATTAGCTGCATTGTTATGGAAATTCATAAGAAAATTCTCAAAAAGATCCAAGAAATCTTGAATGCCACATTTTAAATTTCATTGTATTTAATGTTTCTAATTTAAACCATGAAGAGTGATGACGAGAGTGACAAATCCATCCAAATTATGTTGATATTAATTAACCGCTAGCAAGTGGATCGGATGGAGGCCACAATTAACTAAAATGATGGGGGTATAATATTGACATGCACATACTCCCAAATGTGTGTATACAACATGGTTTGGATTGTCAATCTTAAGAATTCGGGCGGACGCAGAAGTTATTGTTTGAAATGCAAAGTTGATTTTATGGTATGAATATACAATTTCAGTAGATGAAATGGTACATTTTCGAAAAATCCTACATGGATTTTCATAAAAATTGATTTTTGGGGATGCGGCCGCACCCACGCGCCCTTGTGTCTGTCCCTACTTATGGTGACATATATAACGTTTGTTTGTGTTGCGGTTAAAGATCAAAAGTTCAAATCTTAGCAATTTCATTATGTCTATTATTTATGATTAGTTTAGAGTGATTTGCATCTTTTGTGTGATTTAGGTTAACACCGTGTACAACTTGAATAACGTTTGCAGATTTTCCTTTTAATTTAAAAGAAAAAAAAACATGAGTTTAAATTTAATTTAAGCTAAAAAAAATACTCCCTCCATCCCGCTTGTCTTGTCTTGTTTTCCTTTTTAGGTTGTCCCAGTTGATTTGTCATGTTTTCTAAAAAAAAATTAATTACTACACAAACTCCCACTTTTTCTTTGTGGGACATATGTTTCTACACACAATCACTCACTCATCTTAATCTACATACCAAAAAAATTTAGACAAGTCAAGCGGGTAGGGAGTATTTAATTAAATCATGCCATTATTATTACAATGTTATGTCGTTATGGTTCTAAGTTGTTATTTAGCCCACTTGTGGCGTTGTGGGTGAAGATGCCCATCCTTTACAAAACTATTTGTTGCGTACACGCAATGGAGCGAGAGTTGACGGTCGCGCCGCGCCCCGTCATCCCTTACGAGGAGAAAAATATTATTAAATTACTAATTTATCTTTGAGAATTTTAATACTCCATCCGTAACGTGTTCTCTTTATCACGACATTTTCTTATAAATAATATATACATTTTTAAAAATATAAAAAAAATTATATAGACCATATTTAACTATAAAAAATTAAATGATTTTAAAAAATACTATTATCTTAATTTCCGTAAAAAAAAACAAATACTAATTTTTAGGAGGACGTAGTGAGTACTATTCATAATTAATTTGGAAATGAATTGTTATATTTGACTATTTTGCAAAAAATGTAGAAACACCGCGAAAGTTAAACTAATATATGTATTTATAAAAGTAACTAAATAAACAATGAAAATTTACATACGCACATTGACGTGCATTATCTTTTTGTACGTGAAGTTGTTGCTCGTGATGATATAGTTGTGAGCAAAATCAGTACTCATGACAATCCTGCTGATATGATGACAAATATGCTTCCCCCCTTGTCTCCTTGGAATGGCGTAGCGGTGAAGGTTGGTGGCCCTGAACCGATAGGTCATGGGTTCAAATCCCACTGGAACCGCTATATGTTGTCTGTCACCTATGGTTAGCCTAGGGTGGTTGAACTCTCCTATGTGGTTTGCAGACATTGAAGGGTGGTATCCCTCCCAAAAAAGTAAGTCAAGAATGCTGACTTGCATACTTGATGATGACATTAGGGATGACATTAGGGGTTTTGTAGAGGAGGTGGAGTTTTTCCTATTATGGTTGGAGTTTGTTCATATTTTTGAGAGAATTTTCGCCAAGATGGAGATTTGTTATATTAAATGGCTCAAATCCTAATTCTTTAAGGAAATTGAGTCATATCGCGCATCGAAAAATTAATGATGACTATCATTAATTTCACCTATGAATAGGTAGATTCTCTAATTATTTTATGTATGCTTCTAGGCATTATAACCACATGTAGGATTAGTTAGTGGACTAATTGACATGTTTTTGTGGATATGTGTTTTAGATCTAGGATCATATTTCCATTTTGTATTATTCTCTTTATTAGTGGATTGTTTCTCCGCCGTCCGTGGATGTAGGTCAATTAATCGAATCAAGTTAAGTTCTCCATGTCTTATTCTTTTCTCTTTGTATTATTATTTGCTATTGTTTCCGTTGGATTCCAAGAACCCGTTTGTCACGTTTTGGAGGATCCAAACATCCTAACAATAGTAAGTAGTAATAAACAAATAAGAAAATAAGATGATTCTAAGGAGTAAAATACATTGGAATTAATCAATTATTATCAACTGAAAATCCGAGATCCACTCCAACGGGCTCGACCCATTGGTGGAGCGATTCGATGATTGGGCTCCAACAATATGGGCTTATTTCGAGATTATCGGGCTTCCAACGGGTGGGCCCGTTGGAATATGTGTGGGATTACTTGAACTACTTTAACTTGCTTGCCAATCACTTCATGTGAATGTAATTAATGCAGTTTCTTCAAAAATCCAAAAAACATAGAATGATGCAGTTTCGATTTCAGAAAAGTCAAGAGTCAATTTGGAATATGATATCAAACGAAAAACACGATCCGACAACTATGTGTGCGGGTTTTCCCAGTTGTTATCATTGGGCCCTAAATCGTCCCAATTATTTCGTACTTCAATATTATTGATTTCGTCTTCTCTACTTGGAAATTACAAATTTTGTTTTGTCGTCATAAAGTCATAAAGATACCAATAATATAGACAAAGTTAACTATTTCGCTTTTCCGTCTTGTTGGGAGTGTTTAACTTGTGGGAATAATCGCAGGCTTGAAATTGATCAATAAAGTTCTATGTGAGTTTGTCATTTATGATTAGTTTATCTCTTTTGTGTAGTTTATATGCTATTGTACAAGAACTTTACTCGATGTGCATTTTGATAAAACATGTTAGAGGTGGCAAAATAATCGGGCCGGCCGGCCCAGCCCCGAGCCCATCGGGCCAACTCAATTTTTTCGAGTCCACTCTAGCTCAGCCGACACCTTATTAGATCGTAATATATTATGATGTCTTGCCCAACTCTAGGCTTTCAGACAGGCAGGATTAACTGTCTTAATTTTATTTTAAAAAAAATACTACACCCCAGTCACAATTGTTGTCTCATTTTCTTTTAACGCAGTAATTTAAGAGAATTATTAGTTGTAAGTAAAGATGGTGATCCCTCAAATAAAGTATTTATGATTATTCGTATTTTAGTAAATGAGACAATAATTATGTAATGGAGGGAGTATTTTTATTGTATGAAAATAAAATAAATATGTAACTTAAACTAAGCATGTTAATATTTTTGTAAAGGGTAAATTATGAAGTAATCAAATAAAATAAATAGACTATATTTGTAAATTTATGTCTAAATATCAAAACTAAAAGTCATACTTAATCAAAAAAATACAAACTAAAGTTATAAACAAATTAAAATTCTCAAGTTTTGTGATCACATTTCAATTTTATTTTGATAACTTTATCCCATCCACATTTTATTCATTTGCATTTTGTAGAGTAATATTACTAATTAATAATATATATTTATTTGCATTTTTAGTCCGAAAATCCCAAGTTTTTTAACCCAAAACTTATATAGTCGGGTAGTTTTATTGGGGGACTTTTTATATCCTATATATTTTCGAACTTCTAACTTTGGAATCCAATCCAACCGGTAAATTGGGTTGGCCTATAGAATTAGGCTAATTTTATTGGCTCAAACAACAATAGATTTCCCTCATTATAAAAAGTATATGCATATAACTATTTTTCCGATACTCAATATGCATTTCGGTAAGTTTAAGTAATCATTAAAAAAACACAAAAAATCATTAAAAAAACATAACTATTTCTCCTACGCGTGGACCACAAGAACTAATTTTTCACATTTTCTAGTCGTGGACTGTGTGTCCCACATCTATAAATGAACATAAAAGTTGTGGCCACTATTTTCTTATCAGGTTGGCGCGTGGACTCGATTCATGTACTAAAACACGACGCCAAAAACAAATATCCAACTGTAGGTCTTGAATTATCAACATTGATTTTTATTATTATTTATTTATTTTCTATCTTGTTGAAGCCATAACAACATATACATGGCCACTCGGAATCCGGTTTCGGTTCCAATTACTGTTTCAATTGAGGTTCAAAAAGTTGGAACCGAAATCGCATTTCTACGGTTATGATTCCGTATTTCGATTTTTTTTTTATCTGGGTTGTTGGTTTCCAACAACCACTTAATATGAATAATTGAATCTCAACCGTTATTTTTAAATTGAATAATTTAGACTGAATTATTCATTTTCATCTCGTTTTCTCGATATATTTGAAGTTATTGATTTCGATTTGAGAATAGAATTAGAACTAATAAAAAGGGGGGTTTCGGAAACCTTGGAACAGAACCACCATCTAATACTGCCCATAATAAAACTCCAACATTTTGATTGAAAAATAATGATGCAACTCTTGTGGTTTGAACAAGCTATTTGAATCTGCATTTTAATAGAAGCATAAAATGACAATCGTACTTTCCTTATATTTAGAAATTAAAAAAACTCACACTTGTTAGTTATCGTGTGTATTGGATAAACATCATCTATCTATGTATAATAATACTCCCCCTTTCACTCATCTTTCAACATTTATCTATTCGGACCGTCTCACTCATCTTGTAACGTTTTCTAAAATAGAAAAATTGAGTGGACCACAATAATCCTAAATAAGTGGACCCATTATATTTTACTATACACCACTACTTTAAACATTTACCACATTATCTTAAACTCCACGCTCAATCTCAAATGTTGCAAGATGAGTGGGAAAGAGTGAGTATAAAGGGTTATTTGGTGCAAAATATATGATTTTTTTGTCAAATTCTTATTTTACACATGAACTTTAAAATTTGTCAGTAAATACATGAACTTTCGATTTGTTTGAAATTGCACATGAGTCAAAAATCCGACGAAGTCAAAGCTGACATTGCATTTCCGGCGTGACGTGTCTACATACGTGGAAGTCCAGTCAACATTGGAACAAAAGTTTCAAATTTTTTATTCTTGTAAATATATAACTTTGTAGTAATTTCCGTTTTGCACATAAACTTTAAATTTCATTTAAATTTATTATTAATTAACTTAGAATTTCATTTCAATTAGTAAATAAAGTTTGAATTTAATTTAAGTTTTGTATTGGAAATAAATGTTCTTTTTATGTGGGAGTGTCGACTCCAAGAAATTTGTAGAACTAATGGATATAGTTTTTTACCACAACAAAATTTAAATAAAATTCAAACTTTATTTATAAATTAAAATGAAATTCTAAGGTAATGTACAAATTTAAATGAAATTCAAATTTCATGTGCAAAACGAGAATTATAGCAAAGTTTGTGTATTTACAAGAATATAAATTTTAGACTTTTGTTTTGATGTTGACTGAACTGCCACGTGTGTAGACACGTCGCGTCGGAAAAATGTCATATCAACTTTGATTTCGCCGGATTGTTGCCCCACGTGCAATTTCAAACAAATCAAAGGTTCATGTATTTACATGTATATTTTAAAGTTCATATACCTTAATGTAAAACCTAATGTAAACCTTAAACTTTATTCTTTTTTTCGGAGTGGAAGATCCTCTCCACCGTATATTTCTAATTCAAGTACCTTTCAGTTCACATTTCGAATTTATTTCTCACCACGTTAAACCTACCAATTCATAGTACCAACTGTCCCCACAAATTAAAAGACTTTGCTCACATAATCATACAAATATCTTCTATATTCATACAAATTTCTTCTATATATAGCTTTACATCGACTCTCCAAAAAATCCAAGCTGCAATACGATACCAATTTTATTGATTAACCTACTATCCTCCCACATATTGTCTCCCAATCTGACAATGGAGTCCCCACTCATCTCATTACAAGCCCTTGTCACCGAGGTCAAAAACGACATTTTCTCATCCGACAACATCGAAGCAGTTTCCCCATCAGCCTACGACACAGCCTGGCTAGCCATGATTCCCCACCAAGACAAGCAAGACATTCCCATGTTTGAAACCTGCCTCAACTGGATCCTCCGAAACCAAAACGAAGGCGGGTTTTGGGGCGAAACCGACGAACAAGATTCGCCTACTATCGACACTCTCCCCGCCACTCTTGCTTGCATTATCGCCCTCAAGATATGGAACGTCGGCCATCTACACGTCGAATTAGGTTACTCGTGCTCCCGTATTTCATTTCATTAGTACATGTAAGCGAAGTTGGTCTTAATTTTGTTACGTGTGATTTGTTATGGCAGGGTTGAGATTTATTCACGCGGAGGCGGCGACGCTTCTGAAAGCAAACTCCGGGAACTTGCCACGGTGGTTTGTGCTTACTTTTCCGGCGATGATTGAGCTGGCGGAGGAAGTAGGGCTTCATCTTGTTCTTCCTCGTGGCCGGGGGTTAGTCTCCGTCATCGCCGATATCTTCGTCCGGCGCCACCATATTCTTGAAACGTAAGTCTAATTCTTATGAACAAACTTATTATGTTTCCAATTCAAAATATAATTTATTGGAGTTTTACATGGTTAACAGATACAAGTTGGAATAATTTCATAGAAAGGACTAGCGTTTAATTTAATTATCTTTCAAGTTAAATTGAAAGGAGAGACGGCTCGAATTTATTAGGGAGCCTTGATGATAATAAACTTTTAGTTACACAAAAATACTAACACATAATCTTGTTTGGCACGGTCACATAATACGCGACATGAGATACAATTAATATGACACGGACACGTGATTCGCTATTTTTTAAAAAACATATTAGGACATTAGACACGAGTCATACGATACATGCACTAATAAGTTTTAGGTACAAAATATCTTGAAATATAGGGAATACAAAAAATAGAGTATCGTGTCGTTTACAAAAGAAGAGCTTTTTAAGTATCCGTACAACATATAACTTCTTGACAACGAAACTATTACTCCTAAACGGCAGAGAGGTGGTAATTGAGTTGACCCGATAACCCAAATTTTAACTTCAAGTCTTCTACCACGTACAAACATTTTACACATGCTACACGTTTAAATTGATTATTTGATATAATTCTTCACATTTTATACGTTGCTAAATTTAGTTACATAATAAAAATATTATTAGTAATAACTAAATTGGAGTATATATGTTTATTATTGCAGGGAAGAGCTAGTAGAAACCGAGGCATCACGTTATTTTCCACCGCTACTTTCATACTTAGAGGCACTGCCGTCTTCATATCAATTTGATCGTCAACAAGCCGTCAACCACCACCTGAGCTCCGACGGCTCGCTCTTCCAGTCGCCGTCGGCCACCGCTCAAGCCTTCATTTCCACCGGAAATGTCCACTCTCTACAATATCTACAGTCCCTCGTCCAAAAATTCCCAAATGGAGGTTATTACAAATACATAAAATAGAAATTCATAATAATATTTTAATTAAGTTTTTTAAAAAAATTGACAAAGAATGGTGAATTGGTAATTACTGTTGCAGTACCTGCAAAATATCCTATGGATGGAGACTTAATAAAACTGTGCATGGTGGATCACTTGCAAGGACTTGGCCTAGCATGCTATTTCAAGGAAGAGATTGACCAATTGCTTGCTCAAGTACATAGGTATAATATATAAATACATATTTATATAATTATATATCACTAATTAATTGTTTAATTGTTCTATATTTCTCTTTTTTCAGAAATATTAAGAACGAAAAATCAAATTCTGGCGTGACAAATAGTGCCAATATTCCCTCAAAATGATTCAAAGATGCATTGGCTTTTCGTCTTCTCCGGATGCATAAATACGACGTACAACCAGGTAGTTCAATAAATTAAATTTTAGTACATCATACTCCCTCCGTCCCACTAAACAAGTCTAATTTTCTATTTCGGGTGTTCACTAAACAAGTTTTATTCTAAAAATAGAAAGAAATAAGACGGAGGGAGTATTAATCCTGATTCTTAAATTGTGTTTATATCATGAAAAAATTAAATTTGATGGTTGCAAGCAGGATTGTTCTGTTGGTTTCTGCATGAACCGGAAACGGCGTCGTATATGAAGGAGAACAGTGAGCAGTTTACGAGCGCAATGTACAGTGTATACAGAGCCACAAATTTATCGTTTCCAGGGGAGAACGAGTTGGAAGAAGCAAGACGATTTGCCAGAGAAGTTGTCGAAAATCCTAACACCACCATGCATGGAGATCATAATCTCTTAATTACCAAAGGCCTTCAAAATATGGTATATACTATCTCCACCCCATAGAAAGTGTCTTGTTTCTTTTCGGAGCGGTGATTTAGAAAAATTGATCTTAGTTGGTAAAGATGTGAGACTCATATAATTAATTTAATTAATTATAATTGATTTGTGAGGTAGAGAGGTGGATCCATATAATTAATTAATTTTTTTGAATTAATTTGAGTTGGCAAAAGTATAGAACCCGCTACCTTCTTAGGAAACGTGACACTTTCTATGAGACACAAAAAAAAAAGGAAAATAAGACACTTTTTTATGGGACAGAAAGAGTAATACAATTGTATGATAGCTTCTTCGCCTCCCTTCGATTGTTAGTGTGACATTGATTTTGTTTATCCGTTGTCGTAGATGAAGTATGAGCTCGATACTCCATGGAGGGCTCGTCTTGATCGTCTTTATCATCGAAAGTGGATTGAAGAAAATCAAGTAACCCCTTTATGGATTGGGAAAGCCTCGTTCTACAGGTATACATGCATGCATGCCGCATATTCAAGTTTAATTTCTTAATAATCAAATCCCTAAATTTTATGTTGTTCTTGATTTGCACTAATATTAATTGCTAGTTTTTTTATTTTCCATTTTAAAAATATGAACAGATTGTCCTGCCTTGACAACAAGAAGCTGATGCAACTTGCGGTTGAGAATTTCGAGTTTGAGCAGTCAATTTACGCAAAAGAACTAGAGGAACTTAAAGGGTACTTACTATAAATCTTTCTGACTTATTCGTCGAGCTATCATGAATCATCCAAGTCGTGAACGAATATATTTAGGTGGTCGAAGAAATGGAGGCTAAGCGAGATGGGATTTGGAAGAGAGAAGACAGTCTACGCCTATTTTGCTGTGGCTTCTTGCTGTTGTCTTCCTTATAATTCAGTCATGAGGTTGGTTATTGCAAAGACAGCCATAATTGTGACTGTTGCAGATGACTTTTATGACATGGAAGGTTCCTTGGATGAGTTGGAAATCTTGACTCGTGCAGTTCAAAGGTAAACATAATTCCTATAATATATATAGAGAGATGATATACGTTGTTAAAGCCCTGATACCATATAGAATTGGGTCACTGATCTCTTAAAATGTAGGGGAAAGATCTAGTTATCCAACTTTATATTCAGTAGATAAAATCGATCCAATTATTCAAATAGTGGACCCACCAATTCATATACATGCAATTTAATTCATTTTATACATATTTGTAGATGGGATGGTAAAGCATTAAAGGGCCATAGTAAGACCATCTTTGACGCACTTGATGACTATGTGAATGACACTATAGCAAAATGCCACCTTCAACAAGGAAGCAATGCATTATCCAACTTGCAAGATCTTGTAAGTTTGATTCTTGAAAAATGCATTACAGTAATCTCTCGTTCTATTTGAAACGATCCATTGTCGAAAACGGAAATAACTTTCCAAAAAATTACTACTACATTCTCTCATACTTTAACATTTCTCACTCCTATTTTATTATCTACTCTGATTATATCACTCATTTCCTCTCACTATCTAACTCATCTTTTCTCTCACTTTATCATCTACCCCTCTCTCATATTTAATCATTTATTTTCTTAATTCCCATATCGGAAAGAAATGGGTTATTATAAACGGGGCGGAGAAAGTACTAATTAATGAAACCTCAATTTCTCTCATGCAGTGGCGCGAAAGCTTTACTGCATGGATGGTGGAGAGACGATGGAGCCTAACGGGGCACATACCATCCATGGATGAATACCTTCAAATCGGAATGTCGTCGATTTCGGCACACACTGTAGCTCTTCCGGCCACCAGTTTCTTGAACAATAGTGAAACTCCCACACCTTCATCATACCATGAAATTACTATATTACTCATGATAATCACCCGTTTGGCGAACGACATACAGAGCTATCAGGTACCCCTTCCGTCCCATTATAACTCATCTTGTAATTTATCGATACATAAGTTGTATTTTGTATTTAAAGTAGTGGATTCACTAAATTTCACGTATGAAAGATTATAAAACAGAATAACAAAGATATGTCGAACTATAATTTTAAGTATTTTTCCAGAATTTGAAGGAAATTATTATTTAGAAATATCATGATTAGTCTCAATTGAACATCAAAATTTTGCAAAATGAAGTTATATCTCGAGCTTCTAACATGACTTTTTGTGATACTCAAGCATAATCTCCAAACTTTTTCATCAATCCCTGCTGCAACATGTGATTAAAAATATTTAAATAAACATAGAAGGGTATCATATGTGATTTTAATGTATTTGTTTAAATATAAGTCACTCTAATTGAGACAATCCAAAAATAAATATACAGTTAAACCTCGATAAAGTAATAATGTTGGAACCAAGAAAAAATATTCATTTAACGAGGTTATTACTTTATCGAACATTATTTTAGTGCATTGATCCATATCGGGATCGAAATAAATTATTATTTTAGCGAGATTATTACTTTATCGAATATTACTTTATCGATTTTTAACTGTAATACAAACATTATAATTGGGACGGAAGGAATAATTAACAACCAACGACATAGTCTTCTCTTTAATTAATTCATTGAATTTAAAAAAAAAAAAGAAAAAGACTAACTCGAATTCACTACCTGCAGAAAGAAGTAGCGGATGGGAAGATGAATCTCGTGTCGCTCCACTCGCACGAGAATCCCACCTTCACCATCGAAGACTCGGTGGCGCACGTGACGCGCATGCTGGAGCTGAAGAGGAAAGAATTCCTGCAGCACGTGTTGGTGGACGAAGACATGCCCGACACGTGCAAGCACATCCACTTATGCTGCATGAAAGTGTTCGAAATGTTCTTCAACTCGGCCAACCTCTTCGACAGCGAAACCGCGTTGGTTGATGACGTCAAGAGATCCATCTACCTTCCCATTAATCGCAAACCGAAACCGGATCAGACCGTGTTGAAGCCCATTGTTGTTCCCACATCGATTCCTAGTCCCAAGATAGAGAAGAACGAGAGATCGATGGTTTCGGCTCGCTTTCGAGCCATCGCGAGGCCGCCACGTGTCAAGGTCTCCTCTGTTGGAGAGATGGGAAAACTGCATGCTCCGATGAGATTGAATCTGAGCTTCGTCGGATTGCCCATATGATTTTTATATGTATTTTGTGTAAGTCAATATGAATAAGTTTAAAATGTTTTCAAGTTATTAGAGAATTTATATTAATTATTAGTTTAAAGAGTCTTGCTGTATTGAAATAATAATAAAATAATAGTATATGAGAGTAGAGTTGGAATATAATTAAATAATTTTGTTTGATTCGACATTTATATTCAAAAGTTGATCCTCATATACGATTATAAGTATTCGACACAATTAAATATTTTCTCCATGTTTCATTTGTTTTTTTGAAATATTTCGTTATTTATGTCTCATACCAAATAAAAAAATAAATAAATGATCCACTATGAATCTAAACATTGTACCAAACTTATTGATTGCATAATATTATTGACGTCATTCACCAAACTTTTGTATTGCATAATAATGACGTCACTCCTCGTTTGGTTCAAAAAAATTGATTTTAGAATTAATTTGTATCAATAAAAGCACGATACAATTTTTTTCCACTCAATTGCAAATATAAGTAAAACTGTAAAATTTATGTAAGAGTTGTCACCGTATTGCACGTATAGTCGTATATATACTTATTACAAAGAATGAAGTGTGAAAAAAAATAAATAAATAACTACATTAATTATCAGTGAATTTATACTCATTATATGATATATTGAAAAAATAAAATAATAATATATGGGAACGGGAGCTTCATATTTTTAATGTTGTATATAATTATATAAACAACCATGTGTATTAGTTAGTACGCGTAATATTAGCTTAGTTATAACTTACAATGGTAGTCGTTATCATATAATGTGATTTTGTGATGGTTAGATGTTCCCACATCGTTTGTAGATCAAAGAGATGGGAAAGACCAACACTATAAAATAAAAGCAGGTTGCATGTAGAAAAGTACTTACCTGGACGGGGTCAATGGGCGATCTTGAAGGCCCATGGCCTAGGCTGGTGACCTCCATAGCACTTTGGAGGGGCACCCGTCTAAGGTCGGTCCAAGTGGTCGAGCCTATGTCATAATTTGTGCCAGTGGGGGCCTGCGTACGCGCGGCCCCTGCCCAATTTTTTATTCAAAATTTTTTCTAGTTATTCAAAATATACTCTTAAGATAATAGTTATTTTGTCTGCTCTTAAAATAATTGTTATTTTATGAATTAAAATCTTCTGACCGATTTTTGATTCATAATTTTCTGTTAAAATGTAAGTATTTCAAAATTTTCTCTTTAAATCGTTGTAATTTTGTGAATTAAAATCTTCTGTTTATATAGAATGTAGTAATTAAACCTATATTGGTTTCCCAAGTTCAGTCAAATTTTCGGAGTTTCAGTAGTGATTCTGAAGCGTGTGTATGTGAAGAATGAAGAGATGAAAGGCAGAAGTCATAGCGTAGAATCATATGGGTCAAACATAACTAGTATACATTACAAAAACAATTTAAGCAAAAACTGAGAATACAAATCAGTCTCTTTCAGTAAAATCTCAAATACGTACAAGATCACTACTCAGTTTTCATCTCTTGGAAGGTAGAGATTCCCCAGCAAGAAACGACGCGAAAAACGCAAGCGACTCGCTCGGTTTGAATATAGGCACAGCATGGCCTGCTCCTCTGAATGTGGCAAATGTAAGTCCATTGTATTCTTGAACCCATCCACCAACCTTAGTTTACATCAAATCAGATCCCATTTCAGAATAATTGATCTCCACAAATGCATAAGCTACTAAAATATATAACCTGTTTATGATGGTACCAAGGTCTCCAAGCCTTCTTAATTGCAAGTCCTAAGCTGCTTAAACTATATCTTGTAGACAATACAGGAACTCTACCATCAGTATCTCCACTGCAACCCAAAAATTCTTACAAGATTTAGAAAAACCAGACGAAATGAAACATGAGGCTCGAAAAGAAGTATCTACCTGTAAACCCATACCCTGTGACCAGCAGCTATGAGCTTCTTATATATAGGAAGAACAGACTTCTTCCTGTCTGACCAGTTATCAAAGATTGTCATACTGCATATATGTAAAGGAGTATCAGATGAGTTTGCATAGACAAAAATCGAAAAAGGGTATTAATATTACTTGCATATACTCCACTTCTTGAGTCTAATTCCATCAGAGACATGGAGAGCCTTCTGCACTTCGGCTTGATTATAGTAAACCTTTGCGTAGTCATCCAAGCACGGGTCGTAACCACCCATGACTCTCATCATCTAGATATGTATAAAAACGATCACTCTTTCTATTTTCAAACGAACAAGTTATTTGGGACAATGGAGATTTACCATCTTGGATGATCTCCTGGCTGTGGCCACATTTGACTTGTCCTCGGAGTGGGATGAGTTAGCTAAGCAGACTGGTGTATAAAGGCTATAAATATCAATCTCATCGTACTGGGAGAGTAGTTCGTCCCAACCATCATGACAGTCGCTATTCTTCAATGTATCGTCGCTGTTAAAGTCACAAGATTTTACAATAGTTTTGTAGGTTTCGTCCGAGATCACAGCATGGCTCCAGGCATAATCTACCATGCCTCTCCAGTCCTCAGCATCATATGTTTCCGGATTACCCAGCTAGAATAAAAGATCATTTTATCAAATCATGACAGATGAAAATGATTAATGGAAGATATTATATTATACCAGTATGCCTCTTAGATCAATGAATAAGGAGGGATCTGTGTTCTTTTCATGAATAATTTCAGCCAGCTCAGGAACATACTTTCCTGATTGAACACACACACACAAAAAAAAAAACAAAGGTAAGACCAGACTAAATTTAAGACGATGTCAATCGGGATGAACATTAGTTTACCTGCGTAGCTCTCTCCTGCAATGTAAAATATCCGATTCTGATATGATGGAAACTTGATGAACCACTTGTGCAGGAAAGCATATGCATCATTTGCTGGTAAAAGTAGTCCAATGAGCACAAAGTTAGTTCGTATAAGTTTTCTATGATCCTAGTCATGCTTAGCCTTATGTGGACCACATTACAATAAAGTATAGTAAGCTTTACCTGTAAAGTCATCTCCCAGATTATCATAATCTCCACTAGCATTTGAGTATGAAAAACCGACACCGATTGGAGATTCCAAGAACAATAAGTTGGCTTCTGTAGCATCAAACAGTATAGAAAACTTCACATTTGAAAAAATGATAATAATCAGTTTGTTTTGCTTTATATCTGGAAGAATATTTCTTCTTGCAGATTGATACTCTTTAATTCTAGATTATTATGAAAACAAATCAGCACATATATGATATATCTATGCTGCTATATGATGGGGAAAAAATCAAACCTGTGTTCCATGAGAAAGAATTAAATTTTAAGTCATGCCCATCTTTGTCCACAAGGAAAGGTCCAATTTCTTGTGTTGCTCCATATCCTACAGAAGAACAGCCCGGACCTAGAACGTAGAGCAAATTGTCACCTTACCGGAGAACAAGAAATAAGCACCAAATACTGCCGGGTTATAAAAAATCTATAAAATTCACTGTATAATTTCAAGAAAAGTTTAATTGTGGAAACTTGGTAAAGCCAACAAAAACATAAAATTAATAACCATGAATCTTCTTCCTCAAGACATGGTTAAAATGGCAATTGCATGTATCAATCAAAGGGTAGGGTAAAGATTGATGTTGGCATCAGGTGACAAGGACAGACGAAAATGCAAGTTTAAGAGAGCTTTCAGATTTCTGCATCAAATAGATGCAACTAGAACACTTTTAGGGCAGCCTCAATATGTTAATAGCTTCTCCATCTGAGTTTGTTACCAACTGCATGCATGTAAATATATCCTTGACATTATTCAAAATTGTTTTAGCCCAGGCTCTTACTTACCTCCATTAAGCCACAGCACTAGAGGTTTTTCATTAGCAAGGTTTGTAGCTTCGTAAAACCAGTAGAAGAGTGCTCTCCCATTCTTTTCATTTACTGTGACATACCCAGCATAATGTCGGAAATTTACACTAGGTTGGCCAGGAAGACTAGTAACAAGATCCTCAACAGCTGCTGAATTGGATTTTATCTCACTAGACCAGTGCCAATATTTAGCATCTACTACTGGTTTCATAGAAACCATGCTCCAAGAGAGGACAAAGAGCACTTTTAGAGCAAAATCCATTGAGATACCAACTACCAATCCAGAGATGGTTATCGAGATAAAATATGCCAAACCAGCATTGTTTATTTATACTTAGTTGTCCATAAGAAACAATGAGAGTGGTCACATGGTCTTTAGTGAGATATTCTATGTTTAATTGGTCAGTAACTTTATGGCATCTGGATTAATATATGCCGGTTATGTACCTAAACTAGAACTGTTGGTTGTTGGATCGACTTCATGTGGATATCTTTCAAAAATAAAATACACATTTCCATATTGTTTATGTCAAATTTCTTCTAGTGTAGATCTTATTTTTCAACACTCTCAACTTCACTAAAAGTTTTCCAACTGATAATCGAGTAATCTTTAGTTATCTCTCAAAGATTCACATTTCATAACAATAGTAATGAATGACATATAAGCTGTTATGATGTGAAATGAACATTACATAAACCCAAAAGAACCCATTCTAGAGTTACTGGAGTAAGAGAACATCAAAACTAATTTTGAGATTAATTCTTTGTAATTGAGAAGTAGAAGGCATCATTCTAAAAGTTCTTGATCAACCTCACATGACCCTTTGCATCAAAATTATTTTTTTCTAATATAAGTTCAAATTAAATAAGATTAGCAGCTAAGACTATACAATGAATGAACAGTGGGATAATTGATGCTATTTTGATAGTTTTCATTTTACAGATGATGTATATTTGACAGAAATCAGATGGACGCTTTTCAAAATGCACCCACGAAAGCAGCAAGCAGTCAAAGAAAGCCACATAGCCATTCTTTTGTGTGAATGATGATGTGTAGTGACATCTAGCTACTATTACAAAGACAACAATAGGACCGGACTTGAACGAGAACGAATTTCTGCAGCATGCACTGTTTTTTCCCATATTGACCACGTATATGCAAACCAGTCCTTTTTCAATGAAAGTGGCAAGTGAAATGATATTTGGGTATATATTCCCAATTGATGGTATGTGTGTAGTATGCACAGATAAAAGTTGACCTATTCCTTTGGAATCTCATCATCATAAGAAAGAAAAGGTTTGTGGCGAACCTTACGATTTGTGGCTTTATCTCCTGATAATCAAGCTGATGGAAAATGTATGATTGCAACAGCCAACTTGGATGTGGACCATGAGTTGGATTTCAACTTCAGTTAGTTGAAAAATGAGAAGGAATCATCTGTAATAAATCAACAAATTCATCTGAGTTAGACAAATTCAACTATATGGTAAACTACTTTGACTATGACTAATATAGTAATAGAATAATGTTTCTTCTGATATCTTCTACTCAAATCAGAAAGAATTCACTTACAGTAGTGGCCTGACAAAGTGCATCTATTTACTTTTCAAAACTCTGATCAAAGAAATGTCCAGAAAACAAAGAATTTATGCATAAGTCTCTTAAAATATAGAGTGCACTAAGAACTTGACTTTGGTTTAGTAAGTGCTAATCTACTGCAACTCCTAATTATATTGTCTCAAAAGTGAGTAGCAAAGTCAGTTTTCAGGTTGTCGCAAATTCGGTAGGCATCATTGTTTTGGAGCATAAAGACTCCAATTTAGTGGAGCAATTTCTCAGTTGGGAAGTCACCACAAAAGAATTCCACAATCTATTTGTGCATCCTAAATTAGAAATACTGGTAATCATGTTCTACTAACTGCAGTCTTTTACATGCATGAAGTTTTATTTTCTCAACTTAGAGGACTCAAGCATGGTTGACAATAAATCAATAATCAAATCAAGCTTGTGGTTTACAGGTCAACAAGCATGATAAACTAATAAGCACAATGGCAATGGGAGATTATATGTTTTAGGCAGACAGATAATGAAACACTGGTAACGAGGAAAGAAAGCGATGAAGAATCACATATGCCAGACAAGGGGACAAAATATAATAATTTGAGTCTTCCCCTTCATCGTCAGGTTTGCTGCCAACATATAAACTTTATGTCAGCCGAAAGGGAAGAAATAGCTCTTTTTAAACAAACTTAATAGTTTGTGACAACATAACCTATCCAGCCGTCAAGGGGAAATTAGTGTAATGTTCTTTACAGAAAGAGCTTCTCTCCTGCCTTAAAGATTTGTTCAAGAATCAGATTACTCCTCATCTTCTATTCCTTGTCATCTGTTACGATAAAAAACTCTCCAAGTTTTATGTTTCATGATGAAAGTTCTAAGGGATGGATGAGGGACTTCAAGCACACTCTGAATCAGAAACTAGGAAATCTCATGCCATTAGGAGACTAAATGAATGCTAAGAATAAGAGTAATTCATTTGTGTGTGTGTGTGTGTGAGAGAGAGAGAGAGAGAGAGTAGAATATTAGAAAGGTGGCACTACCACATCCAACTATGGTCCTTTTTCCCCAAGTCAACCATGGCATTGGTTGGAAAGAAAAGATGCATTGTCCATTCTTCTTTCTTTTCTGCCATGGAAGATAAATACTGACATAACAGGGTAGCTAGAGTCCCACAAACCGAATTTCACTAAAAACACATGTTAAGAATTAAAAAGTTGATATATGAAGATATCCTTTTTAGGAAGATGGGCCAATCCTATACCGTTGGTGGCCTATATAATATATCTGAAGACCACATCCATGAACTCCTACACTTTACACCTGCAGGTATAAGTTGATGGATGATAGGAAATAGGTTTTGATGGATGAAGAAAGTGATCAAGCGTTATCTCTAAATCGATTTGCTAAGATGTGGAAGTATATATGCTCCACACTGATCATTACATGAAGTTGGCCCATATATCATTGGACGGCATAAACAACTGGAACTACGTTCTGCCAACTAAGCAAAGTAAACAGGGAAAACAAAACAGGAGAAAGAAGATAATTTAAAGAATCGATCTTCTCAGAGGCTATGATTATAAGAGATTAAAGTAATGTCACTAATGCTAAGATAGACCAACAATTGATTACATTGTCCTAAGTTTTATTTTAATATTATTTTTGAAATGTTGGTTGATACAAGAAAGTACAAGCACCGATCCTCAGCATCTTCAATAAGAAATTATAAGAGATTATAATGCTTCTTTCCTAAAGGATCTTTGAGATGCCTAATCCACTTCGATTTATATGGGAGGCATGTGAAACTCATTAGTTGCAGCTACTAATGAAAGCAAGTATAATTCCCAAATTATAATGTACAGTAACATCCAATTTCCTGTCTATAAAAGTAAGCTATGATCATATTCCCTCCAATTAAGCTTTCAGTCAAAAGTGCTCTACTCAAAGGTGTAGAAACTGGAGGGTATTCTGCTGTTGCTTTATCCTTTATTCTTGATTAGTGGTAGAAAAGGATATATTTATCAGCATATGCATCTAGGAACAATGTATTAGATCATGTCACACTCATCTATTAGCATATGCATACATCATCTCATCTTCTTTTAAAAGAGCAGCTACTTTACCCCTATCTTCCTTTGAGCTTTCTGAATTTTGACATAACGTTATTCATAAATAATATTTTCCAATAAAGTAGATTTCTCCACCATTTCCATTACACACATTTCCAGTTACAAGATCAAGTATAACAAAATATCCCCTTCATGTTCCAACCAATCAATTATTATATCGATGTATATCAAAAATGTTTTTTTTAAGTGGAAGAGTTCAAAACCTTTGATTATAAACCAAATCATCAAAAAAAGTATTCTAGTCCCTGCATCCCATTAGTTTTGTCTTGTAATCCCGAAATTGGTGTTCCGTTGGTAAAGAATTTGTGGCCACAAACTAATTATTCAAAACTCAAACAACATATACGACACAATATCATTTTCTTAATCTCGTGCCCAAAAGAAACCCGACACTAGTAATGGAGCAGAGGGAGCATAATACTTCCTCCGTCCCATTATTAATGTCCACTTTCTTTTTGCACGGAGATTAAGAAACTTTATTTAGATATATATTTTATGAATTTTAATTGTATTAATAAATTAACATAACTTTCAAGAAATTACTGGTGGGAAGGAATGAAAATTCATCTAAATTTTATTAAGGCATAGTTGAAGCATTTGATTTTTTTAGTGTTATAATTAAATAAATAATTTAAAGTTTTCAAAAAGTTAAAAATCAAAATTTTCTGAGTTCGGAGCGAAGCGAAATCGTGTAAGAGAGAAACTTTTGGAGAGAGAGATTATAGAAATATGAGATGGATAGTGAGTAATGAGGGATCGCTTCATATAAGGTGGGTAGTGAATAATATTGTTATTTAGGAAAAGTGAACATTAATAATGGAACACTCATTTTATGTATAGCGGACATTAATAATGGGACGGAATGAGTGGTAGAGTAACAAACCTTTGATGAAGTACAGCTTTGATTTGAATTGTATATTGAAACCCTCCAACAGCAAGTAGCTTCTTCTTCCCAACAGTTGAACTAGTAATAGAAAAATATGTATATAAATAAATAAATAAAACTAAAACGTTTAAAAGAATCTCTTTAGCCACAACATTTATCTTCCTACTCTTACCAACCAGAACTTTCTAGAAGAAATACATAAAAGAAAAAGGGAGAGAACAAGGAGACCAAAATTTGGGGGAAAAATTAGGGCGAAAATGGAGGAAGAAAAGCATTTACCTCATTACTGGGGAAACACTCCAGAGGAGGAATACTACAAACAGCAGGGAATCAAATCAACAAAATTCGACTACACAGCGCCCAGCGGACTAATCCTCTTCACCAAATCATGGCAGCCAATCAAATCCAGCCGTCCACGCGGCATCATCTGCATGATCCACGGCTATGGCAATGACATCAGCTGGACGTTTCAGGCCACCCCAATCTTCCTCGCTCAGAACGGATTTTCCTGTTTTGCCCTCGATCTCCAAGGTCATGGCCGCTCTCAAGGCCTCAAAGCCTACGTCCCAAACGTCGATGTTGTTGTTCACGACTGTCTCTCGTTTTTCAATTTCGTCACAACTCAAAATCCAAAATTCGAGAATGTTCCGCGGTTCTCGTACGGCGAATCGATGGGCGGGGCGATCTGTTTGCTGATGCAATTCGAGAGACCTAATTTCTTCAGCGGCGCGATTCTAATCGCGCCGATGTGCAAAATTTCGGAGAAAGTGAAACCTAAATGGCCGATCCCGCAGATCCTGACGGCGATAGCGAGGTTCGTGCCGACTCTGGCGATAGTGCCGACGGCGGACTTGGTGGAGAAATCGGTTAAAGTTCCGGAGAAGAGAGTCATCGCGGCGATGAATCCGATGAGGTATAGAGGGAAGCCGAGATTGGGGACGGTGATTGAGCTGCTTAGGGTTACGGAATACGTGAGCAGTAGATTAAGCGACGTTGAGGTCCCATTCGTCGTGATGCATGGGAGTGTGGACGCGGTGACTGATCCGGATGTGAGCAGAGAGCTGTATGAATTGGCCAAGAGCGAGGATAAGAGCATCAAGATTTACGACGGGATGATGCATTCTTTGTTGTTCGGAGAAACCGATGAGAATGTGGCAACCGTTCGTCGTGATATTTTGAGGTGGTTGGAAGAGAGATGTGTTTGAATTCTCTGTTGCAGATGGATTAATTACTAGTATTTTTTAAGAAATTTGATGTTCTTGCTCTGCTTCCTTCTGATACATGTGTTCACATTATTGTGCCAATTTCCTTTCCCATTGAAATTTTGTTGCCCCAGTAGAGAACTAGGATTCTGATATGAGATGAGAAGCGTTGAGAACGTCCGGAGGCATTTGATAAGAAAGTTTCGGAACGAAATTGTTTTCTATAAAACTCACATCTGATTCTCATTTCAAATTATGTGGAATAGTCCGAAACCCAAACCAATATCAAGCTACGAAATTGTTTCTATAAAACTCACATTTGATTCTCATTTCAAATTATGTAAAATAGCCCGAAATCCAAACCGATACCGAACAACGAAACGTAACCTCTACAAACAAAAACACATTTGATTCTCATTTCAAATTATATGGAATAGTCCAAAATTGAAACTGACCAAGCTACGAAATGGCCTAACCTCTGCAAACAAAAATGCACGTGTTTTAACATAAGCATATGGATTAAATTTTTTAAAAAAAAATAGAAGAAAGGTCCCACCGAGACTTGAACTCGGGTTACTGGATTCAGAGTCCAATGTCCTAACCACTAGACCATGGGACCTTGCTGTGCTAGTACGGCAAGATAAAAAGATATAATTGATATACGGCATCATAGTATTGAAGGGCAATTATTCTGCAATTCCAACTACAAATAGACAAGTCATCCAAAAGACATTTCCACATCTTACCAATGTGAAGGAGCTGTATATAACTGTTATACAGGGAGAAACACATATACAGATTGGAAAATTATGTGAGGATCATGCCGTATGCTAAGGCTAATTATTTCCACTTACTAATGCTAAAGATCTTTCCTAAAAAAATGCTGCAAAGAATGCACAACTCAAGTGTAAGAAAAAGCCTTAATCAACCCTGAAAAGATATTTCAAATCATCAACCGTGAGCCGGGTTTGTCGATTACCCACCTCGTCCTCACCAAAGGCAGATGCAACCATCTGTCTCTTCCTTTCCTGTAAAGGGGAGGCCATAGTACTACGATCAACATAAACCAAATGGACTGCATTGTAGAACTTCAAATTTCCCACATTTCAAACCTTCGTTGCCATGATATGAACAAGTGAATGAATTTGCAAAAGGGAGGTAATACCTGCAAGGCCAAAATGCGATCTTCCACTGTGTCTCTCACAGTCAGCCGATAAACTGAAACAGGACGTGTCTGCCCAATGCGATGTGCTCTGTCTATGGCTTGATCTTCAGTTGTTGGGTTCCACCAGAGGTCGAGGAGGATGACGTGGCAAGCTGCCACCACGTTCAATCCAAGACTAGCAGCTTTTAGAGACATGATCATGACGGTGACCTGGAGAAAAAACTTGAATACGTCAAGTCGCAAAAGCCTAAACTAATTGACAGCAGATCAGTAAGAGTGATAAACCTGGGAAAGAGTAGTGAAATCTTTGACTGCCCTGTCTCTGGCAGCAATAGGCATTGTTCCATCCAGTCTACGGTACTGAATGGATGAGTTTTTCAAACCATCTTCAAGAAAATCCAACATCCTTGTCCATTGGGAGAAAACGATTGCTTTCTCTCCCATAACAGGATTATAGGAATCATCTTTTATTTCTTTAGTTCCATTCTCCACCACTGAATCACAACCATAACATCCTTCAGTAGGCTTTAAAGAAGTCAATACTGAGGAAGGATCATGTGGCTTAGATAGAGAAGTCAAGAGCTTGAGAGCAGCTTTTATTTTGGAAGATCCTTCTGGATAGCTCAAAGCACAGGACTCTGAAGGTTTAGCAAGTTCAGAATCAGAGCAGTTGGAGGTATGGTTGATGTGTGGATTTAGGCTTTCTGATATAGCACCATGTAGTGTGGTGATAGAAAATATGTTTGAAGGAGTAAGGTGGGCTTTGCAACTCTTGTTAGGACAGTTTTTCTCATCACCATTCATGTGCGGTAAAATGCACTGGTTGCAAAAGACATGCCCACAGAGAGTTACTACAGCATCTTCAGGCGGATCCTGTAAAGTATATGCAGTATAAGTAAAAGACTTTCAGAATTGTGAAGCACAGCGGCCCTCTACATTACAACTCAGAGACCTCAATCAGAAACAGTCAAATAGGAAAAGAGCTGACAACAATATACATAAATTGAGAAAACAGAGTTGTACACCACCATACATGCTAGTGCTTAACAAGCATCAACAAAGACGGCCATGTACCACTTCTTCATAGGGTTTCTAAAGCTAAATATCCATGCAAATTCACAATCCAGATGATTTTCAAACAACATCAACCCCAATCATGAAGAACATAACAGCAGAAGAAATGACACAGTCTATATACTTACACGGCATATCCCACAAATTGCCAAAGATGCTTCCAAACAATTCAGAAGGACGATGGTTTTCTCTGGGGGAAGTTTCTTAGCCATCTCAATGGAGGAAGCCGTTTGTGAAGTAGAACCGAGCCCCCTAACAAGAAGAGGGTGATTACAAGCTTGTCGAAGCCGCAGAAGCATTAGTAATATGTTGACATAGTTCTGTTTCACCGTCCCTGCTTTTGCATATTCCTGCCAAGTGCACCAACAAAGGTAAAGAAGTTGCAGAATTGCCAGTTATACTTGTGTACAAATTTCATTTAAAAACATTCATATCTTACTGCAAATTGAGCCTGTGAATCAGCCTCGAGTCTGCAGTAGAAATCATGCTCCTCTATGGAAAAATCAACCCTTTTCAATTCAATAGTTTTTGGTGGAAGATTAACAATTGGTTCTCCATCAATACAAGTACCTGAATAGAAATACAACTAAAATAGCATTAAGATCCAGAGAGATGCTTCATTAATTTTAGTGAAATATACACATTTCAGTAGATCACATAAAGCCCTGTTTGGGAACTGCCTCTCTAATCCTAAGTTACTTGGAACATACCAACTATAAGAAAGGCATATCTTTCTCAAATTTTAACCTGAAAATATAAACTCATGCGTACAAAACTTGTTCAGCTTCATCATTGTTGGTGAAATAAAAAAATGATCAATGCACAGAAAAACCAAGTGAACTACATCGTGCAAGTTCAAAGTACACTCAATCTCCTCTCATGACTCATGAAAGTCCAGCTAAGCAATTTCACTAACATGCTCCTTTTTCAAGATGGCTCCAAAGGCATTTTGGTTTTAGCCTTTTAGATACATAATGTAGTTCGAAATGTAAGAAGAGTGAGGGGGAGAAATTGAAAAAAGCAAATGACAGTCTTCAGCAAGAAGCAAGAGCAGTTAGACCATAGAGATTTTCACACCTTTCGTTCGACGCAACATGATAGTCTTCAGCACTGCTTGCAGTTTTCTGTATCCAACCTCTGGATTCTTTTGAATTGGTGACTTTATGTTCTCAAGAAAAATCTGAAAAGTGGCATATGGATCGTGCCTGAGAAATCTGAAGTAGCTATAAAGATCATCAATCGCATTCTGAATTGGTGTCCCAGACAAGCACCACCTACGTTTAGCACGAAGTCCCCAGCAAGCCCTAGCTACTAGAGTTTTGTGGTTTTTTATAGTTTGAGCCTCGTCCAATACAACCCTAAACCATCCAACTTCAGCAAGAGGGCCAGAAATAGTTTCAAGTAATTCATTATCAATTTCTTTATTACTCTTCTTAGTCCTTGATGACTTCTTACAGGATGCAGTTTGAAGTATCTTCCTCTTTTTAGTGGATGAGTCTCCTTTCAAAGGGGTACCCGTTGGATCATCATCCTCATTAACACCAGGCTGGTTTTCCACCTCCTTGCTTACAATAGCATATGTTGTTATTACCACATCATACTGAGCAAGGTCAAGAGGATCCTTGGTGCGACTGCTTCCATGGTAGACTAGAACCGAAAGATCAGCTTCCCTAGTAACTTTGTTATGCAACTCTTCAGACCATTGCCGAAGAACACTTGTTGGACATACAATAAGGGTGCCAGCAGACGGCCTTCCTTTCGTTTTCAAGTATGTCTTGCCACCATTAACCTCACGAGGATCCTCCATATAGTAAGTCTCAGAAGCTCCATTGTCCTCATTCAGATCAAACATCTCCTTCTGGCATTGTTCCTTATTAGCTATAGGTGCTTTGGAAGAAGGGGGTCTCTCTGTTAGTATCAATGCAATGGTTGATACTGTCTTCCCAAGTCCCTGAAAGAATGGAAAACAAAAAGATACTTATGCCTACAAGCTACAACTAATGAGGTACCATCTATAAAGAATGACCAAAAAGGCAACCTGATCATCTGCAAGAATCCCACCAGAACAACACTCGCCTTTAGTCTCTTTGTTAATCATCCAGGATAAAGCAATTCTCTGACCAGCAACGGGCATCCTCAAATGAGAAAAAAATCAATCTATACTAGTACTGAAGAAAATTAACAAGAAATTTATTGTAGGAATAATAACGATAATACAAAATGAAAAAGGACACCGAAAAGCTTTTAGAATTCAAGGCGACATCATCACTCACAATTGCCTCCCTTCTTTACAAAACTCCTATTCTTCATGAACAAAGTTAAATATCTAAAGTTTCAGTGGAAAAGCCAGAAAACCGAGTAAAAGAACTTCATACCTGGTGTTTCATCAGAGGCACCGCCAAAACACCGTCAGGTGGAATAGCTTCTGATTTTGGCTGAGAAAGATCCTGCAACATGTGCAAAAACTTCTCCATAGTCAACTATTCAACAAATTGTCAACATATTATGGACTTTCTTAGGGGTTGCATGCATAATAACTTATCATGGCTGCAATATGCCAAGTCAGAACACAAAATATGATACCATGAAAATATACAACCTACCACCATCAAAAGACTGGATTATAGAATCACCTGCACTGCAACCCGAAAAATAACCCGTTCATCATCTGGTCTAAGCTTCGAATGCCCCATTACCATATGCCCATTGGGGTCTGCCAGTGTTGAAATTTGAGAAGCAGCAAACAACTTTCCATCCAATGTCTCAGGATCTGAGGTCACTGCCGGTATACCCTCAAGAATACAAACATCAGAGTCACCATTAAAATTGCTATGCTCTAACTTGTTATGTTGAACCTCTTGGTAGAAGTTAGAAAGATAACTGTTGAACTTTGAGACCTCGTATTCCCCCTTATGTAAATCCATGTCTGCCTTAAGTGAAGCTAATGGCCATATGCCAGGTTGACCTGACACCTGAAGAGCAGAACCACAGTCATAAGCACCAATAGCTAATTGTGGGGGGTTAATCTCACCAATCATACCCTGAGGAATGAAATCACTCTTCAAAGGTATGTTTTCTTTTTCATCCTTTCTGCAAGAAACATATTTCTTACAAGACACCAAAGCAAAAGAGTCAGATGAAGACCCTTGTATACCTTCAGTAGAAGGCAGCTTACTCGCACTTTCACAATATCTCCTACTGATTTTGTCATCAACTACTTCAGATGCTTTAGAAACAATTTCACTAGAAGTAATTGATTCAACATTTTCTTCAACCTTGATATAATCTCCTGTTTTGCTGAAGATACAAGACAATGCATCAGAAGAAAGGGTTTTGGGCTCATCCTGCATTGCTCTCATGTCACTCGAAAAGATAAATCCACCTTGGCCCTGTAAGGAAACAGGGCCGGCATTCCCACATTCAAGCATCTGGTGCCCAAAATGAGTACCATCCAGGTCTGCAGAAGGCCCCATATTATTGACCACAGTATTGACCATTGTGCTCCCATCCCAAGCTAATGATTGAAATCCTGAACTAAAATAAATATATGGTAGATCATGGGAGCCAAAAAGGTACATATCACTATGTTCAGGGGAAAAAACTGGAGCGTCCGCCATATTAATTTCACAAGAACTAGACTCGGTATAAGAAGCCTCCTGAGAAGTCCTATCTCCATCAATAACTAAGGCATCCTCCGTGTCTGCATAGGAAGTCCTGTAATTAGTTATTTCCTTAGGTTTCTGCCGTTAAATCACAAACAATATCAAAGCCTATAAATTTCTCTCCAAAATATTTAGAATTATATTCATTACTTACTCAAATTTAATTTCTTTAATTTCGCACAAATAGAACCAAAATACTAAAATGAAGTATTACCAAGACTTACTTCCAAAATGAAAATCCAGCCTAGAGCATCCAAACAGGTCCTTATCATTATTCATATGACATACAGCAGAATACTTTCCATCATGAGTTACATGACTGGGAGCATAGGAACAAAAAGGGCCTCTATGGTTGGGTGTCCCAAATGGAGCTCTAGCACCATCATCTTGGCAATATGATGATGGAGTCTGGGGACCACCAACCATACAAATATGAGAAAGGCTATTCTCTTGAACAGATACACAGTTAGAGAGAGTTCTGGAGCTGCTGTTCTCAAGAATACCGGAGTGGGAAGAAGGTTTGAGCACTCCAGCACCCACAGTGATAGATGAAGTCCCAGCAGATTCTGAGGAGCCATCTGAGCTTCCAATCCCAGAACCTGAGGCTTCAGAGTTATGTGAGGATGATGGTACACCAAATTCCGGTATCTCAGGTTTTGGAGAGAGTATATCTTTTGAATTATGAACTCCTGTCAGATATATAATTGAATGTTTAATTAATAAAAGGAAGCATGAAAAAGATGCAGTTCGCTTCATGTACCTTATTCAGTGAATAAAAGACGCAAACAGTCTTGAGCAAGAAATGCGTTATCATTTAACTCTAAAATAAATGTATATCTCACTAAAACAGAAAAACCAAGGACTCTTACAATCAGTGAATGGAGGCAGCTTACCAACCTTGTGGGACATCAATTGGGAAAATATCTAGCAACGTATTACCCTGAAAATGAACAACAAAAGGAATCATGCACTCATCTGAAAGGTTACAATAGTGAGTCAATTCTCCAAGAGAAATAAAAAGAAGTAATAATACAATCCAGATTGAAAAAAGGACAAGCACTCTAACAGAACAAGGAGTAGATATAAGAAAGAAGCAATGAAACAATAAGGGGTAATTACACTACAGCACTTAATTAGCCCAGCACTGGCGCTTTCATTTTTATTTTTTTTCACATTACAATAACCATTCATAATGGCTTGCTGCACGTGGAGAACTACCAAAACAAGTAATTCCATTTCCCAAATAAAGTTTTTCGGCCATTCTTACAAACTATTACAAGGAGCTTGCGAAGGTATGAATTTGGGGATAAAGTGAGTCCAGTTCTCAAAGGATCGAGACACCTACAAACTCTGCTAAATACTCAGATCCATACATGATATGCAAAAACACTCCTCTAGAAACACCAAACGTGCAGATACATACAATCCCCATCATCTCACAACACAATTCACATCATACAAAGGCAAAATTCAGATCAACCAGCATTCAACAAACTTGCATAAAGTCAATCAACAGTAATTCAAGGACCATGCATCGTAATACTACTAACCACTCTTCCAAAATCCAAATACCAACAAGTAATCTATAAATACACTTGAGTGCTGGCAATTCCAAGTACAAACGTATGAATCGACGAAGAAAACACAACGATACCTGCGAGGGCGAAGCTGGCCCTCCCATGAGTCTCCGTAAGAAATCGAGATCCAACCGCACGTCGTCGCACTCACCATCCGCACCGAACAATTCATCCATAATCTCCGACGACCGCTCCTCAACATTTGCCGTCAACATCACGAGTTTCGCCCTTATTGACCGAGACAATCAAACCCTGGTTTTTCCACCAAAAGAACTGATCATATTATGGGCGTAGGTTAACGACTTTGAATTTCTTAATGGCTATTGGACATAACTTCTGACTTTTGCGCCCCTCGTTAAATTTAAATTAATCGGCGGTGTAACGTATGCCGCCTTCGTCTTTTGCGATTAGGATCGGCCGTCACCTTTTTTTTTTCTGGCGTCACGTGTAAGTTTCCTAAAATAAAATAATCCGTTGCCTTGTTATTCAAGAAATCAATATATTATATTGGAATCGGTGGTAGAATTTGAATTGTGTCACTATTCATGACTCATCTTAAAAATACAACCACTCCATCTTCTATACATTTTAAGAAACAAAATATGTTTCTTAAAAGTGTCATTTTGCCGATACTTTCCAACCTTACCACTCAAACGTAACATTAGAACAACTCTATATAAACCACTTATATAGAACTGGAAATATTAACTATCTTGGGTACGCACATGGTAAATTCCACATAAGGGTTGGTAGAATTTGAACTCATAACTTTTGGCCACAAACTGCCCATTTTGATCGCTATATCATCCCATGAGAATATATTGTCCATTTTATTATAACTACGATGTAGGTTATATGAATTGATTATGTAATAATTTATAAAAATGACTCTTAAAGCTGCAAAAGATGTAACACAGCAGTTAGAAAAAGTATATCAAATTTAAGGCATGAAAATCGTGTCCAATTTATGTATTATTAATAGTCGTGTATTAGAATTTATTAAAAAATAGTCTGTAGTAATAATGATAAATTGATAGTTGATAAATATAGATAATACATAATGATGATAGAATTGCATAATTAGAATGTGTTTGCAACTATTTTTTAAGTACTTATATGCTTTTTGATTATATAAGTAATTTTTTAATGTTTGTAAAACTTGTTTTTTTATTTGATTCTCTAAAATTAAGCAATTTCTTTTAAGCAATATTTTTGGCGTTTAAAAGGTCCATAATTTTCGAATTTACTAAAAAATCTGCTTTTTGAAATTAATTCTCAAAACTCCTTAATTTTGCTTAAAATTTACTTCATCCGTCCCATTATTAGTGACGTCTTTCTTTTCGGCACGGTAATTAAGAGAATATGTAATAAAGTAGGAGAGAGGAGCAGATAATAAAGTAGGAGAGAGATGAGTGTAATAATGAGAGAGTAGGAGAGAGAAGATAATAAAATAGGAGAGAGAAATGAGTATAATAATGAGAGTAGATATAAAGTAAGAGAGATAAAATGATAAAGTAAGAAAGAGGGTGTTAACTTTTTACTAATTTAGGACGTTGCCACTAATAGCGGGACGTTCAAATTAGGAAAGGTGGCCACTAATAATGGGACAGAGGGAGTATTGTTTTCAACTTTAAGCAAAAGCAAATAAGAAATAGTTATAGTAAGTAGTTGCAAACACACACTCACTAACCAACTTTCAGGAGAAATTCCCTACCAAATATAGCAAAGATAGAGAAGTTGCTTAAACTGTTATGACCCAACTTTTAGCTGCAGTTTACAGCTTATCTAATTTATTGGACTATTTTATCCTTAAATAATTCTATAATTCTCAAAAAATTATTAATTTTAAAATTAATATTTTTCTTAGTTACAAATTTAATATAATTTAATATATATTAATTAAAATAGTGGGTTCTGAAATTTTAAATTAATATTTTTTCTATTTTCATTTAATGATAATTATTTCTTAGCTACGTAATTATTAAAATTATATAAAAATATTATTACTATAGATTTTAAGCAAATAAATAATATTTAAAATATAATAGTATGATATGTTTATGTTAACATGATATATTACTATAAAATATATAAATTAATAATATTTATTTATTTATTATAAATTATAATTATTTAATAACATTGAGGATAAAACGGATATTTTATTTAAAAACTTAAAATAAACTACTCATGTCATCAATTTTCCAAACACTATTTTCCCCACTTCCACTAGCTTTCAACACTTATTTTCAAACACATACAAATTCTCAAATCAACAGTTTTCAGCCGTTTTTAGCAGCTTTCAACACTTATCAATAAGTTTAAGCTAATTCAAACACCCACTATGTATTTAGAATACAATATATATCAATGAAAAAAAATACTATGAATAATTTTAAAAATTAATGCAACTCTTAAACTCGAGAAGTTAATAGAAAAACCTAACAAATTTCCAACAAAAAAAAATCTAAGAATTGTCGGGACAAAAATTGATTCCAACTCTTTCTTCTCAATTTCTTTCATTTTCCTCAAGAAAACAGTAGTGTGCTTTGGAGATTGATCTAAGTCGTTTCTACTAATTCCCGCGTTGTGGTGAACATTGATACAATTGTTCTGTCATTCTAATTTCTGCCAACGTGCTGGGATACAGGCTATGGTAAATTCACCTTCCAATTCCACCCTCGCTCTGCGAAATTCACAATTTAGGTTTGCTGTATCATTGTTTTTATCAGGGATATCATAGTCTTTACTGAGGATTTTATGTGCGTTTATTATGTTAATTGATTCGAAATTTGAAGTCTACCGTTTTGAATGTGCTCAATTACTTCTGGATATCTTTTCGTTATGGTGGTTTTATTTATCTTTCTTCTCTTATTGGGCTATAAATGATGCGTTAGAGATCCGAACTTTTATCTGGAACAATCGTGGATATCGTTCTTTAGTCTGGATGTTTTGAGTGGTTATTTACTGTATCATTGATTATGTCTTTGTGCTGATTGACTTTATTTTTTAATTTTTTTGTAAAAATCTCGTTGTTTCATTTTGGCATCAATGCTTAATCTTCCGAACTTCGGTTTGCTTTTGCAGGCATCTTCGAAAAAGGTTATAACCAGGGAAGAATGGGAGAAGAGGCTCAATAGTGTTAAGATAAGAAAAGAGGATATGAATAAATTGGTTATGAATTTTCTAGTTACTGAGGGTTATGTTGAGGCTGCAGAAAAGTTCCAACTGGAGTCCGGGACAGAACGTATCCATTTCGTTGTATGGTAATTTATTTGATGATTTCATAGATTATTCATATATTTGTTCAAGAATTCTGCAGTGACATCTCATTAAGCTGCATAGTAGTATAATCAGCAGGTTTTCATAGTACATGGATTTTCTTATTGGGAAATAGCAGATATAGATCTTGCAACTATCACAGATCGTATGGCGGTTAAGAAGGCAGTACAGAGTGGTAATGTGGAGGATGCAATTGAAAAGGTTAATGATTTGAACCCTGAGGTGAGATAATCTCTCCTCATTGCTTAGGTGTTCATACAAGGAGATGTGGTTCAATGGTGATTGGGTTATTGGCTTCTTGTTCGATTTAACGGAATATCAATCTCAATTGCTACATAATAGCAAAAGCTAAAAGTATTGAATTTTGTGTTGTTAAATGATTGATGTTCGAGGAAAAAAGATGCCCAATTATAGCTTGCTTTGTACTTAACAAGCCATTTTAACCATCGGCTACTTTGGATTTGTTTGAGTGGATAGCTGATGATGTTACTGTTGAGAAGAGTTATCTTGTATATCCACTCTGTTCAGTATCAGCATAGCAGTAAATTGAGCATGATAAATCCTTAGACAGATGCTGCAAGACTTTCTTTTCTTGCAAGTGTGATCTTTCTATTGCTCTGTTTCTTCATTTTTTCTGCAACTTACAAACAATATGTGTGAGCAGGGGTTCATAATTTAATTGGTTAGGGTTTATGTTTCTTCACACGATCGATTCTGATAATTGTTTGTCTTTATAGGACTATATATCATATACGCAACGACTAAAACTAACTTGCTTGGCTTTCTAGCTTTGGTATTATATTTATTGCTAGACAATTTTATTCTTTGGGCTATTCCTCTTGCAGATATTGGACACAAACCCCCACCTTTTTTTTCCATCTCCAACAACAAAGGTTGATAGAACTGATCCGTAATGGCAAGATCGAAGAGGCTTTGGAGTTTGCTCAAGAAGAACTTGCTCCAAGAGGGGAAGAGAATGTAACGTTCACACTGGACCATCTCTGTTTTTTCATTCACCGGGGAATATATTGGTTCTTCCATTTATTCTTGTTTTGTGCATATACATCTGTTATTTGGAATTCTCATGATAAGAATATCTTAATTTTTCAGCAATGCTTTCTAGAGGAGTTGGAGAGAACCGTTGCACTGCTTGCATTTGAAGATGTCAGCAATTGCCCTGTCGGCGAGTTGCTAGATATATCACAGCGCCACAAAACCGCTAGTGAGGTAAATGCAGCTATCCTCACCAGTCAAAGCCATGAAAAAGGTTCGTAAAATCAAGGATTGTTAAAATCCTCCCTACTACAATTTCACTTGGCTTTCTGGATATTTTCGTAAACTTTAAACTACGCGTTAATGGGTTCCGTTTAGCTAGTTTGGCATCTGCATTGCACAATCACATAAGGATTCTTTACTAGATTCTTGAATTGATGTTAAATACTCCATCTGTCCAATTATTCGTGTCCACTTTGAAATGGGCGCGGAGATTAAGGTATTGAGCGCAAAGTAAAACATGGTGGATCCAGAAGGTTGAACAGTGGTGTAATTTATTTACATTTTGGATAGTGGACACAAATAATAGGACATCCATTTCGGGCATAGTGGACATGAATAATGAGACGGAAGGAGTATAACTAAACCTTCTCCACTTGACTAGATTATTGAAAAGTCTAGTTTTCTTCTAGCTTTTGGTGAAATATGTGTATGAGGCAGAAAGAAATGTATGTGTATCCCTTTTTGCCCTTTATCCATGTGAACTTAGTCGATGATCGTTTTCGCGTACAGATCCGAAGCTTCCGAGCTTACTGAAAATGCTGATCTGGGCACAAAACCAGCTTGATGAAAAGGCTTCTTATCCTAGAATACATGATTTATCTGCTGCAACTCTTGAGGATCCTTCTGTTTGACAGCTGAACCTTTCTGATGCCATATTCAAGTGAATCATTGTGTCTCAAATTATATCTGTGAAATCAAATATTTTATTGCATGTTCTTGTACGCTCTCTTTTGGCCTTAAGCTATAGTCCCACATCGGATAGCAACAACGATGTTTGGTCGATATCAACTATGTAGTCAAATCAAACATCAGGTAAGTTTCTCTCTCTCTCTCTCTCTTGAAGAACACACTGCCTCCGTGTCGATACAATCAAACTAATTTGATTTGTTTTCTCCGCCACTCCAATGCCTGCCAATCCTACAAGTATAAATACTTGATCTGCTTTCCTGCATTGCTAAGCCGGCACAATGAGTACTCAATCGAGCAATCCCCAAATTTACCTGGTCTTCTGCTCGAAAGATTCAGATCAAAACCCTAATTTCTCCAATTGGATCGCTCGATTCGATACTTCCTCCAACGCTTTCAACTACTTGAGCTCGATTCCTCAACTACCACACAATCACGTCCTCAAAGACTTCGCCATGGCAGCCATCGGCGATTCTATCTACTTGATCGGAGGCACAGTTTATCGCAAGGACGCAACTCTCACCGGATACTCCGACGTGGAAGTCGAAGTCCGGCCGACGGTGCTGCGCTACACCGTCAGCACCGACGAATGGACAGTATCCGCGCCCCTCTCTCGTCCAAGGTACAACTTCGCATGCACGGTGTGCAACAACAAGATATACGTCGCCGGAGGTCAATACGAGCTGGCAAGCGCCAGGAGCACATCATCTGTCGAGGTGTACGATCCGACGGCCGATAACTGGACTAAATTGCCGGATATGCGGAGATTAAGGTACAAATGCGTGGGGGTGACGTGGCAGGGGAAGGTCCACGTGGTCGGCGGATTCATCGACGGATGCGACGCGGACTACGTGGACCGGTGCTCCGCCGAGGTGTACGACGAAGGAGGAGAGCGGTGGGACCTACTGGCCGGAATGTGGCAGCTCGACGTGCCGCCTAATCAGATCGTCGACGTGGCGGGGAGGTTGTTCAGCTCCGGGGATTGCTTGAGCGCGTGGAAGGGCCACATCGAGGTCTACGACGGAGGGCTTAACTTCTGGAACGTTGTGGAAGGGTCGCAGCTGAAGAGCTTCATCTCGAACGCTCTAGAAAGTGAGGAAAGAGATGATCGGATTCAGCCGGCGATGCAGCGGTTGTACGTGACGATGGCGGCTATCGGCGAGTCTTTGTATTTCTTGGCGGGTTATAGGGATACGGCGTCGTTGCAGACGGTTTCGGTAGTTCATAGGTTTGACACGTCGGCAAATGGAGATGGATGGACGAGATTCGAGACGTCCCTTGATGAGGAGGGGGAGAGACAGCTTTGTAGCCATTGTTGTGTTGTTGCACACTAGTCTTAATTAATGGAATTTGTGGGATTTTCATTTCAAAATAATTCCTTGCTTGGCTTCCTACCAACTTTGAATTACATTTATTCATGTGTTTGGAATAACTTATTTTAAATATTTATCTGATTTTTTACAGTAAAAATAATTTTTATTATTAAATTTAGTTTTTGATTAATTTTTTTTAAATTAAGCTGTAGTTAAATTTCCTAACTAAGTAATTTATTTTAAACATAAATTGTGATGTTTTTGGAACTTAAAATATAATAATTTTTGAAATCACGAAAAGTATTTATTTTTCATGTAATTCCTAAACTCTTACCTTTTTTTAACTTTAAACAAAAACAAATAAAAAGTATTTATAATAAACATTTGCAAATACAGCTAAATATGAATTAAAAATTTTTATTTATATAATATATATATATATATATATATATAAAATTTATGCTATCATGATTCCACAACTCTCTTTAGCTCCTAAATCATTATCATGATTGCACAGTATACATTTATACTCCCACCAATAGGATTATGAGATTACTAAAAAGGTAAAAACATAAGAATGAAATAATCAACCACAATCATGTCCTCATCCTCAAATCTAAACCCTAAACCCCTTTACCAATAAAAAGAAACCCAACTCTAATTAAATTTTATTGTTTGGTATCTAATAATTAAAAGAGGAAGAAAAATTAACCACCAAAGTACAAATGAGAATCTATACCTTAATTAAATAATACCTACAATATCCCATGTAGGCTGCAAGAAAATCTCTTTCAAGTTCAAAACTTGGAAAGGCAAAAACTTGCTGCTCCATACTTGCAAATTGCTATGTGGCAACTAGGACAGTATAATAACTGCACATGGATTTAATTAAACCCATGCTTTTATTCATGCAACTGCATGTTGCATGTTCTACCACTAAACCAAGCAGCCATTGTAAGGGAACCAAGCTTGCTTGCATGAATTTGAAGTTAATCTATATGCTATTCTCTGTATAGCAACTTAAGATATTATCACTGTGAACATGAGTCAATAGAAAAGAAAGTGTGTCAATCAAATAGCATCTACCAACTTAAAACACCAAAATGGATTCTTTTGCCTCAAGTTTCCCAATGGTAGCTATGTGGCTTAAGGATACTGACCTGGAGTTCATTGCCACAGCTCCGTTGTTCTTCCTGGATACATCTTGCAGAATGCACGATACGTGAGTTCCGCACATCCACCTCAATCAATTCAAGTGTTGGTATCTCCCCGATTTCATCAGGAATCTCTCCTAAACTATTGCATTGATACATAGTTAGGCGCTCAAGCCTTGGGAAGTGGGAACTCTCTGTGATCCATTCTTGGAGATCCTCGCTGCCAACTACAAGTACTTTCAGTTGACGAAACTCCCCTCGAGTTGTTTCCCATGTACTTCCACATTTGCTATTCCTTTTTAGCTTCAGGACTTCAAGATTAGGCAGCGACCCAATAATGCCCATGTCTTCCCATGGAAACAGGCAGCCATGTAAGGTTAATCTTTTCAGTGTCACTGGGAAAGCAAGGTTCTGGGCCACATCACTCTTGTTGTAGGAGTAATAGTATGCTCTTATGCTCAACTTTTCGAGTCTTGTCAGTTTAACGAGATTATTTAAGCGAAACTTCGACCATCCTGCTTGTCCGAGGTCCCAATGCTCATAACAAATTCCCAGCTTCTTCAGATTTGGTAGCATTTCCAACATCCTCTCTGAGCAAGTAAAACGCCTTAGATATGAAAGTGTGTGCATGTTCCCTAGAGGTGAAGTCTCTTGACAACTTTCTGTGCAGGGATCGGGTAAGAAGCCACTCGGCAAGATAATATGCCTTAACTGCGGCATTCTCCAAATTGCAACAGGCAGATATGTAGTAAATGTTATAGAGCCCAATCCTCCCATGACTAAAGTCTGAAGATTCTGAAGTTTTGAAAGGTTTTCAGGAACATCAATCTCAATATTCTTGCCTTGTGGTTCAAATGCAAGCGCAAGGTACCTCAAGTGGATTAACTCACATATTTCAAAATTGAATGACGTAAGAGCGACAGTCATTGCATCCAGTACCTTGAGAAGCCTAAAATTCTTCCAATAATCAAACGCCCAATGACCAAAAAAGATAAGGATCGTATGGATGGGAGAGCAATCCGTATTTGGAATGCAACCCCATACATTAGTGCAAATGCTCAGGCGGCGTGAGTTATGGATACCTTCTGGGAAGCTGCCCGAAAACTCATTTATGGCATGAAGAGAATTCTCATCCCGAGTTTTTCTTAAACAAAGATCTCTCAAGACATCATGGATCTTCACAGCTTTGATCATGCCATCGTACCTCTTCTTTTCAATCAGGACAAGACTTCTTTTGGCCAAATCTTCCAAGTACTCATATCCTATCTCTTCCATATCTTTTGACTCATCAAGTACAAGAAACCCTTCTGATATCCACAGTCTAATGAGACGCGAGACATTGATCACATGATCTTCTGCAAAACATGCCATATATAGAAAACAAGGCCTCAAATGATGGGGCAAATGCGTATAACTCATGGATAATACATCTGAAAACTGTTCACTTGAACCCACAGCTTCAAATACATCTCCGGCAATCCTTTCCCAGGACTCCTGCATTTGATTAAGATTAGACAGGACTCCAGCTATCACCACAATCGCGAGGGGAAGCCCCCTGCATTTTTCAGCAATTTGTTTCCCAACTTTCTCTAATTCAGGAGGGAAAGTTTCATGTCCAAACACTCCCTGTTTCAGTAACCTCCAGCTTTGATCCACTGACATCAATTCAATATGGTAAGGTTGGCTCAAAGAGGCAGAGGCAGAAGCAACATACGAGGCTACATCTAAATTCCGAGTAGTAATTATAATCCGGCTCCCATTACAGTCATCTGGAAATGCCCATTTTACATCATCCCACACATCTTTATCCCAAATATCATCCATCACTATTAGATATCTCCTCTTCTTTAAGTATCTGTGCCCGCGTTCTACCAATGACTTCTTATTACTCATTTTTCGGTATTCTTTCGAATTAGATGGGTCAATGGAATTTAGAATGCTAGAAAGGATTCTGATTGTACTAGAAATTTGTGATACTGTTGCCCAAGCAAAGACATCGAAGTGATAAGCAGTTGAAGGGTCATGATAGACATACCTAGCAAGAGTTGTCTTCCCTATGCCTCCCATCCCAACGATTGGGATTATCTGAAGCTGAGACGAAGACTGGTCAATTACCCTAACCTTGATTTCTATCAAATCCTTCTCAAATCCCACTATAGAGGCAGGCCTTGATGAAGAATAACCAGAAGGATGAGTCTGACTGCTACTTCTGATCTGCGTTGCTTCTTGCAGAATTGAATCAATTTCATGTATTGATTCCTCTATATCTGGCACAGCACCTTTCCATTTGAGATCTGCATAAATGACACATAGAATCAGTTAAAGTTACCTCTATTTCACAACAATTCAAATAAATGTTTGCAAATATATTCCGAATTCCGAACCATTTTCATCCCGATCGGATGGAAGGTAGTAAAACGTTCGGTTCGCTCGTTCCACTGCATTTTTCAATCGTGCTTCTAATTTGCCTGCCTCTCCAGGAAAACCTTCGAGAAAACATAACAAGGAAACAACATTTTCGTGTAGAGATTGAATTTGGTGCTTCTTAAGAAGAAAAAGATTACAGTATCTGCAATTGGAAGCAAACGGATCTATAGATCTGCCGCATGACTGATTATCGTGATCCAGAACCCAATCTAGTGTTTTTGCAAGTGAATAAAGAGCCTGATAAGCCATCCTGCATGAACACAATAAGTCAACAAGCTCTGTAGAGGTAGAAAGATAATAATTGAAGAAGAAATGAAAATAATTCAGAAAGAGAAGTAATATGAAAGAAATAGAAAATATAATTTAATTACTATAATTCGTCTCAAGTAGTAATTTTTTATGTGTGGATCGTCCTTTCCAATTAATTCCTTCAAATAGTCTATTAAACTTGGCGGTGGTTTCGTATTAAAACAATAGTTGAGAGGTTTGAGAGATTAACTACTTTCTGACCTCACAATAGTTTTTTCTAAGGGGCCATACAGTATTCCAGTTCGATTAGAAATAATACATTTTTTTTATTGGAACATTTCACTATAAATTATATGTTTTTAAAAAAGACAGCATGATCTAATTTTCAATTTTGATTAGGTTTAACTAAGTTTAAGAGAAATAAAAAATAAAACTATCGTTCCCTCCGAGAGCCACCTCCCTCCCACTACTTCCACCTCCTCTCTCTCTCTCCTCTTTCTCTCAGTAACTTGCGACTTTCTCTCTCTTTCTTCACTCCCCTTTCTTTCTCTCCCACCATCCTTTCTCTTTCTCTCTCTCTCCCACCGTCCTCTCTATCTCTGTCTTCGTCTTCGTCGTTGTCGCTCATTTCCATCTCCGCTTCTGTTGCCGTCGCTTCTCGCGCTCTCCTCCTCCGTTCTTTCCGCCTTCGCTCTCTCTTGCCTCTCTCTCTCCTCTCCGTCTCTGCCTCCGTCGTCGTCAACAAAAAAAAAGGAAATGGTACTCCTGTGTATGTAAGCGAATCAGAATCTAATTGACTAGCTTGTGAAGTAAATCGACGCAGTTTTGTGTGAATTCAACCTCCTCTATTTTTTGTTAATTTATTCAGTGTTTGTTGTTTGATTTTGCTCTTCTTTTTGTTGGATTGTGCGCTGAATTTTGTTTGGATTTATCATTCGATTTATCGTTGTTGCTCTCTCAACGCATGCGTGTGTATGCACTCAGTTATATAGGAAGAAGACGAAAAGTTGTTGATGTTATTCTTGTGATTATGAGAATTACTTTTTTTTGCTATTGTCGTTCTCTATGTAACGTACTCGAGAGTATGATGGGCGTTAGAGTTCTTGATGTAACGTATTCGAAAAATAGTGACACTTTTCTTAATTATAATTGACACATTGATTTACTGTGATTGACACCATGATGTAAATGATACTTTTGTTTATTGCAATTGATACATTATGATAATGTGACACTCTCCTGTGAGACAATTGACATTTTTGTTTATTACGATTTTGACACTTTGGATAACATTTCTGGTTATTTTGCTTCATATTTTATTGTGTGATTACTGGATTAAATTGACACTTTTCTTAGTTATATTGACATTTACTTCACTATGATTGACACTCTGAGATAAATGATACTTTTTTATTTATTACGATTGACTCTTTGGGTAATATTTCTAGTTATTATACTTTGTATTTTATTATGTGATTAGTAGATTAAATTGACACGTTCCTTAATTCTGATTGACACTTTACTTCAGTATAATTGACACTTTGAGATAAATGACACATTTGTTCGTTGCAATTGACATTATTTTCATAAACAAATGACATTTTTTTATGAAAACAAATCATATTTTTTCAAAAATTATTGATAGTTAATAAATGAAACAAATGACACTTTATTCAAATACAAATGATACTTTTCTTTATTACGATTGACACTTTGAGATAAATAATAAATGACACATTTATTCATTACAAATGACACGTCTTCCCTTATAAAAAAAATCAGAAATAAAAATAAGAAATTTTGTCTAGAACAAACGATATTTTTGTTCATAAAGAGTGACACGCCTATCCTTACAATAAGGGAAAAAAATGATTTTTTTTTTTAAAAAGAAGAGAAAATAGAGAAGGAATGTCATGTTGACGTGAGTGGTTAAACACAGGTCAAATCGGGTTAAAATTGGGTGATTGGATCATGTTGCATGTGCAACATAATGCACATAAATTTTTATCTTATTTGTTTAATGACGAGAGTAACCCGCATCCGCTACCAAAATACACATTAGGTAAACCTTTATTGATGATCGCGAGTAGGATTATAAGAAGTAGTAATAAACCTTTATTTAATAATAATTGTAAATAAAAGTAAAAACAGAACAATAAAATAGTCAACCATAATTATGTATTTACTAATAAAAAGATAACCAATGCTAATTATAACTTTTTCATACCTAATAATTAAGAAACAAAGAAAAACTAAACATGAAATTAGAAGTGAGGTATTTAAAAAAAAAATTGGTAGAATAAATATTCGGGAAAAATAATACTCCCTCAGTCTCGCCCGACTTGTCTTATATTCTTTTTCGGACCGTCTCACCTGACTTATCTTGTTTACTAAAACGAAAAATAATTACTAAACAAACTAGCACTTTTTCTTTGTGGGACCTATTTTTCTACACACAATCACGCAGTCATCTACACATAACCACCCACTCACCAAAATATCTATGTCGAAACAAAACAAGTTATCTGGGACCGAGGGAGTAGCATATTATTAATTTATGTATTAAAAAATATTTTTGGTTGAATATATATTCGAGAAGATAATAGCATAATTTAAATCAAGTTTAACAGGAACCGAACACCAAATCGATACTAGATGAATCATTTACGCAAGTGTGGGAATAGGGAAAATAATAGAGTATATCTAGAGACGTAACTCCTAAACAGAAACAGAGGAAAGCTACCATTTCTAACTTCTATCCCCTTGATTCTCACTCTCTCTCTCTCTCTCTCTCTCTCTCTCTCAATTATAGAGAGAGAGGACTTTCATTAAAAGACACCAGTCTAATTGGCAAGACAAAGCGCCAAACTGTAATAACTGTCTCCTCTCTAGTACATTGACCGTCTTCTCCAATCAAATATTTAATCCTTTTTTAGTTTTCTCCATCAAAACAGTAAGTTAATCACTAATGGGCGTCGAAGCATATGGCGGCTGGCCGCCGGCGCCAGGTGGCGCTCCGCCTTACATTCATAAAGATGATCACTTGACGCACTTCGACAACTCTGTTAACTCGGTGTCATTCGGGTTTGTCGCCACCGCCATTCTTATTTCCATGTTTCTGGTCATGGCTATATTCGAACAAATTCTTAGAGCCACGTCGCCGGATCTCTTACCGTCCGATGACCGCCGCCGACACTCCGACATGGCGGCCCAGATTCTTGTTGGTGGCTTCAATGCTAAGCTTTTCTGCCCATCTCCTAAAGTAAGTTCATTTTTACTACAAGTGTTTTTTTTTTTTTTTTTGGAATTTTTCTCTCTTTTTTTTTCTTTTCTTGTTTTGTTTTTGTCTTACTTTTTATCTAGTATTAATTCTCTTGTAGGTAATGAATGGGAAATTCTTTCACAGATCGAGTGAGTTTACGTGTTAAACTCTAAATCCTGCGGTGCAGAATTTTGTCTCTATTTTTCAATATAATAAAAACTTTAAAAGTACGAAATATGTGTGAATTACGCTATAATATCCACTAAATGAATCATTATGATTATTTTTTTTTATGACGAGGAATCCGCCGCCGCTATTTTTGGTGCGCACATAGTAAACTTACTTCTGTGTAATAGCTTACAAATCACACGTGAGAGTTAAATTACCCTTAAGTGACAGGGTGACAGGCACACACATAGCATTTTCAGTGGGATTTGAATCCATGACATTTGGTCCCGGACCACCCACCTTCACTGCTATGCCATCCCATGAGGACAAATCATTATAATTACTCGTTGAATATTCATGTGGATCGATCATAGAATAACAACTGCACATGATTTAATCAAACCTATGCTTTTATTCATAGTGCATATTCTGCACAATTAATACAATTGAGTTGGATTTTGTCCCTACTTCCATTAATGAGAAGTGAAACTACAAACTTGAGTATAATTCTAAGCCCCACCTTGCCAACCTTCAAATTGAACTGTCTTCTTCATGTATCAATAATTGCCTATGCCAGACTTATATAATTAGTTCTTGAATTATCAGTATTGAGACATGTACTATAATCTTGCTGTCTCTTTCTAACTAGCTAATCTCTCTCCACTTGTGTTAGGCATCCTTGAATCCAAGAGAAGTTTGCGTAGTGATGCCTGGTAATAACAACCCCACCTTCATCGCGCAGCCTGCTCCGGTTGCCTGCCCGCCGGAGCGATTGCCTTGGCCTTCACATATCAATCAAGTTTCCTCCTTATGAACCACTATACATACTCTACTTTGATCTCTTGCAACATTGTATTTTCATGGGATTTCATTATCTTCTCCATGCATGATAAGATTATAGTGTCATTACCTCAAAAGGGCTTTCACTTGGATTTGATTTTTAATTTTGGAGTAACTGAATCAGGAATCACACCCAAAAGAAGGTACGGTCATAGGGCGGAAACCCATTTTCCCGTTTGTAATTTCTGAATTTTATTTATTTTGCCCTCCCGAAGTTTCATGATTTTGGATCCGCCCCGAGTATGGTAATTCAATTGGAGCATGCAAACGCAGACATAAAGATTACTTCTGCCTTGACAGAGAAGGAGGGATAGGATTCAGAAGGGTATGATAATGGAGAGATGGGCCTAATGATGACAAGATTTGACGATGAGGACAAAATTGGAATATTTTTTTCTTTATCAACAACAATTTCCAAATCCTAAATGCATGCACAAGACATGAATACTAAATGCAAGTCATGCCAAGTTTGAATTTTGAACCCTCCAAAATAACCTAATTTATCTGCCCACTCAATTCCAACATTGGATGCCTATCAATCTTGTATGTCGGAAAAGGAATTCAAACAACATAAATCCAACAAATCATATCATAGATAGAATGGTATAAACAAGTGTTGGTAACGGTTGTAAGACCAAGAAAATTTTGGGCCTACACGTAAACTTTTTTTATCCACTTTGCACGTAAAGGGCCTCTTAAAAGTAGTTCGAATCCTCCATTTCATTTTCTTGTATCTTACTCGTGTTTCATTCATATTCTAACGGTTGTCATTTAGATAGCTACGATAATGCTAAAACTCAAAATTGTACAATTGAGATAGCTACCGTAAAAAATTACAGTGAAACACGGGAAAATAGCGCAGAAGTTCCTAGCCTCTAAAAGCTTCCACTGTCCTCTACATTTATGTATTAGCGTATGGCGACTGCAAATTTTTATCGTTTAAAATGAATTTTGTCGAGATCAATAAAATTTTCCAACTAATTACATCAAAACACCATATATGGAAGTGAGAAAAGGAAAGAAAGACAATTACTCGTTGAAATTAGTGTGTTAAACTAATGCATGGAAAAGAAACTAATGCAAGAAATTGCCACTGTCATTTTTAAATACCGAAAATAACCCTAACGAAGATCCAAAATTACAGCCCATGCCAACAAATCTATACTAGAGAAAGATGAAACATTCGAGGGATACAAGCGGGTTTTCAAGCGACTCGTTGCTTGCGTTTGTCGGTGGCCACTCTTTCCCTGCATTCAACTTTCGGATCCTATCGCCCGATCCGGGCCCGACCCGCCCCGGAGATTTACCCGTTTTTCTCGCCGATTGGGTCCGCCCGAGACCCGAATCCGCGCGCATCGCCGGAGACGTCGACCTTCTCCCGGAGCTCTCTCCGCTCTCTCTTCTTCTTACGGATCCGGCTGCCGGTGCGTGTCTTACCCGACCCGGAGATGGGTCGGATCGCCGCCCGGGCGATCTCCCTACGGTTCTCTCTCTATGAATCTCGCCGGAAAATTGCCGGTTCATTATCCTCGCCGGAGACCTTTGCCGGAATTCGTCTTTTCTGTCACCGTTGTGCTTTTCCGTCACCGACGTGGATGCGCTCACGCTCTCGCTGAGAGTGCTCAAGATCTCCGACGCGTCGGAGGCGTCGTCTCCGGCGAACTCCACGTAGGGTTTCCTGCGTACGGCTCCGTTTTGCTGCTTTTTGTACTGCAGCAGAGGCGCCGATTTGATGAACGGACTCGCATTTCTCGAACGGAGTTTGGGGGAAAGGGTTTTGGCGACGGCTGGGGTCTCGGAGAGGACTTCTTTTACGGTCTCTTCCTCGAGGAGGAGCGAGTGGCTGGGTGGCGGCGATTTGCTAATTCCGCCGTGATTGGTGGTGGTTTTGGATTTGGAAATGCAGCTGCCTTTGTGAGGTGGAGTTGGTTTATTGGTGCTGAAGCAGGAGCCCATTGAGGCTGGTTGGTTTGTGTTTTCTGATTTTTATTTCACATGGGGCGGCGGCGGTGCGGCGGCGGAAGGAGGGAATCGAATGAGAAGTAGTTGTAGAAAGATAAGAGAAAGAGTGAGTGAAGTGTATCTATTGGGTTGGGAAAGGAGAGAGAGAGAGAGAGAGAGAGAGAGAATTCTGAATTGAAAAAGGGGGAAATGGGCAGAGCAAACTTCTCAACAGTCTGTATTTAATTTGCATGTCAGAATTCATGTTCTGCACCAATCAGATTCCTGGAATTTTATGGTGCAAATGGTTAACAATGATTAAGGCTTAACGATTGATCAAACTATTGTGTTTCTAAATCATAATTTAGATCGTAATTACTTCATCCGTCCCACTATATTTGATATATTTTCTTATCGGAGCGTCCCATTACAAATAATATTTCTAAAAATGGTAAATATTGAGTTGATTGTATTTAACTATTCCCTTCGTTCAATAGATTTAGTCCGTTTTCTTTTGGACGTGGCTCCTAAAAAAAATTTGTAATAATTTGCTAAAAAATGAAATTTGACTATTTCAATGAGACAAACCCGAAATGATATACTGAGCTAAATCTATACAACAGAGGAAATACTAAAAAGTCAAACAATCTACACTACATAGCAACACTTTCTTCGATTCTTCGTCCTAAAAGAAACATGTTATTTCTAATGGGACAGATGAATTTTATTTTGTGTGACGGGAAAATTCAGAGACTCGCTAGCTTTAGCGATCTCAATTCATGACTAGGTTGGTTGTAGTGAATAATGGTAGTATAGTCACATGTTATTTTTAATGCTTATTACCTTTCACAATCACATGCATCAACGGAATTCTAATCTCATTTATCCCTTTTTAATTGTCGTTTTTCAGTCAACTACATGTGCTGCGCTTCACTAATGAATCTTAACCCTTATGATTACAAAATTGTTCCTAAATCTGGTACTGTTATCTCTCAATATATATATATATATATATATATATATATATAGATATCCAAATTAATTGAGATCTGAATTTTTATCTCTTTCGTGTTTTTTTTTTATTGAATTTCTGTTACTCACATTTCCGAGACCGCTAATTTGTGAGATTATCACTTCTAGTAACTAGTGCATGATGGTTTGCAGATTATTACATGAATAGAAGTGAAGTTTATTCAATGCGCATCTTGAATAGGCGAGTGCGAGCTTTTCCTCATAAAATATAAAAATAAAGTAAAATTCCGAATTTCACAACTTCAATACTAAATTTTACTATCATCTAATTCTAGAAACAAAATCTACACTGTTTAATTTACTATTTTTTTATTTTACATATATATATAATAAAAGACAAAATAATTTTTGATTCAGAAAATTGAAGAAAGAGATTATGGGCTCCCTGAAAACTGATGGTTTTATTCGGCCCAAGTATTTAATTAAATGTGGGCCTATTCGATATATTTACTGTTTACAGTTGTTGGACTCACTATTACATTCAGATCATTTACTCTATTTGGACTTTTCTCCCTTCCTCACATTTTCACAAATCATTTGTGAAATATCATAGTACTAAAAATTATTTTGTTTACTAAAATTTACTTTATCAATCCAATTTTAATTGTTCAATAGTTCTTTTCGAGCTATCTTATTCTAATTGTTCACTTTTTTTTAGTAAAAATTATACTCTATATGATTTAGTGAATTTCATTACTTTATTATTTTTCTACAACTAACAACTTTCTTAATTTCCGTGCGAAAAATAAACTAAACAATTAGAATATGATGGAGGGAGTACATCTTCAAATAACACAAATATATTTATGCATTTATTTATTTTTGGATGACGAGGGTAACACGCAGCCGCTACCGAAGTGTACACTATATTTATGCATTTTTTTTTGGATGACGAGAGGAACATACATCCGCTACCGAAGTGCGCCTATAAACAACACAGGAGGGTTCAACCACCATAGGCTAACCATAGGTGACAGACTCACACATAATGGTCTTGGTAGGTTTTTTGCCCCATGACTTTCAGACCATACATCCCCTTAATCGCTATGACATCCAATGAAACATATTAATGCATTTATTTATTTTTTTTTATTTGAGGACCCAGCCCGCTACCTTCGGGTCTGCAGTAAACCTCAACTCCTTCGATGACAAGCTGCAAACCACAAGAGCCGCTACCTTCGGTGCGCTCCAGTAAACCTCTAATCTCGGTAGACCCGCAAACCACACGGAGATTAAACCCACCTCAGCGTGACAGGCCACAGCACTGAGAATTGAACCTACGACCGTGGCTGGCCTCGGAAAACCTCACCTCAACAACTCTGCCATCCCCTCTACGTAGCGGGACATATTAATGCATTTATTATTCAATATGCACGTGGATGACGGGAGGATCATCTAACTCTATTATTGACGTTAAGGAGATGGAGAGATTTAAATGCACGCTATCAATCTAAACTTTTAATACAATCTTCAATTAAGTTATCATTTTAATTGTACTATAGTTGGATTGTCACGCTCAAATTGCAGATTCGTACAAACCAAAAATCCTTAAAAATCAACTCAAAGTTGGTGGCTGCCACATCGTACCGAATTATTAGTCCTTCCCCCGCGTGACAAATCTAATCAAATTAGCTAGTATGATCTAATCAAGGTTAGCGTGATTAGAAAAAAGTTTAATCACAATCAACATAGGTTAATTGATAATTTAATTGACATGTTTGTTATGGGAAAAACAACCAAACGATATTCGATTAACTGGTAGCTAAAACATCGATTATTGAATTAATTGGAATTGATAGCAATGTCGTTCCTAAGGAATGAAGGGGGCCGAGCGAAAATGAAAAATGGCCCCCCAAGATAAGAAACAGGTCCTTAAAATTTAAGATTTTTATTATTTTGTATAAGAAACCAACAGAAAATATACCCTCAATTTTGGTATTATTTTTAATTTTTTATGAAAATATGTAAAAAATATACTTAATTTTATCTAATGCAAAAGAAATCTAACCAACTAATGAGAAAGCGCTCATCTCATTGGATTGGATGGAGTTGTTTGGAACATGTGTTTGCTGAAATCACTGTTGGCAAACAAGGTGGGCGCATGACAATTTATTCCCATCGTATTTTTCTTTAATTTGACTCTTCCACATTTGGCCCACCTTAACATTTGTACTGCTGGTAAAGGTAGTCTTAAAGGTTTCCATCAAAAGGAGCTAAATTATCGATTGCCTCCGAGTCTTTTATATACTACAACACAAGAATCATGCATTAGCTACGTTGCACAAATACGAGACATGAGGTACGACATGATACTGTATAGACAATACTTTTGAAAAAGTTGAAAAACACTATGTAAATTCTACATGTTAATTGAATACAATATATATATATATATATATATATATATATAAAGAATTTTTTTTAAAAGTAAATATAAAAAAATGAAATCTTAGTACTACACTACGTAAAAGTAATAAATTTATGTTCTAACATGAAACAATTATCTTAGAAAAACATAAAACTGAAAAAAAAAACATAAGAAATATATAAATGACGGAGATGATGATAATATAGGGGCCGACCTCTTTTTGATTTTTTACTTTTTCTCTTGAAAAAGAAGGGTAATAAATAATAATGACCAAGAAGCCCTATTACAAATTTGTTTCACTCTCAACGGTCAAATTAATATAAAAAATTTAAAGGTACCCCACTCAGCAAAGCTCCGTAATCAACGCTTTTATAAGAATTTTTTGCAGATTTTGGTTTGCAATCAATATGCTATAAATCTTTCTCTGTTTGGATATCCCACTCTTTCTTACTTTGTCAACCCCACTAAAACTCGAGCTTCAGTCTGCTGTGTGCTTCAGATACTTATAAGCATTGTGTTTCCTTTTCAGCAGATTTCTTGAGGGTTTTTGGTGAAGAAACGAAGAGAAGGCTAAAAAATAGAATCTTTGATTTTGGGGTGGCCATAACGGGTGGATGGCTCATTTGTATTGTAAGATTGACACGTGGGTTTTTTGCCTCTTCATTCTTCTATCTGCAGCTTCATTCGGCCATGGATTTACCAATCCTCGTGATGGTGAGTTTCTTGGTTGTCATGTGTTTGTGTTATTTTGTCCCCATTTTGTATATGGAAGGCTTTTTCTTGGTTATTGTTGTTCTTGTGTTGTGTCCTATAATGAGAATCTTGATGCTTGACTTTGTACTTCAGTCCTTGTTGAGAAGCGTGTGGTTTATGATGTAATAATTTGGTTTATGTTTAAGTTTTCTTGGTTGGTAATTGTAGAAATAAAGGTGAATTTGGAGTGTTTCCTTTCAGTTTTTGTGCGTTTGATCATTTTTATGATTATGATGTTTGCCTTTAATAAGTCTGTTGTTCAACATTGATGCTTGACTTTGTACTTCCAACTCGTTGAGAGTATGGGATTTATAATATACTCCCTCCGTTCCATTTGCTTCATCTCATATCTTTTCGGTACGAAGATTAAGATGAGTGGTTGATTTGTGTAAATGAGTGAGTCCCATACAGAAAAAATGGAAGTTTGTGTAGTAATTATTTTCTTTTTTAGGGAATGGAACAAGTCAAATGGAACGAGACAAGTCAAGCGGGACGGAGGGAGTAATAATTTGGTTATGGTTAAGATTGTTGCTTGGTTGGTAGTTTGTCTGAACAAGTAATTTGGACTATTCCCTTTGAGTTTGTATAATTGGTTCATTATCATGATCTAAGTATATTGTGCTATACTTCTTATCAGTTTTTGCAATAGCTCAATTACATGCTTCTCTGGGCCTCCCTTTACTTCCCGGATGGATTCCCGGAGGAGATCCCTGCGGGCCGCCTAGTTGGCAAGGGGTGGTGTGTGTGAACGGAAATATCACTGAGCTGTAAGACTTAAACGCCCGCCTTTCCTTTTTTGTGTATGATGAGTGGACACTTTTATAAGCTGAGTTTTGATATATAGAAGGCTAAGCAACGAGAATTTGGGAGGTGAATTGCCTCAAGATATGGGAATGTTTTCCTTATGTAAGTCGAACTTTATGGTTGTGTTCATTTCCATTTTGTTTTGAACACGCATAACGTTAGCAAATTAGAACATATGCTCTTTTACCCCCATGGAATGTTGTTTTTTGTGCCTACTTTTGAGCAATTTTGGTGAATTTTGAAATGCAGAAACTTGATGAACAACCACATTGGAGGCAGTCTACCAACCACATTGCCAGTCACTCTTCAGAACATGTATGCTTCTGAATCAGTCTGTTTTTATGTGCAATCGACATGTTTCTTTGAAAATTAGTTTGGTTTGAAAATTGTATACTTTTATCGTGTGAACGTTGCACTTTAAAAATAAATGTACTGCACTTTATAGATGATTATATTACACTTACTTTAAGTACTGCGCTTTTAAAATGATCAGATTGCATTTAAGGGACATTTTTTGTAATCTGACAAATAAAGTGCAGTATCTTTAGCTTGAAACTGCAGTGTTCACACATCATACAATAAGGGGTTGTTCACACATGAACCACTCCCTATGTATATATATATATGATAATGCTCCTCAATTATAGTTTACTTTCAAATAATCAGTTCACGGGGATCATTCCAGACACCATATCTTCGTTAGGCCAGTTATTAGAGTTGTAAGTTCCATTCTATCACTATTTTCCTATTTCTATAACCAATAACTGTAATATTGAATCGTTGCAATTATTTTTAGGTCGATGGACCACAATCAACTAACTGGAGCAATACCAGATGTCTTTGGGCCACTTACTCATTTACGTTACTTGTGGGTGTCTCTTGATTGTAGTATCTAGTTGGAGCAAATTTGTTTTTATTTTAATTTGGATTGGCAATGTAGGGACTTATCAGGAAACAACTTAACCGGCGTGCTTCCACCTTCAATCGGGAGTTTGTCATCTCTAACATCATTGTAAGTAACTAGGTAAATGTCTCTTGATACTGTCTTCTATTACTATAACTTTAAGTTGAGGAGTATTTTCGAAGAATCTTCTTTTTTCTAGCACCTTCTTGCTTACTGATTGGTGCTTCTTGCGACATTATCCCATATGCAGGATCTTGGATGATAACCAGCTTACGGGACTGCTCGACGTTCTTCAAGATCTCCCTCTGCAAGATTTGTATTTCATTTAAACTATGAACTTTTGATATCTCTTTATTTCATCAGTTTATTACAGATGCTGACGTTTACTCTCTTACCCCCTGCAGGAGCATAGGATATAATCTGTCCTCTGGGCCTATTCCCAACAAGCTGCTAAGCGTTCCCAGATTCGGGTAAAAAGAGTTCCTTTCTTTGTCATATATATTCTTGTTACTTTTGGACACGCAGATTGAGAAAGTTAGTGTGTTTAAATGGATACTACTTAGTATCCATTTCACGAATAGGATAATAATAATGGGACAACCTAATTGGGAAAGGAGGACAACATTAGCGGGACGCAGGGAGAATTGGTTTGGGGCGTATTTTTGTACTCAGTGGTTATATAACTTCTTTTTTCATTCTCAGGAAAGCCGAGAATCCTTTCAACACTACTATCCTTCCTTCTCCGCCCGCCCCGTCTCCTCTATCCCCTACTGAGCCACCTTCACCTCAACTCGCTCCCGGAGCCAGTGCTCATGGACAGTCGGCATCTCCATTACCACAATCCCACAAAATCTGATGGATCGTTGTTGGAGGGTTGGTTGCATTGTTGGCACTATTATCGGGTTCATTTCTCTCTACATCCCGATGTTGTAGCGAAAGGGGATCGATGGAGAAAATCTCCAAGACACACAAGCTAGACAAGTCTTCCAAAAACCATAAAGTACTCAAAGGTAACAATTTTGAAATGCTTTTTTCTTTCGTTGCTTCTTTCACTTGACTAATAACCAACGCTTTCTCGGTCCCCGAGCAGATCGTAAAAAGATGGAAGGCAGTCTCACAAGGAATGCATTACTGAAGCAGGGGAAGGATCATAGAACAGATATAACAGAATTAACCAACACTGGTCCACGGCGGAGATCCCTTCCATTTAAACTTCTTCCTGCTGAGAGGATTGCTGCCGATCCTAATTTCACTTCATTGGCTGCCGCTAAAGTTATAGAATCTACAAAGTTGTTCTCAATTGGAACTCTCCAACAGTATACAAATAGTTTCTCTCAAGAGAATCTTATTGGGAACGGCACACTTGGGGCGGTCTATCGTGCGAAGCTTCCTAATGGGAAGGTTAGTTTCTTTTACCTTAACATGGTTTTTGAGAGATTACTGTAATTTTGTCTTTGCTCTGAATTAGCAGGTTTTAGCAGTGAAGAAGGTCGATAAGTCGGCATCCGTGCATCTAAGTGATGTAGAACTCCTCGAGCTGGTGTCGAGTGTTTCTAAACTCCGGCTTGGGAACATAGTCGAACTAGTGGGTTATTGCCTAGAGCACGGAGAGCGCCTCCTCATCTACAATATTTGTGGAAACAGGACTCTCGATGAATCACTATACTCGGATGATAAGATCGAGAAAAAGCTCACGTGGAATAATCGCATGGCTCTAGCTCTTCAAGCTGCAAAAGTCCTAGAGTATGTTCTTTGAGAAACTTAGTCGTTCTAGTTATTTGGTTCTTTCGAATCAGTTGGAATTTGATATTATGCAGAATTATTTCCTAAATTGTTACTACTTATCGACTGGCTATTACTGTTCTTGTGAAGATATTTGCACGAAACGTGCCAGCCTCCGATCATGCACCACAACTTCAAGTCGTGCAACCTGCTACTCAACGATGATCTCTCCTTACAGGTCTCCGATTGCGGATTGGCTTCTCTAATGCCCTCCAATGCCATCCAATTACATTGTCACGGGTTGCGGACGTAATCTCTCTGTGTATTCAGGTGACACTTCTTTTCTGGTTTAAGTCTTTGCAAAGCCTTCTAATGCTAGTACTGCAAAGTAGTGTAAATGAGAGTGTCGTTTCGTGTAACAGCCGGAACCGGAGTTTAGGCCACCGATGTCTGAGATAGTCCAGAAGTTTCACAGCATCACACACAGAGGAGATGCAGACAATCATGCTGATTGCTTTTAGGGTTTCTAAAGCTTTTTCGACGCGTCGGGAATCGGAGAAACGGAGCTGCTGCTTGCTCTGATCTGCAAATGCTGGCTGTCAAGAGTAATGCACTCTGCTTTAGTTCTTTGGGTTTAAATGTTGTGAGGTAGATGTGTTGTTTTATTCTTTTAGCACGACTGCACGTATGGGGCGGATCCACGATTTTGAATTGGGGAGAAATTTTGCAAATTTGGGTATGCAAAACTATAATTTTTGGAAGGATGAAATAACATATTTTCAAAAGAGTTAAATGCATTAAATCCTCTACATTTTTAGTTATCTACGTTTTTGTCCCTTAAATTATAAAAATGTGCATCTATTGATTTTGCATGTGTGTCTTACTGCAACAATTAGATAATCCATGAGTAAATTGTATATTTTTATAGTTTAGTGTGCAAAATGCACCATTCTAATAGTATATGGGGTGAATTATACATTTTCATAATTCAGGAATAGTCCAACAGATAAATTGTACATTTCTGTAATTCATGGATAAAATATAAAAAAAACTCTCGTACCATCAGGGGAGTCTTTTTTTTTTCTGGTGGGCCCCTTCGGGCGTCTTTCTTTAAAAAAGAAAGAAAAAAGGGAAAAAAAAAAAACAACCAAAAAAAAAAAAAAAAAAAACCCCCTTATCATTTTTCTTAACATCCGTGCCCATTGGAAACAAGACGCTTCCAATGGGACGGAGGGAGTAATAATTTAGGGGTTTAATGCATTTAACTCTTTTCTAAGACTCTTTTCTAAGACTTATAAACAATAAACAAGGGATAGGGTTTACAAGCGGTCAATAATTACGTAATTAGGTATTGGTTTAGTTTTATTTAGACTTGATTGGTGAAATTAAATTTGAATTGCAAAGCATGATTACGTACGTCGCGTTCATGCCAGTTTTTAATTATGTCATCGGATTTTAAGAAGCATATCATGATATGGGTGTTTTACGTAATTCATAATTTAATTAATTTAAATGCAAGTTTGACTGAATAATTTAATTAAGATTCACGCCATCCAAATTAGGAAAAAAATATGCATCCGACATTTAAATCTTATACTCCCTCAAGTTGACTTGTTTCACTTTTTCCCTCTTCTCAGTTGTTTATTTTCTACCTAATTAAATTAATACTTTAATACTATAATCTAGTGGGTTCTATTAATTTTACACTACTTTAGACATAACAAATTGTTTTTTTAATCTCAACATGTAAAAGAAAAAAAACCAATTTTAATGGGCCTGAGGAAGTATTATGCAATTCCATCTTGGGATGCTATTTTGCCGTGTACAATTTGTTGTCATTTGTCAATAACCGAAGTATAAGTATGATAGATTAATTTGTTGATGAATAAAGTAATATTACAATTGAGTCACTTATTTCTTAAAATATGTCCTAAGTTAAATCCGACGTGGAACATGTTTTACAACTTATAGACTGATATAATCATCGGACTTCTAGACAAACCATCCATGCGTATAGACCATCGACTTGAGGCTGCTATATTACCATATTTAAATTGGATCTCTAACCAATCAGTCCATAGTCCAGACGCATAAATCAAATAGACCATCATCACTAAGGACTGTTGTAATATTATTCTGGAATTTAACGATTTATCCCAAATAAACCATTTATAAAAAGAGGGAATGATCCCATTACAATACAAAGTAAATAGAGCGCAAAGAAACAAAATTATTTTTATTATTATTCACCTTTATTAGATTATATGCAATTTGAAATTCATTATTTCTGTGGAACAAATATAGCCTAATGGCTAATAGTGACATATATGATGAAATAAATCCCAACCACTATTACTTGCCCTCGCCATTTTTTACACGTTAGTGGTTGGAATGTCTCCACAAATCAAAACATCAAAAATCTCAAACATTAAAAAATAATACTCTCTGTCCCAACCGATTTATCTTGTTTGGTTTCGGCACGGATATTTTGGTGAGTTGATCGTTGTGTGTAGAGGAGTAGATGATTATGTTTAGAAAGTGGGAATTTGTGTAGTAATTATTTTCCTTTTTAGGAAACAAGTTAAATCGGGTGGACGACCATTAAAGGAATACAAGATAAGTCGGACGGGATGGATAGAGTAAATATTTTGAATAAAAATATAAATTTAACATAAGATTCACAAATCACACCATAGATTTTGTTTAACCAGATTCTATCCAGTAAAAAATCATTGTCAGCACTCAGCGTCTTTTAACCACTGTCGACGCACAGCAGTAAAACAAAATACATAATCATTTGCATTTATTTACCCACCACCCGGGTGAAAATAAAAAAACCACGGAGTAATTTTTATTTCTTTGCTTGCAGAAATAAAGAAGTGATTCGGCGGAGGTTAAAACTGTTTATTCGAAATTAAAAATTATTTTCTGCTTTCCACCACTTACATCTCTCTCTGCAGTGGAAATTCTCCTTTTTAATTTCATTCCTTTTCCGGTTACCGTTCCGAGAAATCTGTTCTTACCTTTTGTGGCTAGATTTTCTGACATATACGTACAATTATCAGTATCTGTATACTTGCAATTTGTAGTTTTCTGTCTGTGCGCTTCGATCGGTTATCGGCGGGACGCCGCCGGTGAATGCGTGATTGCAGCCGCCGGATTGTTGGAGTTGGTGAAGGAAATGGCGAATAAAGGATATAAACTGCGTATCCTCTTGAATTTTGTGTTTTATGGTCTACTTGTGTTTGATGTTTTTGTTTGTGTATGGAATGTGAATGTGCATGTCGGTTTGTTGAATGAGCGTTCGTCGGATGTGAGTTAGGGTTTCCGTTTTGAATTTAGTTGTTTAATGTGATTCTCGGTTGTTTTTCTGGGTAAGTTCTTTGTTTTCTTGGTGTCAGGCCTTTCAGTTAGTGAGAAGAATTGAGAATTTGGTCAAGAATTGGGTGATTTGATTTCTTTCGATATATATCTGTTGGGAAATAGAAAGCTTACTAAGTTGTTACATTGTTGTTATTTCCTATAGATATAATCATCTGCCCCGCTTTTCTTTCTTTTGTTTTTGTTTTCTGGAATTGAATTGAATTGAATTGAATTGAGAGAGTGGTTTGAGTGGGAAGAAAGTTTGAGATTTCATGGGATGCTTTATTTCTAGTTCTTGTTTTTGGTAGATTCAGTGTCAAAATAAAACTGACACCTTCAACTTGCTTTTGTGGTGTTTAGGTAAAAACTTGCATCTGTAACTTTTCTATACATATTGTCCTTTCTTGACTGTATGTAATGTAGAGGAATTTGTTGCACACGCGGGCAACGTAAATTGTTTGACCTTCGGGAAAAAGAATTGCCGTGTATTTATTACAGGTGGAGATGATCAGAAAGTGAATCTTTGGTCCATCGGCAAGCCCACGTCTCTAATGGTTAGTTAAGAGTTATTACTGCCTAATTTGACACCATTTATGTGCACGGCTCTTGGCACGTGTTTCATGCAGTTTTGCACAATGACCATTGTTTCTCCATCTTTCCAATTGAAGTTTGTATATGTCACTGTAATTTCTTTGTCTGTGTGTGTATTCAAGTAAATGAACTATTTTGAGATTGAGATTTCCTAGTTTATCTTGCTGGAGTGTAGGTCTAGCAGCTATCTTCTACAGTAGAAGGAAATGCCAAAAAATAAGTTCATATTGAAGGAGCAGCAAACTTGTATCTCACTTTGGATGTGCTTCTGCCTGCTATTTTATTTATATGTATTTCTTTATAATTTCGGTTATGATTGTATTTGATAACAGCTGTACAATGTATATCTTGCCACAGTATTACTTGGAAATTGCAATATCTTTGGTTTGGAAAATTGCTGCATACATCCCCCTTAAGGCTTGTGCTTCGTCTTTTATGTAAAATACTGCCAAATCGTCATGCTCTCTTTAGATTTTGTCGTATTATGCAACTAAAGGAAGGAAAACTTTTGTGCTTGCAGAGCCTGTGTGGTCACACAAGTCCAGTTGAGTCTGCAGCCTTTGATTCAGCAGAAGTTTTAGTGGTTGCTGGATCTTCTTCTGGGGCCATAAAATTGTGGGACTTGGAAGAAACTAAAAGTAAGTTTATCTATTTCTTTGATGTCATATGCATTTTTGGTTTGAAATTCAGAGTTGATATTTTTTACATGCAGGCTTCAAAGTCAAACTCGTGAATGTGTATATTCACAAATGGCTGTTAGTTTTATGTCATTAAGTTGAATATACTATTTGTTGCTAAGAGAGTTAAGTGCTGTGCATGTTATACGTGACATTTTGTATCCAGTGTTTGATGAATGAAATTATGTCCTCTGGTTGATCTGCCCCATGCTTATAATTTAATCCAATATGATATCACTTTTGATGTAGTTAATGCTCTTGAAATGTAGTGGTTCGCACTCTTAATGGGCATAGATCCTATTGCACTGCTGTTGAATTTCACCCATTTGGAGAGTTTTTTGCATCTGGTTCCATGGATACTAATCTAAAGATATGGGATATCAGAAAGAAAGGGTGCATCCACACATATAAGGGTCATACTCGAGGGATTAGTACAATAAGATTCAGCCCTGATGGTCGCTGGGTTGTATCTGGTGGTCTCGATAATGTGGTGAAGGTATTTCTCCAAGGATCTTTTAGAAAATGAAAAGTAAAGATTTAATCCTAATCTGCATTATTAGGTTGTAAAATCAATTTCTTTGTATAGGTGTGGGATCTGACTGCTGGAAAGCTTTTACACGATTTCAAGTTCCACGAAGGACATATTCGTTCCATAGAATTTCATCCACTTGAGTTTCTTTTAGCAACGGGTAAAATATACCTATTATTTTACCATAACTGTCAATTTTCTGTTTCATGCTTCATGTATTAATAACTGGAGTAATGTAATATATATCCAGGTTCAGCAGACAAAACAGTGAAATTCTGGGACCTGGAGACATTTGAGATGATTGGATCTGCCAGACGTGAGGTAGGTAAACTATTCCTTAGAGTGAGATTTTGTTCGCACTTAAGAGCAAGCCAGAGGCTTTAACTAACTGTAAGCAATGCCCTCTTCCTCCTACATAAAAACGGAAATGAGAAAGAGAAATGAAGATTTGCAAATTAATCTTTGAAAAGACCACTAGCTTTCTTTACTGACATCCTAGCCGGGACACCATGTGGATAGGAATATACAGGAAATGAAGTTGCAAGTCTAGGGGGTGTCTATTTTGTTTATTTGTATATTTTTAAAGTTGTAAAAAAAGTTGTTCTAATGTTATATGTATCACCATCAATCCGTTTGATCTTCCCTCAGGCTGCAGGAGTGAGATCGACTGCCTTCCACCCTGATGGTAGAACCCTTTTTTGTGGACTTGATGATAGCTTAAAGGTCTGATTTGGAAGGATTCATTTCGTGGCATGCTGGTTTCTAGAAAAATAATCTTTAAAATAGTATCTTTCTTCACTGCAGGTTTACTCGTGGGAGCCTGTAATTTGCCATGATTCCATTGATATGGGATGGTCAACACTCGGCGATCTTTGCATCAATGACGGGAAACTTTTAGGCGGTGCATATTATGAAAACTTCGGTCGCAGTTTGGATAGCAGATATTTCGGTAACTGTTATCTTTGACGTTTAATTTCTTCAGTCACCCATTTTGTATTTTATGACACTGCTACTTCTTTTCATAATAATAATAAATGCCATTTATGTATCAGCTTATGGAACCTTATAGTGCAAGATTGGATCCGGGGCAGCATGTTCACTCAGAGCTGAAACATGAGTGTCAAGGAAGTCTTTTGGAGAAGGAACAAAGCCATGTGAAGTCCAAGTCCAATCATAAGTCTAGATCACCAGATAGTGAGTCTATGGACATCAAAACTATATATGTCGACCGTAAGTCCTAATGTCCTATTGTGTTTGTGTACTCTCTCCATTCTTTAAGTATTCTATCTTAACTTCCTAGCAATAAAGTCGAAGTCCAACCCTTCTGAGCTGCAGGTGTAAATTCCGTCAGTTCCAAGACAGCCGTTTCTATTGATACTCCCAAGGGTAGACAACCATCTAATTTCAGCCAAGTCAGCACTATTCGTATTCAAAAGCGGGGTCCTGGATTAAGTTCGCCTTCATTTGATTCCAAGGAACTCCGCAACATCGGGGTCCAGAAGCACAGTTTTCCAGCATCTTTGCCTCCATCTGAATCCAAGGAAATCAGCACTACTGGAATTCAGAAGCGTGGTCCTGCAGCTAGCTTGCCAACAAAAGCTAATCTGCGGCCTGTTAACAGATCTATTGCCATGCCAAACATAGTACCACGTGATGGACCACATGGGAAACATTCGGTAGGGTCTAGAAGGGAATCCGTTGCCCCGGTTAAGGTCAGCTATGGTATTGATTCTAAGTTGGCTCATACAAGGAGGCTGACAAGCAGTCCGTTAGATATGGAGAAAATGTCGGTGCCCCTTGAATCTCTGCCCTCTGATAACATAAAAAATCCTGTTGTTCGTAGAAAGGATCTGAACCTTTGCAATAGGTTGGTTGCTGTTGCAAATACTAAGGACTCCTCCGAGGGGAAACAATCAAATATCAAGACTGCTGCAGGAAAGCTTGATCGGACTTCATTGCCAGCAACAACATCAAGTAATGCACAGTTGTTATATTCCTCCCTCTGTCTCTACTTTAGATTGTTATCATTTATTGTTATAGCCCATATCTATGAGTATTGCTTCTTGTGCTTTTTTGTGTCTGGTGTTACTGGAAAACTTGATCGACTGCTGGTAAAGTCGAAGAAGAGAACATCCTATTAATCAGTTCACTGGCTTCGCTGGGAGTTCAAATTTTTTGGCAGTAGCTATGAGTACCTACTTTTCTGCAATATTGTTCAGTTGTACACTTGTACTGGCAGATTTTGATTCCAGTTAGAAACTGACCCTACTTTAGGACCTTTTGCCATGAATGTACATATGGTGAATGGAACCAGAATTCTGAACACAGTTATGTTGCTCCCTGTTGTACTCTGAAAATAAAATTGTTAGCTACTCAAGTTTAACCATGCTGCATAACATAGCTTATGACAGTATCAAGTCACACTTCTTTAACATCCACAAAGTTTGTTGAAGTCTCCCTTTATCCCATATCGACTTGGGCTTGATCCTTGCCTGTATATAACTTGGATAACAATCCACCCTTACAAGGCTTTTTTGGGTGTGAGTGGCCCTTTTAACAAAGCTTAGTCTGGATGTTGGTTTTTCTATCATGTTTATCCTGCTGTCGATCTCCAGCTATCATTTTTATCTGTTATCTAAGACCTACTTCGGCGAGCTAATCCTCAAATTAATTTTGTTTTAATTTCTCCAGGTGATCAGTCTCTTGATTCTGGCAGAGGGGCAAATGCTGTTAAAGTTGTTAATGGAGGTGGCTATTTAACATTATTACTCAATACTCACTCAGAAACGAGAAAACCATGATCTTTTACTTACTTTTGTGCTTTTATACTGGCAGTGGCAGTTGTGAGCGGAAGAACACGTAGTTTGGTCGAGAGATTTGAAAGAAAAGAAAAACTTGATGTGGATGAAATTTGCCCCCCTGATAGAGCTCCTGATGTGGTTCCGGAGCCTGCGGAAGCTCAATCGTCCCAGGTAGAATTACCCTCCCTTCTCCACGGACCTTATGTAACCTTTCTTCTGGAACACTGTTTATATAGCTCAGATCCGGAGTTTATATCAAGTTAGATTTGTCTTCCTATAGTTTGAGGGCAGGGTGGGCAGAGTCTACACTAATCTATATTGTATATTAGGCTATGTAAAACATTGAGTCTTATATGTATTGCTGAAGCTACCAGTTAATCGCTTTCTTGTTGATTTGTATTACTCTCAACTCAATGATTTCACTTTTTTCTAGCAGACTGGTGACAAAAAAATTGATGTGCGGGTGCAACCAACTTCGGATGAAAATAATGTCCTTGAGAATCTTATGCAGAGTCATGATTTGCTTTTGAGTACATTCCGGTCGAGGCTGACAAAGCTACAGGTAGTTCTGAAAGTGATTCTCGATTTGTAACTCCAGTGGACTACAATATTTTGTTGCTTGCAGTTCTTCCATTTGTTGGAATCATGTTATGTACTCCCCCTTCAATACATTTCTCTTGGTCTGAAGTTTCCTCAGAAGAAAACTAAAACTTTTCGTTCCCACTACCGATGTAAGTGCAGGTGGTGCGACACTTTTGGGAAAGGAATGATGTTAAGGGTGCTATAAATGCCGTGAGGAAACTACCTGACCATTCGGTGAGTCTTTTTTATCAGTGAAAAAGCCTTGTCTATGTTCAATCTACTTCTTTCTTAGGATCATTTTACTTGTGCAGGTGCAGGCAGATGTAATTGGTGTTCTCGTCGAGAGGATGGACATTATCACATTGGACCTGTTTTCTTGCTTGCTTCCTGTGCTTTTAGGATTATTGGAAAGCAAAGCAGAAAGGTAGCTATAAACTTCTGTATGCAATACCTGCGTAATTCTCTTTTACTTGCAGGGAGGATGAAAAATCTCAAAGTAGAGCGCTTTTATTTTGTTGAATTTATTAAATCTGGTATTCTGGAGGAGCCTGGTGGTAGTGGTTATAAATAATGCTTCAGCTTCTGCTGTGTAATTTATCCTTTTTTGGCAACTTTCTTAACTTGTAGGCATGTTAGTCTTTCTTTGGAGATGCTTCTGAAGTTGGTAGCAGCCTTTTGGACAGTAGTTCATACGACAGTTTCGGCACCTAAATCAGTAGGCGTTAATCTTCACGCAGACGAGAGGTAATGTTGCCGATGTGAATTTTTCTTACGTTTCTCCACATGTTATGTCATTTGCTCGATACTCGCCCAAATTAAATCAAAATGGGTATTAATTTGCTATGAATTTTGTGATATCATCTCTCCTTGCTTGCAGACTCGAATGTTGCAGACGGTGTTTTACCCATATCCAGAACGTACGCAACATTCTTCCGGAACTTGTAAAGTGAGTTTAATCTTGAACTTCTCCTCTTTCCTGTTTTGTGAATCAAATATCACAATCCGGTTCGATTCAGAAAGCTACTTTGAGCTCCACATTGCAGGATGCTAGTTTTTTCATTATGGTTTCTATAGACATCTTATTCGTTGATTTTCTACATGATAGTTGTCACATTATGCACTCCTAATAGTAATAGCAGCCAACTTTCTTGCCATTGATTTAGTTTTCAATATACAGTTAAACCTCGATAAAGTAATAACCTTGGAACCGAAAAAAAAGAGGAACATTATTTTAGTGCATTGACCCGTATCGGAACTGGAAGAAATTATTATCTTAGCGAGATTATTACTCTATTGAATATTACTTTATCGAGGTTAAATTGTATTCTCTTCTGTAGGAGGGGAGGTGCCATAGCAAGATATGCACAACAACTGAATCTGCTTCTCCAACAATCATAGGAGGAAATTACAGGTAGCTCCTCACCAATTGGCAGGAAATTAAGAATCCTTCAAGAGGGTGCATGGGGCAGTTTTGTCTGTGTTAATCTTCATTCCGGTGCACCGTCTACCACATCCGAAGGATGCAGACGGTGTTAGTCGTCGTGTCGAGCAGCTCCGGTCGCCTGTAAATTTTCTGCAGTGGTGGTATTCGGAAAGATAAGAGCCGCCCTGCATATTCATAGATGTTCATATAACCTCAGTATTGGAATTGGCCTGCAAATTGATTTAATTAGTGGAAATAATAGTAATTTTTTTTGTAATTACGAATATATTGAAGAATTGTTTCGCTGAAATTGTTTATAATGTTTCTAATATGGAATCTAATAAATCGGCAACCAGAATATATGAGAAAGTGGTGAATTCCGCCGTGCTCGGATTTGTTTAACTCTCGTTAAGAATTAAGAAAGATTTTTAACTTTACTATTTGTTTTTATTTTTGGGTTTTTGCAAATTACAACCCATAATTGCAAATTCCAACCCATAATCTTAAAGTCCAAATTTCTCAAAGTTACCGATAAACTCGGTTTAGACGTTAACCACAAGTAGTCAATAGATTATTTATAAAAGTTGCGAGTTTAAATTTCATCGAAGTTTGATAGTGTGTGAATTTATTATGTACACACCAAATATAGCGGTCGCGAATTTCTCAATTTAATTATAAAAAAAAACTTTGTTTTTTTCTTCAAAGTAAAATTTGAGAAAATATTGATTTTGATCTTCTAATGTAGCTTTTGTTCGATTTTGGTCCTTTAATTTGGTGGTGTCTGACTTTACTCCAATAACTTCATAAATTTTGGCAGTGTCTAACTTGACAGTCATCGATTTTGCTGTGTTAAATTTTGGTTCTGCAACTTAAAATATTTGATTTGATCAGCCGATATAAATTGTCAAACATAAAATGGCGCGTTAACTACACATCTCGCTCAATAACTAAAATAAGTCATTTTGTAAAGTTCATAATAAGAAAAATGAATATTTTATCATTCAAACGAGTTTAATTTTGGTTTTGCAATATAATCTATCTGTTCTGGATCTTATAACTTTCAAAAGTATGTTTTTTCTTTCAAAGTTTTACAAAATATCTTATTTTAGTCATGGGGAATATCTTATTTTACAAAATAGTTCACACATTGTTCAACAATTTCTGTTAGAGGACTAAAATCATACACTTTATAAAATGATAAAATCAAAATCATATTATTATAAAGTTACAAAATCAAAATCACATAGTGTTATATTAAATGATCAAATATTAAAATATCAAAATTGGCAAAAAAATATATTTTCTCCTAAAATTGTCTCTTTCAAAGCAACACCGCCCCCTCTCTCTGTAAACGGCCTATTTACTGAACACTACCGTTCCCAGCTTTGATCCGAATTGTCCAAAACTCATCTCCTGCAAGCTTCAAACTAGCTCACACTCTTTTAAGATCGTCCAAGTTTCACTGTTTAGATCTCAAATAACTCTTTTATTTGATTAAAGTTAACAGTCATCGGCAAGATGGCTGGCCGTTATGACAGCAATCCTTTTGAGGAGGAGGAAGAAGTTAATCCGTTTTCTGTAAGCTTCGTATTTTTCATTTTGTTTTAAGCAATGGATCTCCTAATTCTCCGTTTAATTTCACGAAAATGACTGTGCATGCTGTTACGAGTACAGAATTTCGTGGTTGTAAAAAGTAGAGTCTGAAATCGGTGTTTGTGGATGATTCTGATTGTCTCTATCGCCCATTCATGTTTATTTCCTAATTCCTCTGTAGTGGTAATGATAAACTTGGGCTTGAGAGTTTGATGTATTTTTGCTTATGTATTCTTCTTTGGTGATACGGCCAGACATTTAAGTAGCATCACGTTAGTAAGGTGAGTCCCTTCCGAGACATCCGATAAAATTGGAACGATACAGAGAAGATTAGCATCAGGTTACTTAGATGAAAAAAACATGGGCAGCGTGATTTATGCTATATTTGCTTCTCTAATCAGTTGGATAAGGTGTTATACTCCTATTGGTGTGGCTTGGTTTTGGTGCTTCAACATTTCTTTTGTTTCGATTCCAGGGTGAACGAGGAAAAGGAGAAGCCGGGGGAAAGACAAATTTTGGTGGAGGCTCATATACAACGGTGATTTGTTCTTTGTTTTGCTTTTGATGTTCTAACTTGTCCAAAGTCTGGGTTATTCGGCAAACATATTTGTGGAGGTGTCAATCTTGACCATCAGAAATAGGGGGCGTTTTTACATGAAATAGGGGTCGTTTTTTCTTTAAGGCGACGATTCAAGGTGACAGCTGCTGTCAGTGACCTTAAATCGGAAGGACAAGCAAGTACAATTAAGTATTTGATGTTTAGATCTTGGCTTGGAGAAATCGAAGGAACATGGATGTATCGTGTGTGTCAAATCTGAGTAATTCAATTCATGTTCAACTATCTATCATCTATGCTTTTCCAGTGCTAGAGTTTGAGCTGCATACCTATTTAAGAAACCACATACCCCTTAAAACTTACTAACTTGGGTGTTCAAAGCCAATGAGGAAATTTCTCTTCTTTTCGTGAGTTTAAAATAGTCATCTTCGGAGATTTATAATAGAAGACATTTTCGCTTAGCACTTAGTGTAATACCTTGTGTGACATAGATTCTTTTTCTTTTTCAATTTATATTTTTCTTCGTATATTCAGAATACTGGGAGTGCTCCTCATGTTACAAACTCAAGGCTTTCACCCCTTCCACCAGAGCCTGCTGATTTCTACAATCCTACAGCTCCAGTTGATACACCTCATCATGGTGTTTCGGTAGTTGCAATTTACTTTTCAGATTGTTTAGTCGTATATTCTTTATCTATTTCTTGGCCCATTGTTGGCTGGCCTCATAGTCCAAAAAACTCTAACTTAGGATTTTAAACAGAAAGAGAGAGATTTGCAGGCAAGAGAAGCTGAACTGAAAAGGAGGGAACAGGTATTTGATACCAATATGCTGGGAGAATTTATCTGCATTTCATCTGTACAAATTTCATATCGTGCCATATTTTACGAAAAACATCATACTGATCGTTGTGTGATATACTATTTCCTCAGCTCTTCTGATACTGCAATTATCATATAGAGGAACATCTTGATTTTTACCAAGATTTATTAGAGGCATTAGGCATGTTTAATTCTCTCAAAGTCTTGGTTAATGCTGATTACATTAATCACTCTAAAAAGAGTAATTATCATTTTTCAATAATCTGCCCCATGATTTAAAGTCATTAACATATATAGTCATGCTGAATAGAACACTCCAACACACATTATTTGCTAGGGGAAGCAAATCTAATGCTGTCAGCACGATTAGGCCATTCTGAGTAATTTTCAAACCTTATGATGAGTGAGAGCACTTATATGCTCTTTATACATTATGTGAACTTGCATCAATTCCACAAAAAAAAATTCCATTAGCATCGATTACTGTTTGATTTAGAACTCACTCAAGGGAATCTCATCTTGCACCATATTGACTCTGTAGAGTGCAAGCTGCACTACTGTGTGCATAGCAAACGTAGCTCCTGATTTGTAATGATGATGATAATATGCAGGAAGTAAGGCGGAGAGAAGAGGCCATTGCTCGAGGTGCTAACTGGATTTATTTTTATTACTGTACAGTCCTTTATTAGAAAAGAATCACTCGTTTCTGGTTCTAATTTTTTAGTAAAGTACTTAAAGAAACCGTAGTTAGTTATCCATTTTTTGCTTTTTCCTTTTCAGCTGGAATTGTTCTTGAGGAGAAAAACTGGCCTCCGTTCTTTCCCATTATACATCATGATATTGCAAATGAAATACCGGTTCATCTTCAAAGGCTTCAATATGTTGCATTCACGACCTTCTTAGGTATGCAGATAATTATGCTATTTACTTGTCTGATTTATACAATTTCCCAGTTACTATACAACCATACTTGTATTCCTTTTGTGATCAGGGCTTGCTTTTACGCTTCTCTGGAATATTATAGCTGTGACTACTGCATGGATTAAAGGCGAAAGTGGGTATTATTATCATCAATAACATTTATTTTTAGGCTTCGAGTTTCATTGATCTGATTTGTCTGACTGGAATTCATTTACTAGACGTAAAGATTTGGTTTCTTGCCATAATCTTCTTCATCTCTGGGGTACCTGGAGCCTACGTGTTATGGTATCGTCCACTCTACAGAGCTTTCAGGTCGGTTTCTGCTATCTTGTTTCCCAACCAACTCTTACGTTTTCAATTTACGTAATTTCTTTTCGACCGTGTAAGAGATTCAAAAGATTCTAGCTAAAAACTAAATAGACTATTTCCCAATATGTTTACAAGGTTGGGGTAAATTTAGGGAGCGACTCTAATTAAGTAGCTGCTCCTCCATTATGTAATTCATTAAACTTCTCTGCACATTGCAGGAAAGAAAGTGCTCTCAAGTTTGGATGGTTTTTCCTTTTTTACTTGGTAAGTTCCCTTTCAAGTTCCATGGCTTGGCAAAGTTTCTAACTCATCATCAGTTTACAATCTTGTTCAACAGATTCACATCGGATTTTGCATCTTTGCTGCGATTGCACCTCCTATTGTTTTCAAAGGAAAATCTCTATCGTAAGTTACTCCCCCGAGAACCTGCATCTTCGTGATTTGTATTCGGGCTTTTGATCCGATTTGAGATTGTGTTTGTTCAGAGGTATCTTATCAGCCGTAGATGTCATAGGCGATCATGTTCTAGTCGGGGTACGTACGATCCATTAGAATATGCCAATTCATAGACTAATGCTACTAATGATTTTTACATGCTACTAACATCTTATATGTGTAACTCAGATTTTCTACTTCATTGGCTTTGGATTGTTCTGCCTTGAAACTGTTCTTAGCCTCTGGGTTATACAGGTCTGCCCCACATCGTTTCTTTTCGTTAATTCTTTCACAATATTAACGCGAATCATGACGAACCCTTTGCATTTTCAGCAAGTATACATGTACTTCCGAAGCAGTGGTAGAACGGCAGGGAGGAAACACGAAGTCGCCATGGGAGCCATGTAATCGTTTCGACCGGTATGTCTTTATACCCATCAAACCTACTCCGAGAAATGTTCGATTTTAGTCCCGTGACTTCAAAAAATGTCCGATTTTAATCCTCTGGCGAAGAACGTAGTTCACGCGCCTCTTCTTATTCTACAATTTCAGGTGGAGGACCAAAATCGTACTATATGTTAAGTTATAGGACCAAAATCGAACATTAGAGGATAAAAAACGAATAAAAGCCACAATAGAGAACAAAAATTGAATTTTTCTCAACCTATTCCTTCCCTTTTTGTAATATCAAGTTTTATTATTTGCATTCTTGTATTCTTTCGGCGTTTCTTCTTCAGAATCTTTATTTGGTTAAACAAAATGGTCAGCTATTACAGGAAATTACAGCAGAATTAATTACTATTACTAAATACTTATTCAACTAAAATACCTCATAAGTTTGCAACACACACAAAAAAAAAAAAAAACAGAAAATTTACAGCGGGAAAATCATAATCCTCTACTACGGCTTGTGTGTATAATATATAAAACCACTAGTTGCAGTAGTAGTAACAAAGGAAAATCCCATCACCACCTATAGATATACCATATATATATATATAGCTAAGTAGTCATAGAGAGATAGAGATACATTGGTGGTAACTGGTAACCGGTAACCGGTAAGGAGACCGTTTTAATTTCTCAGCAGTAAGCGGTGCATTTCTTGCAATCCATGGTGCAGCCGCCGCTTCCGCCGCCGTACCCGTACCCCTTCCCTCCGCCGCTGTAGGACTTGAAACACTTGGCCGGACACGTGAGCTTCTTGTTGTAGCACGGGCCCTTCTCGGTACACGTCATGGAGTTGCTTATGATGCCGTTGGACGAATGCCCTCCGTTGGGCCCACCGAAGCCGCCGCCGTAGCCTCCGTTCATTCCGGGTATGTTGAACCCGGATCCCGCTCCGGGAATGTTGAAACCGGATCCGGATCCGAACCCACCGCCTTGCTGTTTCTCCATGCCTTGTAGGGTGGAACCTTCTTGGCCCGTCGTGCCTTGTTGGGTGGAGGCGGCGGCGGTCGCTCCTTCAGCCATCATACCTTGTACGATGGCATCCGGGTCGGCTCCGCCTTGCTGATCCATGTGCAGGATATACACCGGGTCGGGTCGCGTGGCGAGGGAGGTGGTGGCGGAGAGGAGCCAGAGAGAGAAGAGGAAAACAAGAAAAGTGGATTTCATGGTGTAAGTATTTTTTTGGGGATGTAGAGAGGGAATGAAGTGAGAGAAAGATGGGAGTATTTAAGGAGAGAAAGGTGGCGATATGAAGGGAGAAATGAAAGGCATTTAATGATGAGGGAGATAGCGGTTGAGACTTGAAAGATCTTTCATGGCTTGGCACTTGCTAAATAGGGGGAGGGCCATAGTAGGTTGGGGCGCAGTTATTGCGCAAGCGCACACACGCACTACCAACAAACGTCTTCTTCATTCATCACTAACAAATCATCGACTAGGAGCCATACAAGTATAATTAGTATCCCTACTTTTACGTCGGTATAATTCACTATGCATATTGAATAAGTTTCGCTAAAAAGTCTGTAAAACACAGGAGATGAGATCAACTGTCCAATTGGTATCCGATTCAAAACTACGTAGTTTTAATATAAGAAATTCGATATGCAGTTTTTTAATTCAGAACTACGTAGTTTTGAATCAGACACTAATTAAACAGTAATTTATTAGAAATATGATCTCATTCCTAAAAGAAGATAAATCATTGATTTATAAATATGTCGGTAAGACTTGAATTTTTTATACATATTATTGCATTAGAGTCTATGTGTTTTAGTTATGCATGTGTTGATAAAACGAAATTTGGGATTGAAAGTAGAAACAGAGGATGAAGACAGCTTTTCTACTAGGTTGGAAATCATAAATTTTTCCTAACTCCATATGTAATGAAGCAGCATTAATACAGGAGGGCAGCCAACCACTCATTTAATGTGGTTTTGCAGCCTTGAATGCAAAATTATTCAAGAATTTTGAGGCATTAGAGTTTAATTTTTAGGAGAAAAACAACTCATTATTGATGAGATTTGGCAGCTCCATCTGTTAATTTCCGGTCAGGTAGGGGTTATCGGGGATTTAGGATTTGAGAATTTATTGATGCACATCTGTAACTGTAACTGTAGGGTGCGATATTGTGAATTTCCGAAAAATAGATTATAAAAAAAATCATTGTTCAAATACAATTTCACATTGAGAAGTAAGATAAGCTATCTGTTCCACTCCATTAGTCTAGCTTCTTTTCGGCATAGATAACACTTCATCTGTTCCATTCTATTAGTTCAGTCTTTTTTTGGCATAGATAACACTCCATCCATCCCACTTTATTAGTTCAATTTTTTATCGGTATGGAGATTAAAAAATTATTTGTTGTGTGTAAAGTAGTACTCCCTCCGTCTCATCGATAATAGTCCATTGGCTTTCCGACACGAGAATTAAGAAAGTAGAGTAAGTGATAAAGTAAGAGAAAAAAGATGAGTGAAAAGTTGAGAGAGTGAATGATAAAGTAGTTGAGAAAAATAATAAAATATAAGAGAATATAGTATTTTTTTTCTTTTTTTTGAAAATGAGTCATTTCAAATGGGATAAACCGAAAAGGAAAAAATGGTCATTATCACTGGGAAGGAGGGAGTACTATAAAGTAGTGATGGAATTAAGAAAGTAGAGTAAGTGATAAAGTAAGAGAAAGAAGATGAGTGACGTGTTGAGTGAGTGAATGATAAAGTAGGTGAGAGAAATAATAAAATATAAAACATGTATTTATTTTTTTATTTTTATTTTTTTTGGAAATGAGTCATTTCAAATGAGACAAACCGAAAAAGAAAAATGATTATTATCACTGGGACGGAGGGAGTACTATAAAGTAGTGAGATCCATTAAAATATATTAAAATATTATTTAAATTTAAAAAAAAATGTCAATTAATGAATGAACAACCCAATAAAGGAACAAGAAACTAGTCTAATCTCCTGTTTGGTTTGCAGGCTACTGCACAAGGAGTTGAGGTTTACCCAGAGCGCACCGAAGGTAGTGGCTGCGGGTTCCTCAAATCAAAAAAAAAAAAAAAAAGAAACTAGTCTAATCTGTCCCCATGAGATGGTCTAGGGTGGCCCAGGACCGATAGGTCATGGGTTCAATTCCCACCAAGACCGCTAGGTGTTGCCTGTCACCCTGTCACATTAAGGGTGGTTGAATCCTCCTGTGTGGTTTGCGGCTCTTTGCACAAGGAGCGTGGTTTACCCAAATGCAGACCAAAGATAAATGCTGCGGGTTCCATGAATAAAAAAAAAAAAAAAAACTAGTCTAATATAATGGGACAGAGGGAATAAGATATAGTTGTCTCTCTTCTTTAGATGCATATATGGGTAAATTTTGTTCTTATGCGATAGGCTATATATTATGCAGATCTAAACCACATTAGACTACAGACAAATGCTTAGAGGCACTTATGAAATTCGAACTTATAATATTTTTAAGACCCTCCTTAAACATTAAAGAATCCAATATTTACTAACTACGTAACTATGACTTGGGAAATCTATTGTAAAATTTTGAAACTATAAACTAATATCATGTTAATGAGTTTGGCAGATCATATGGTAGAAAAAGGGATTGCCGAGTTCAGCCAACAGGACGGTTAAATAACACTGATAAGGATCTTTTATCTTATTAATTGTGTCCCATTTCATATTCCTTAATAAATATAGTGATGTGTTTATTTTTCTTAAATTAACTATCACGTGTAAAGTTAACTAATCCAAATAGAATATGTATTGTATAATTACACGTGTCACCAATAATAGAGTAGAGAGAGAGAGGGGATAATACACGGAAGTACTCCCTCCGTTCTGCTATTACTGTCCTACTTTTCTAATCGGTTTGTTCCGCTATTACTGTTCTCTTTCCTAAAATAGCAAAAACTACTCTTAAATAAAAAATGAAGTGAGTCCCTCCTACTTAATATTCATCCTCATATTATTATTCTCTCTCCAAAAATCTAACTTTTACACGATTTTTGTTCCACTGCGTACTCGGAAATTTATGATTTTTAAATTTTTGAAAATTTAAGATTATTTCTTAAAATACAATATGAAAAAAAAAATTGATTGCCTCAATTATGTCTTGCAAAAATTTGGATAAATTAACATTTCTTCCACTAACCACTCCTCGAAAATTATGTTCATTTCTTAATACAACTAAAACTCATAAAATAAATACTTAAATAAAGTTTCTTAATCTCCGCTCCGAAATCAAAGGGAACATTAATAGCAGAGAGTATAAGAAAATTGCACATAGCACAGTGTGTTAACATTATAATATGAGAAAAGGCTTTTTGGGCTATGATTTGAAACTGGCTAATTGGGCTTATTTTGCTGAGCATGTAAAATATGCATCTGGGCTACTGCATATTAAATTTCAAAATTAAAAAAACTTGCATGTATACAATCCCCAAGTCTCTGAAGTTCTTTCTACATAAATTTATCGTACTTAAGCAAGCAGGATAATTATAATTAGAGGGATTTGCAGCAGTAGCCGCACAGTAGTACCGAAAACACATATATAGCCGCACACTAAAACAAAACACAAATATAGCCATTTTGTCATTATACGGCGCAGGGCCGATGGACTCCTTCCATCGGCCCTCTATCGGCCCTAAGGAAAAAGAGTCGCACCATCCCCATCGGCCGAGCCCTTACCGACATCGGCCAGAGGATGAAATAAAGTATCGGGTTCGAGGGCCGATTGTAGGCCGACTTGCAGTGTCCATCGGCCCTTACCGACATCGGCCGAGAGGAGTATGGCCGAAGGCCGAACATCCCATAAGCCCGAGCCATTGTTGTGATGGCCGAAGGTGGGCCGAATTTGGTTATCCGTCGGCCCTCCATCGGCCCTCAATCGGCCCTGTATCCCTTTCTTCGAGACGGGATTCGACACAGCATTCGACAGGACACATGCATGTCTTTTCCCCGCAATCGTACGTAAGGGCCGATGGGTGGCCGATGGAAGGCCGATGGCGGGCCGATCGATGCACGTGGGAGATGCAGTTTGAATTCAGCTTTATCTGTTGAAATGACTAGTCGGATATGACAGTCACATGCAAGTTACTGAGGGCCGAAGGGGGGCCGATGGAGGGCCGATGGTGGGCCTATGGTAAACTGACAACACACTCCAATTATCACGTGAAACTTGACTCGAAAATTTCTTATAAGACGTAGAATGGATGTTTTGGTAGAATCAACGAAAAATTTCCTCATTTCACTTCCACTCCTCTATTCTTCACATCAACTTCATAGAAATGGCCGATTATCGATCAATTATTGTTAAATTGAACGGTCAATTCGATGCAGAGTCGAATTATATCGGTGGTAATGAGTTCATTGTTTACCTTCCTTCAAACAATATTTCGCTCGATTATCTTCGACAAAGTATTGATCGGTGGCTCAGTGCTTATTCTCTTCCGTTCAACTACTTCATTTACTATACTGTTGCTTCCCGACGAACCAGCAGGATGATGAAAGTCATTCAGGTCATGATACGATCTTATGCGGCTGTGCTCTATCGACGTAGAGCCGGTTGTGTTTGTTGTGTATCTCGAAATACAAAATCCTCGAATTTGGTGTCCCCAACCGTAATAAATTTCCCGAAGAGAATTATAATTTCGGGGTCATAGTTGGTTTACGGGCCAAAGTAGTAGAAGTAATGATGGCGGACGTGCTCCCGAAAGGAATGTTCTTGTGGAGTCGGATTCAGATGATGAGGCGGATTTGGACTCATCATCTGATGATGAAGAGGATGAAGATATACCTTGTGCCTTGATTAATTGTTCGTTACAAGATTTTGCTTTGCATGGATTCGGAGGGAGGGTGGCGTAAGTCAACTTATGTCTTTGCTAGTTCCGGTCAATCGTTCTCGAACAAATGAGGACACCGTATACGACAACATAGAAGCGAACAAGCAGCGGCTACTTCCTATTGTTCCACTTGATGTTGCCGATTCAATAGCGGCGAGGAACTTGAATACTCTTGTAGACGGAAGTTTGCGGGCGGGATTGATGTTCGGTTCGAAAGACGAACTTTATGCTTTGCCGTCGCTCTATTCCATTTGGAAAAAGGTGCGGATTTCGGGGTGCACCGTTCGAGTAGTTCCCGCTTGGAATATATGTGCGTAAGAAGTGTTGATTGTCCATTCGAGCTACGGGCATACTTGTAGAGGTCGGACGTGTTGGGAGGTAACTAAATGGGTTGCGAGCACAATTGTACAACCGATTTATCCGGGCTAGGCGAACGAAATGTGAGGTCGAAGGCGTCGTAGCCGCATATATAGCCCGTAAAATGAGCCGTCAAAGCAAGTTAATGAAACCGGCCGATATTCAGGCGATCTGTTGGATAAATTTGGAATACAAGCAACGTACGGGGTGGCTCTCCGAGCGCGCAACGCAGCCTATTTTGATGATTTACGGTGGTCATGCTGATTCGTTCGACAAAGCGCCTAAATATCTCGCATTTGTTGGAACTAACTAATCCGGGAACATATACGGATCTTGATGTTGGTGTGGATGGTCGTTTCCGACATTTATTTATGGCGCTTGGTGTATTACGAGCCCCTTGGTTAACATGCCTCCGGAAGGTTATTGTGGTGGACGGTACCCATTTGAAAGGGAGAAACAAGGGAATATTATTCGTCGCAGCTACTTTTGATGCGAACGAGCAAATATTCCCACTCGCTTTTGGTGTAGGTCCCATTGAAAATGATGTTTCATGGACGTGGTTTATGATGCGACTGAGAGCTGCATTTGCAACGGATGATAGGTTAGTCATTGTTTCAGACCAACATAAAAGCATAGCGAATGCGGTAAGTGTGGTTTTCCCAGAGGCACAACACGGACTTTGTTATTACCATCTTTCGAATAAGCTTGCGAGACACGGTGAGTGGGTAATCCGGTCGTTTCATCGAGCCGCTTATGCTTATCGGTCGACAGAGTTCCATGACGCAATGAATACCATCCGTCGGGGAAACCCGGAATTTATGAAAAGTTGATGGAAATCGGATCGGATAAGTGGTCGAGACTTTTCTGTAAAGGCCGTCGTTATAGTCTACTTACATCGAATGCCGCAGAATCAATAAATTCTCGATTGTTGGAAGCTAGACGACTTCCAATTATTGCTATGCTCGAGGCAATCCGTCATATGATAGAGTCATGGTTCGATCAACGACGAGTAAAAGCAATTTCCAGAAACAATCCGTTGTCTGAGGCTTGTGAGTTCAGGATGCGGAGTGAAGTTGAGTTGGCACGAAGGTTTACGGTTACCCAGGTGACTGCTAATAAATACAAGGTCGACGAAGGTGACCGACAGTGGAGGGTAAATCTTGAAGATGAAATGTGTGAATGTGGCGTCTGACAAATCGACTTATTGCCATGTAGTCATGTTGTTGCCGTTTTGTATCATCGTCGGGAGAATTTGTATAATCATATTAATGATTATTATACGACGGCGACGTGGAAGTCAACATATCTTTGGTGTAGTTAATCCGTTACCTCCTCGAAATGAGTGGGGTGTCCCATCGGGAGATAGACGACATTGTTGTTCTTCCACCAACGATTATGCTTCAAGCAGGACGTCCGAGAAACACCCGTCGACCATCCGGCCCTGAAGGCAGTACTTCAAGAACTCGAAGTCGAAAAAAATGCGGTAATTGTGGAGATGAAGGTCACACAAGGAGAAGATGCCCCAATGTTGGAACGAGAAATTACGAGTGAAGCGGCCTTGTAATCTATTTTCATATGTTCGTAAAATGTTCATAAAATGTTCGTAAAATGTTCGTAAAATGTTTAAATGCGCTAATATATTTATCGGCCCTCGCCCATAGGCCCTCGGCCCATAGGCCCTCGGCCCTCGGCCCTCGCCCATCTCCCTCGCCCATCGGCCTTCGGCCCTCGGCCTTCGGCCCTCGGCCCTCGCCCATCTCGCCCTCGCCCGTCGGCCTTCGGCCCTCGGCCTCGCCCGCCATCCGCCCTCGCTCATCGGCCTTCGGCCCCCGGCCCTCGGCCTTCGGCCTTCGGCCCTCGGCCCTCGCCCATCTCGCCCTCGCCCATCGGCCTTCGGCCCTCGGCCCTCGGCCTTCGGCCTTCGGCCCTCGGCCCTCGCCCCTCGGCCGTCGCGCCTCGCCCATCGGCCCTCGGCCTCGGCCTTCGGCCCTCGATTTCTCATTGAATCGGCCCTCAATAGCCATTTTGTCATGCCGTCGGCCCTCAATTGCCTCGGCCGTCGGCCCTCAATTGCACTTCAATATTGCCGTAGATTGTCTCGGCAATATTGTTCGAAATTGCAAGATTATAAAATTATTCGAAAATTACAAAATTACAAGATTATTAAATTGTTCGAAAATACAAAATTACAAGATTATAAAATACATTTAATCATCGGAATGAGTCGTTTCGTAGTAGCATTGTTCGAAGCATTTCCACGCCATCCACTCCCGATATATTCGGATGTTGGTCTTTTGATTACCCCACTTTGGTGTAGGATATCCACTGATGAGTCTTTCGATTGCCATACAAGTAAATGGGCCACAACCGTTTGAATCTTGTTGCTCGAACTGCTTCGTCATGCGGTATCAAGATTAACTTCGGACTCCGCCAGCCGGATGCGTGAACGAGAACTTATTAGTCATCCAATAACTAGAAGCCTATTAAAAGAAAGTAAATATTTCGGATAACTTATATATAGTCTATCTAAAATTAAATATTTTAGACAACTTACATCTAGCAATCGTCCAATGAGCTTTCGGAGCGGCTTTAGATTATGTTTCCTCACTTCAAAAATATTTGCATCGGCCTTTTTGTTGAGTGAGTCATAAAGCTCCAAAGTCCAGGGACTCGATGTTCGAGCGGACAGCTTACCTAATGCGAGGCGGCCAACACCTAAAAATTACCTATTGGATTAAATAAATTAATACACGGGGCAAAATAATAAAATATAAGTACTTACAAATTTTGCATTGAACCACGGCATCCGTGAACCGCCAATTCCTTGTTCCACTCCAAATACGGCCTCGAGCAAACCCCGGATTAGGTATCCGGTCTTCATAGCTCATTTCGAACCGCTCATGGAAATCGCTATTCGGCTCATAGATTTTTGTACTCCATGCGTCCACGAGCGCCGTCTCATTTACAAAAACAAACAAATTATCAACACGTTATAAAAAGGAAAAAAGGGAAAATAATAAGAAATTTAAAATAAACTTACAAAAACTGTAGACCCTGCTATGACCGTATAACGTGAATCCGGAGTAGTCAACACGTCCCGATCCTTGTACACCTCAAGCCGTTGACGAAGGTAGGCAATGTACAAATCAACCTCCGACTGCCCCATGTCCGACTTAACGTTGAGGATGGTCTTGAAAAAATCATGCGTAAGGTCATGTTGCGACACCGTAATCTTTGCAGAAATACCAGTGGACATGAACCCCTCAAAATTTCTCCTCAACACGTCACCGGCATCGACCATGAATGGAGCTCCAGAAGGATTCTCTCGCGGAGTCACTAAGGGCTGTAAAATGCAAATATTATTTATTAATAAAATAATTTGCTTAAATCGTAAAATAAAATAATTTGCTTAAATCGTAAAATAAAATCCGTATCGGGTCTTCGCGTTCTTCAAATCTATGTTCCGGTGCTTGAATTTCATACATTTGTCGTACATTCTCCGTATCAAAGAAGTCGGAACCGATAACCTGTTGTTGCTGCATATATGACAAACATACATAAACAAATGAAAAAAATATAAATAATTTAACTCCCTACAAATACCTGTACAGGCGGTGGCTCAACTCGAGGAAGTGGTTCCCAACGCCTAGGAACCCAAACATCTCTCTCCTCGTACATGCTATGTCGGCCTTGTTCAAACCCCCGATGAACCATTCGAGCCGCAGCATCCCAAGGATTTGCATCGCGCAAGCACCGTGCAATCCTCATCTTCCCTGGCGGAGCTTACGTATCATTCCGGCTCGGCCACCGATGTGCCGAGACAATCCTCCCTTGAGGTGCGGATGTTTGCTCCACCTCGGTGTCATCGACATCATCCCCTTCCCAATCCTCCAAACTAAAGGATATGGATGGTCTCGCTCGTATTCTTCGGACTCTTGCCGAACACTTTTTCAATCATTTTACCAACTTTATCGAAAAAACTTTTCTCCCGCACCTTCCACCGGTCATCCACTTTCGCTAACAACTCTTCCTCGCGCTTATCGAAGCGTTCTTCTAATGCCCGCAAAGCTCGGTCGTAAGTCGAACGAAGAATCTTCATCCGGACGATGACGGGATGACTCAACCGATGCGCGTTTCTTCTTTTGATTTTTTCTTTTGTGCGGGGGCCGGAGTTTCTACACTAGCAGCTTCATCGACTCGCCTACGGGGTACGGGGATGGGTCTCGGAAACGTCACAAGCAATCGGATCATCTCCATTCACCCTTCTCCAATATTCCGTAAGCTGCTCCTCCGGAGTAGGCGTTAGAGTCTCAAGGGGAGGTGTCTCGCATCTCGTTAAAAAATGTAATAATAAGTTAAAATACACTCTTCTACTTGTAAAATAAAAATAAATTTATTTAAAATTTTATTTACCGGTGGGCGAAGAAACTAATCCACTCCGTATCCGGTGGCGTAGTGTAAACCCACTTAATACAACGGGGCATACCTCCCGGTGTTGACAAGGCGGACACGCAGCTCGCACAAATCGGTATCGCCTCATATGCCCAAATCTAAAATACAAGAACACCATTAAACATAATGACTACTATAAAATTGTCGAAAAATAATTCAATATTTTATTCGTACTGAAGGGCCCAAACTGCCCATAAATATTATATTTTGATTTCAACGTCTCCATTCGCTTCGGTACAAAGCTCATGTAGTAGAGAAGGGCATTGTAGGTGTACGATCCCCAAGGAAACGCATTCCATGCGTCTAAATCATCTGCCAGGGACCCACATCCAGGTGTCCACCTTCTTCGTCTCGGCGGGAGCAAAGAAAAAACACATTAATGCCGGGACATTGGCCACCTTCAAATGCTCATCTTCGGAGAGCTCACGGACCTTATCACTTTTCCACATTTTTAGTAGCTCGCCTCCCGGATATTGGATTCCCACACGTGAGACTCATGTATACCGTCGATTCTTCCGCCTCGCGAGGTGCATTCGTATCAAATTCGAGATGGACCGAAAAATAATCCTCGTCACCAATGCATATTCCAACCGAGAAAATCGAAGCTCTCGCCCGGAGCCTCCCCGGCCGGTGCCTGCACCTCGTAGCACATCAATTGGTGCAATGCTATTACCGAGCTTTTTCCTTTCCTCCAACTTCAAAAGGTGCCCAAACTGTCCCTCTCTAAACCGTCGGACCAAGTTATTACCCCCGCTTCGAAAGTGCATTCTTAATCGGTTCCGGTAATGAATCTCTCCAAGTATGTAGTTACTTTTAATGTCTTCTCTCTAATCGGGAGTCGAATGTAATCGGGCCGCGGTCGAAAAAAATAGAGTTAACGGCGAAACGGTTAAGGGCCGAAGAAGGGCCGAAGAAGGGCCGATGAAGGGCCGAAGAAGGGCCGATGGAGCTTAACCTCCATCGGCCCCTCTTCGGCCCTTTATCGGCCTCGCTTCAAAAACGACATTATCGACAAATTTCTACCCAAAAGTTCGACGAAAAACAAGCGCATAAATGGACATATCAAACACAAATTTCACAGCAATGGCATACATTAACAAACAAATCGACACCCCAATCGACAAATTTCGATAACAATTCATGAAAATCAGATTTAAGATGGGACGAGATCTGGTACCTGATCGGCGTCCATGGCTGTTCGTCGGGACTTGCTCGGAAATGAATGGCTCGGCCCTCGGCGACGGTGGATCGGCGGCTGCGCTCTTTCGGCGGTGGCTCTGATCGGATTTCAATGGCTCGGCCCTCTATTTCATTTCTGTTTGGGGCCGAAGGGAAAAAAATGCACTTAATACGTGCCTTCAGTTTTTTCGGGGCCGAAGGGGGGCCGATGAGGGGCCGATAAGGACCAATTCTTTTCGGCCCTCAATAAATCGGCCGTTATAATCGGGCTCCTTCGGCCCTCCATCGGCCCCAGTAATGCCCATCGGCCGCCCATCGGCCCTCGCTCGGTCTAAGCGCCTAATAAGACAAAAATGGCTAGATTTGTGTTTTTGTTAATCGGATGGCTAAAATTGTTTTTTTTTTTTCCCATTTTGGCTAACAGGAGGGATTTCCACTTATAATTATTACCTCCGTCTTAGTTCACTTTTTTTTTTACACGTAAATTAAAAAAGTTGTAGTTATTAGTTATGAGTAAAGTAGTATTCCCTCCGTCCCACCAATCTTGCAACATTTCCTTTTCAGGTTGTCCCATCAATCTTGCAACATTACTTAAAATAGAAAGAAAATGAGTGGACCACATTCACTTAAACAAGTGGATCCCACTATTTTTTAACTTTACATCACTATTTTATACATTTACACCCACTATCTTAAAATCCGTGCTGAGACTCCAATGTTGCAAGATTGGTGGGACGGGGAGAATATAAAATTGTAGGCTTCACAAAAATATATTGGAATATTATTTTAAATTAAAAAAATGAATGTAGACTAATGGAGTGAGACAATTCGAAAAGAAAAATAGACTAATAGAGTGGACATAAAATAATGTCATATTTTACTTAAAGAAATACTCCCTCCGTACTGCCCGACTTGTCTTGTTTTTTTTTCGGTACGGAAATTAAGATGCGTGGGTGGTTATGTATAAATGAGTGGGTGATTGTGTGTAAAGAGGTAGGCCCCACAAAGAAAAATGGTAAGTTGTATAGTAATTATTTTTCTTTTTTCGAAACAAGACAAGTCGAGTGAGACAGCCCCAAAAAAAAAATTAAGACAAGTCAAGCGGGATAGAGAGAGTACGAATTAACTTTTTTGAATAAGAGTTCATGTTGAATTCGGATTCCGCAAATTAAGTCTCACTGATAAATTTGTTTTTTACTATGATTCTTTGAAAAGTAGTAGTACATCATTTTTGCTATTAATAGAAAAAAATTTGAACTATAAAAATACCATACATGTATAGATAAATACTCCCTCCGTCCCATTATTAGTGACGCCTTTCTTTTCGGCACGGGAATTAAGGGAATTCGTAATAAAGTTATGAGAGATGAGTAGATAATAAAGTAGGAGAGAGAAATTAGTATAATTATGAGAGAGTAGGAGAGAGAAGATGATAAAGTAGGAGAGAGAAATAAGTATAATAATAAAGTACTCCCTCCGTCCCAGCTCAAGTGACAAAAATGTTTCCAGCACGGGAATTAAGAAGGTGGAAGATAAAGTATGAGAGAGAAGTTTATGATAAAGTAAGAGAGAAGATAAGTGAGATTGTGAGAGAGTAATTAATAAAGTAGGAAAGATAAATAATAAAATAAGAGAGATAAATGATTAAAGTAGGAAAGAAAAATGAAAAAGTATGAGAGATAATTGATAAAGTAGGAGAAAATTTATGATTTTTTTTTTAAAATTATTTCTATTTTTGGAAGTGTGTCACTTGAGACGGGACGCCCAAAATGGAAAGTGTGTCACATGGAGCGGGACGGAGGGAGTAGATGATAAAGTATGAGAGATAAGATGATAAAGTAGGAAAGAGAGTGGTAATTTTTTACCAATTTGGAACATCGTCATTAATAGCGGGACATCCGAATTAGGAAAGGTGGCCATTGGGACGGAGGGAGTAATTAAGATGACCATTTTCAAATAAAAAGTGGTGTGAACATATCAATGGTCAAGATTGGCCTTTATTGGGTCTCTTATCCTGGTCAAGTCTCTATAGATTTGACTACCCTTTAAATTAGCATTATCTTTTTGTTTATCTTTCCAAACTGAAACACCTCGACTTTTGTTGAACTTGACAAATAATGGATAAGCTGTTTTTCTAGTTCACTCAAATCTTTCATGTCGTTTATAAATAAATATCACTAAACTACAAGTCTTGTATATGACCGGTCGTGAAAGAAAAAAGGGTCTAGAGCGAAATAATAAAAATGAGCCCCTAATATAGAAAATCGGGACCTCAATTACTTTGTTCCCCATTTTTATGGCATAACACAAGAAGATTCTTTGGGGTTTATATGAATTAAGAATACGTCTAAGTTTCCATGAGGTTTGAATTTTATTATCCACAGTTTCTACTCCGTCAGTCCCATAGAAAAGAGACACTTTTTATAGTATAAAAATTAAGAAATTTGTGTTGTGTCCACACATTCTTTATTTTTTTTTAAGAAACATAACTATTTCTATGGGACGACCCGAAATTAAAAATAAGACACTTTTTATGGAATGGAGGAAATACAAAATTAGAAATTTGGGGTCCCGATTTTTATAGGTCCCGGATGGGTTGAGCTCGACCCCCTCATGGCTCGCCCTGAATGTAGATGATCGTATATTATTTGTATCATTGTAGGTTTTTATACCATTGGCATCAAGTATTTTTTCTAGATAGTAACAATAACTATGTACATTTTCTGTTCCAGTGTTCCATTTCTTTTCGGCACTATTAATAAAAAAATAATATTTTGTGGTGTGTATTGTGACTTTTTGAGTGGTTGATTTTTATCACATATTTTTTTACCTTTTCTAGAAATAGAACATTTCTAGTAAAACAACCGAAAAAAGAAATTGGACACTACTATTGGGGTTGAGGAATACAAAGTAAGTAATCGTTTAAGAATCAGAACTAGGATTCTCCATTAGCACTACCAAGTGCTTTTTTGGCACACAAATTTGAGCTTAAATATATACTATACAACATAATCCCTCCGTCTTATCAATCTTGCAATATTTTCTTTTCGTGTTGTTCCATCAATCTTGCAACATTACTTAAAATAGAAAGAAAATGAGTGGACCATATTCACTTAAACAAGTAGACCCCACTATTTTTTAACTTTACACAACTATTTTATACATTTATACCCACTACTTTACCTTTACATTCACTATCTTAAAATTTGTGCCGAGACCCTAATGTTGCAAGATTGGTGGGACGGAGGGAGTATATTCTACCAATCCCGTTTGACTTGTCTTATTTCTTTTTTACTCGAAGATTAATATAAGTGGTTGGTTATGTGCAAATGAATGAACTCCATAATAAAAAATAGAATTTGTGAAATAATTATTTTCTATTTTAGAAAATTAGGTGGAAGGGAGTCATATATAATATGCTAACCATTGTGTTTTTGCAGCAACAGCCAGGGTCGGCTCTAGGTGTAAAGCAGGTGAAACCACAGCTTTAGGCCCCTGGCCGAGAGCAAGGCCCCGTCGAGCATATGTCTTTCAGGTTAAGGTCTTAAATGCTTACATGTATTTTTGTTTCGCATAAAAAAATTGATTGCATAGCATAGTTTAGTTGTAGATCATTATTTTTATGCATTATAGAAATCACGGGTTCGAATCTTATTTCTAACAATTTTTTTAACTTTTTTCCAAAATAAAATAATAGATATGTAGAGCTGAAAATTCGAACCCGAGTGACTTACTAAAAATCATAAGTAATCTTCCACTAAACTAAATAAAGCCCACTCATTATAGTTTTTGAATAACAAAATATATTTTAACGTGTTGATTTAGGCCCCTGAAAAGTTTGAGCCGACCCTGGCAACTGCAAACCACTTCGCCGTCCCCAAATAGTGGAGGAACAAAAGCCATCACTAATATTAAAGTAAATTAATCACGATTCATTGTACCGAGTGAGAATTATTTCCAAAGGGAAAAGGTGATGAATCTAAAGTTAGATCCAAATCATTATTACCATAAAATAACATGTAATAATTATATAATTAGATGTAGACATAAAGATATGGAAAATTTTATCCTATACCCGGTCCATAGCTTAAGCTATGGACCTTGTGGTCCAGAACGAGATACTAATGTGGTCCCCTCCAATCTTTCATTTCCTCGTTTTCAAACACAAGCAGTTTCACCACAACTCCATTGAAGAAAAGTCTACTAGCTCAGAATAAGGACAAGATTTTACTTGATTCCGAAAGTGAATGAAGAGCGAAGAGCAACAGTTGAATTTGCCGGCCGGATTCAGGTTCCATCCCACCGACGACGAGCTCGTCTTTCATTATCTCTACCGGAATTGCGCCGGCCAGTCCATCTCCGTCCCCATCATCGCCGAAATCGATCTCTACAAATTCGACCCATGGCAACTTCCCGGTAATTACTGTTTCTTCCTTGACAATTTTGGAACTCAGATTTGGAATTAATAAAAATACTTTCCCTTCGATTTGGAACTCAGATTTGAAGCTCTTCTAGACCAATAAAACGCAGAGCACTACGAAGAATCACAAGGTGCGAAGAGAAGTTAACCCCTCGAGATAATATTTCATGGCAATTGTTTCTATTTTTAATTGAAGAGAAATGACGTGTTTCGTTCTGGACCGGATAGAATTTTCCGAAAGATATGGTGTGACGGGCCCCCACCCACTTCCAGTAGTGCCGTTCCAACAAACGCAGTTTAAACCACGTGATAATTATGTGCTCAAATTTGGTGTGTCTCAAAATAATCGAAGAAGACAAAATTACTTCTGCCACTCTTCCTTTTTGCTCTTCCAGATGGAACTGATAATTTATTTTATTGTTCCAATACGCGAGTGTTCCCACTTGGGTAATCGGTAATTACTTCTCGAGTTTAGGGGCAATTTGGGGATCGTGGAGTCTATATATAAGTCGGCCGAGTTGGAGAAGCAACAAAATTAAACCAGCACTCACTAAAATTGCAAATCAATTTAGCAAATCGCTTCGATTTTACGAGAGAGAGAGAGGAGAGAGATGGAAGGAGGACGCAGAGAGATGATGAGCTTGAACATCAACGGCGGGAGCTCGAGTCGGAGGATGGAGTACGGCCGTCCGATCCCGAGGAGGGGGCAAGTGAAGGCGGCGATTGTTTCTGGATTGGCTAATTCCTTGGTTTCTATGATTTCTTCGAGTTCTCGTTCGCGATCCTGAATCAATTTGCGATTAATTTGAATCTCTTTAGGCTGTAGCACCCCGCGCGTCTCGACAGAGAGGCGAGCCCGCGGTTGACGGAGAGTTTGGGTGGCCGGTCGGTCGGAGTTTCCAGCGACGAAGCGATCGACGCTTCGGTTAATTTGCGGTCGCAATGCGTTGTAAATTAATTATTTGAAATTAGAGCTATTTGTGATTTACAATTGTCTGCACAATAAATTACTAGTACTAGTACTATTTTATAAAAGATCTTGATTATAAATTTATACGTAACTTATTAACAGTTTTATTTGAAATTAATCACCAATTAAACTCTAAAATAATTTTTTTGGAGTAATTAAACTCTATAAAAATTGATTTTATAATTAAACTCTATAAAACAAGTCGTATGATTTTATCATTCAGCATATTGCTATACACATATACCTGCTAAATTCTGTTTTGTCGCCAACTCTGAACACATCATTTATTTTTATATAAAGATTGTAATTAAATCTGTACTTGGCATGTGCAACGAGAATCAAAAATAAAAATACGGGAATTTAATAATTCAAAATGAGATTACGGCATGTACTTGGCATGTCTCGCTACGTAGAGGGGATGACAGAGTGGTTGAGGTGAGGTTTCCCGAGACCGACAGGTCATGGGTTCAATCCTCACTGAAGTCATTCTGTGTGAGTCTGTCACCTGAGGGTGGTTTAATCTCCTGTGTGGTTTGCAGGCTACTGCACAAGGAGTTGAGGTTTACTTCGGTGCCTGTCACCTGAGGGTGGTTTAATCTTATGTGTGGTTTGCAGGCTACTGCACAAGGAGTTGAGGTTTACTTCGGTAGCGGCTGCGGGTTCCTCAAATCAAAAAAAAATAAATACGGGAATTTAATAATTCAGAATGAGATTACTTTTCTCGATTAGAAGCGGTGCAAATCAAACGCACTTCTTTCTATATATTTGACATAAATTTAGAATTCATGTAAATCAAACGAGCCCTAGAAAGAATGCATAATACGGTCATTTTTGTTATCGAACTTCTTTCTATATGTTTTGATGTATTATTTAGAAAAACTTATAATATATTAATTTTTAAGAGAAAAATCTACAGTCTCTTTTGAAGTTAAACTCTGTAACTGTTAGTAATATATTTAACACGCATAGGTGTTGGGATATTTGGTGTTGGGAATTATTGACAAGTAGAATGGGATGTATAAATTAATAATTAAGCAAAAAAGCAAATCCACTAAAAGATCCACTCTCTTTGTTTATGTTAATACTTTTTAAAGCTAACTTTTGATGTCAAGTTCACACCAAAATAAATGCCCCTTTAGATTCGAAATCTTCGAGTTGCGATCACTTTGTGTTATGTGAGAGAAACAACAGTTCACTGTTGGAGTGGACAGATCTAAAGATATGCATGAGATAATAGTTAAATTTATTTTTCAATACTAGATTTCTATTATATTTAAAGATTTTTTTAGATTCATGTATCGAAATTACAAATTTTGATTCGTATTCTAAATTTGATTATTGAATAAGTTTAAGTGAGAAATACGACTCCCTCTGTCCCACCAAGCTTGTTCACTTTCTTTTTGACTCGGTAATTTATGAAAGTTGATATAGATTGATAAAGATGTGAGATCCATATATTAATTGATAATTTAGAATTAGTTTGTGAAGTAGAGGTTTGAGATTCATTTAATTAATTAATATTTTTGAGTTGATTTGAGTTGTTAAAGGTATAAGACTTAATTTATTTTTTTTAGAAATTTGATAAGTTTGGTGGAACAGTCCGAAAAAGAATATTGGATAAGTTCGGTAGGACGAATGGAGTATTTATTGGGGACCCTTCACATAGAAATCTAGGTAGGTATGAGAATTGAGAATGACTTTTCAAAAATGGAATAAAATGATGAGTGAAGTGTGAACATAAGAGTGGTCAAGTATGGTCATTATTTTCAAGTCATCTTCAAACTCATCGAATAATTTCGAATTCCGTGGGACACGTTTGATATACTACTCCACATATATTAAATTATTACATGTTTCTTATTTATTAGTTTATTTATTTATTGACAAGTATAAAATTTTAATATATTTTATGATGGCATTCATTGAATGAGGATGCCTTGTTTTTATATCAAGTCTCGTACGAAAGGTTTAATTATGTCTTGTTCTAATCCGACACTATACAAATTAAATCATTTTTATAGCGGACCCAATTTTGTGTTATTGATTTACTGTACTCTTTTAAACCTTTATTTCAATGATTAGAATTAGTCTACGCTTATGAAAACAGTTTAAGTATTTACGACGTAAGTGCTTATATAATATGTGTTTATATTATAAATGCTTAAATTAAATAAATTATATGTATTTTTATATAAACATTTAATTAGGAAAATAAATTATATTTAAAATTCTTTCAATTTGATATCAAGATCTATTTTATTAAGCTGTTTTTAACTATTTTCATAAGTTGTTCATATCAATTTATGAAAATAAGTCAAAAAAATTTGTTTTTTAGAATAAATTATATTTATATACTTTTTCAAACGCGTGTATAAAACTTTTATTTTTTTAGAACAAGCTGCTAATAACCGATAAGCTCTTCCAAATAGTGCCTTAGAACATACGACTTAAATCTTTTCTATTTAATTCATGAACATTACTCCTTCTATCCCATTGAAATAGTTCAATAAACCTTTTCGAGTTGTTTCATTAAAATTGTCCAGTTTCATTTTTTGATAAATTATTATAAATACTTTTTTTTAATGGACCAATAACTTTACACTAACTCTATATAAATCAATTATTTCCTTAAAATTGCACCTAAAAAAAGTTGAATTATTTCAATAAAATAAAGGGAGTATAATTTTGAATTTGAATTTTGTGTCGATAAATTATTTAGCGGTTATGGATTATCTCGTCGGAGTGATAAGATTTGGACAGTAGAGCCACCGTGGCCCCTGCAAAGCGCCGCCCACTTGCAACGATGCCAACAAACGCAATTGTTCCACGTGATGTTTGTGCAAGTCAAGTTAGGCGTGTATTAAAATAATCGAAAAGGCAATACAATTATTGCTCCTCTGCTTTTTTTGCTTCGCCCAAACGGAATGCAGAGAATCTCACCTTAATTCCTCACTGCCCTCCATTATGCGAGTGTTTTCACTCCGGAAAGATGTAAATACGCCCCAAACCCAGGGGCATTTCGGGGATCGGGAGGTGTATATAAGCCGATCGAAGTGCAGTCATTCTCCACAAACGAAGAAACAAATTAAATCCACTACTCTACTAGCAAATACTTACTGAGATCCGCAGGGTGAATCATCGATTCGATTAATTCGAAGAGAAGAAATTAAATCTGAGATGGAAGGCGGACGCAGAGAGATGATGATGAATCTGAACATCAACGGCGGGAACTCGAGTAGGAGGATGGAGTACGGCCGTCCGATCCCGAAGAGGGGACAGGTGAAGGCGGCGATTGTTTCCGGATTGGCGCACTCCTTGTCTTCTATGTTTTCGTTGAGTTCTCGCTCTCATTAATTCCTGATTGCTGCGGATTAATTTTAGTAGGAATTAATTAGATCAGATTTGGCCATTTTTGGAGTTTTAGGCTTATGCTGTTCTGTGTGGTTCGATTGCAATTTGTTTTGTACAGTTTTTTCAATTTGAATGTGATGAGATTTCTTCTGTGTTACTTCTTTATTTTCATCCTTCAAAGTTCAAAGCAGTTCATAACAACTCATCTTGATCTATAGCGAGCTAAAACGAAAATGAGAGCTTCTGTTTCGTGTCATTCGGTGTAATTTTGGGAGATTATATAATGGTAATTTTTCAGAAACGTAAAGGTAAAGTTAGTAGTATTTTGCATGTGAAACGTTTATCATTTCACTGCAAAGTTGAATTACACCATCTCTAGATCGAGTATATGTCTGTGATTAATTGGTCGAGTACGAATTATATTTACAAATTATTCCCTCCATCCAAATTATCTTGTCAACTTTGATTTTTTGCACGGTTTTTTAGAATGATTGTTATTTATGTGTAGAGTTAAAGTTGTAAGTGCCAGTATTATCATATTTGAAAAGTGAATAATATATTTGGCACACTCCAAAAAGAAAAAAACGGTCAAAATAATTGGGATTGAGGGATTATTACTCTTTCTATCTCATTGAAATAGTCATTATACTTTTTTGAGCTATTCCACTAAATTTGTCCTATTTATTTTTAGGCAAATTATTGTAAGTATTTTTGCTTAATCACTCAGTTTTACATTACATCAACTATTCTCTTTAAAAGCGGCCGGATAACTCAAAAGGTAAATAACACCTAGTTCTGCCCGCGCCCTTTAGCTAATACCTATCCTTCGTACATCAACTATTCTCTTTAAAAGCGGGGTAGAAAATTAATTGGATTATTGCAATAGAAAATTAATTATTTCAATATCAAACACGTCTAATCATATAGTGTTATATCCACAAAGATGGACAATTGTTCTAACAAAATACTTGTATACCCTTCTGAGGACTTGTATTTGGGCCTCTCAAAGTGGGCCTTTTCTTTTATTTTCTTCTTTAAATTTATCATCTGGCCCAATAAAATCATGGGCCCTTTGTATTTGGCCCAACATAAGATTCTTCCTATTTTCATGATCTCGTCAATTTTCTATTTTCAGAGAGAGAATATCATATTTATTCAGCATGCACATTAAATTACAATCCATTTATAGTGCGACCCTAGAACTTCTCCTACTATATTATGTGGAGAATTAAATAAATTAATCAATGCAAATCTCAAAATAAAGATTTTGAAATATCTTTCACTCATCTAATAAAGAAATATTTACCGTATATAGTTAAATCTCTTTAAATAATATTTGGACCAAAAAAAAATTACTTAACTAAATTATTATTTTATCAAACATTATATTATTTCATTAAATTAAATTGGAAAAAATTTATTTAAGCAAAATTTATTATTCTATTGAACATTATGGAGATTTTAAAAAAATTGAGTAGATATTAAACGGGGAGGGAAGAGGACAACCGTAGATGCAGTTTCACGTACCGTACAACCAATCCCAGGCTGTACAAACAAACTTCATCTCAATTCTCAAATCAAGAAACCGCAAACGACGTTCATATTTCTATATCTACATCCTTCACATTGGCCCACATTAACAGACAACCCTAATATATATCTGTCACCACCACAATGTATACCAATAGAATCTCTTTCAAGAAGAGGAGAGAGAGAGAGCAATGGGGTTCGAAGAAGAGGGAGTAATGGCTACTGACTTCTTCTGGTCATACACCGATGAGCCTCATGCCTCTCGTAGAAAAATGATCCTCTCTAAATATCCTCAAATCAGACAACTCTTTGGCCCCGACCCCTTTGCTTTCCTCAAGGTATTTTAATTCTCGATTTAAGGGTTTACATTCTTGTTACTTTCTCTTTCATATCTGCGGTGATGACTGGTTATGAGGTTTAAGGGCTTGATTATTCTTTCTTGATTTGATTGGTTAATGTTCCCTTTTCATCTGCATTGTATGTTTTGGTGGATTTATGTGATGGGCTTTGTCAAAGATTTAATCTTTTTCCTTAGTTGCTCTGTTTCTGTGTTTGGGAGTTTGTTGAGTTGTTTAATTTGTGTAGCTCTGAGTTGATTTATGGACTGCAGTAAAGATTTAATCTTTTTTCAGATTGCTGGAACTGTAATGATTCAACTATGGACTGCAACTTTCCTTCACAATGCATCATGGTTGAAGATCCTAATAGTGGCCTACTTCTTTGGCTCTTTCCTCAACAACAATCTCTTCTTAGCCATCCATGAACTTAGCCACAACTTAGCCTTCTCCACTCCGGTTTACAACCGATGGCTCGGCATATTTGCTAACCTCCCCATAGGGGTACCAATGTCAGTCACATTCCAAAAGTACCATCTCGAGCACCACCGCTATCAAGGCGTGGATGGAGTTGATATGGACATTCCCAGTCTAGCAGAGGCCTATCTTGTTAGGAATGCCTTCACCAAATCGATTTGGGTCGTGTTGCAGCTCTTCTTTTACGCTCTCCGACCGCTCTTTCTCAAGCCAAAGCCTCCCGGATTGTGGGAGTTTGTTAACTTGATTGCCCAACTCTCCCTTGATGCTGCTGTGGTTTATCTATGGGGTTGGAATTCTTTTGGTTATTTGATTCTTTCGACGTTCGTTGGAGGTGGATTGCACCCCATGGCTGGACACTTCATTTCCGAACACTATGTTTTCAACTCGGATCAAGAAACCTATTCTTACTATGGCCCTCTTAACCTAATGACATGGAACGTTGGGTTACATAATGAGCACCACGATTTTCCAAGAATTCCGGGGTGCAAGCTTCATAAGGTGAAGGAGATTGCACCCGAGTATTATGATCATTTGGATGCTTATGAATCTTGGAGCCAAGTCATCTACATGTACATTATGGATAATACTATAGGCCCTTTTAGCCGGATGAAGAGAAGCCTATCAACCAAGAAATTTGAGTAGCTGCTAAGGTTGAGAGTATGTGTTTTTTCATCAATCATGCTCATTGTAATTGTTGTTTAGGTTTTTGGTCACAATTTGCGTTGAGACAGAAGGAATATGCTTTCTTCTAGTAATGTTGAATATATATATCAGATTGGATCCATTCTTCCATAATCGTGCTGCAGAAGCTATTTTTTTTTTCTTATGGAATTTGTAAATCTTGCATGCGTATATCTAGGGAGCAGTTTGTGTGTGAAAACTCTTGTTGTGTGAACGTGTGAACATTGCACTTACAAGACAATTGTACTGCACTTTTAAGACAAAGATATTGCACTTTATTTGTTAGATTACACAAATGCCCTTTAAGTGCAGTCTGATCATTTAAAAGTGCACTGCATAAAGTGCAATACATTTGTCTTTAACGTGCATGTTCATACACATATAAGAGAATTGTTAGGCACAATCCATATGGTGCTTTTGTTAACATGATAAGAGGAATAACAGCAGCTACTACCACATAATCCAATTTCCCCTTCTTCTTGAGCTTGTTCTTGATCTTTCAGATCATGTTACGCTCGGATGGTTGCCGTGGAGGTAATGAGTAACAGTCCGGTTCTTCATCCTCGTACTCACTTTCATCGCGGTCAGCCCCATCTGCTAGATGAATACACAAAGCCGCCGACAAGGCGCAAATAGCCTGCACTTCAAAAACCATTCTCTCTTTCACATAAGTTACAAACTCAAGTCTTCTAGTGATGTTATAAGTTACTCCATCCGTTCCGTTATTTGTGGCTCACTTTCTCGATTGGGACGTCCCACTAAAAGTGACTCGGACTCAATTTGGCAAAACATTATTATATCTCTCATAATTTATCATTTATCTCTCCTACTTTATTATCTACTTTTATAATATAACTTATTTTCTCACTACTTTATCATCTACCCTCTCGATATCTCACTTATCTTCTCTCTCCTACTTTATCATCTACTTCTCTCTAATGCTTTATCATCTACTTTCTTAATAACTACACTGAAAAGTTTTGAAGCACTTATAGCAGGACGGAAGAAGTATAACACAATTTGGATTGATTTGGCTGACCTATATATACCTGTATTAGGAAAACCAAGGAAGCCAAGCCTTTCCAAATGTAAGATGAAACGGAGGGAACATCAAATAAGTCGTAATCGTTTACCGGTAACTCCTGAGAAGCAAAGTTGGATCAAGAAAATGTTTTTAAGGATGAAGAATTTGTTGAGAGAGAAGAGAAGAAGGTTAACTGACCTTTTCCCATTTGGGATCCAAGAATGCTTGTGTGATGAGTATAGTCTCCAGCACTGGTAGCAGAAGGATTACAACTATGTACTAGCTTTGTATTAAGGCCAACAACCAGCTTAACAGAAATGCAACTCACCATGAGATGATATAACGGTCAAGGTGCTTAGCTTGTGGCCGAAGGTTATGGATTCAAATTTCACCTGCCGTTATGTGGAATTTACCCTATGCACTAAAGATAGCAATGCGGGTTACTCAAAATTTTTTAAAAAAATGCAAATTTAATCGGCACTGTATGAACACGGTAGAGAGACAATAAGTGTTAGCCGTGTTTGCAGCCAAATGGCCCAAGCAGGTTACTGCGCACAAAACAATGCCCACAATGAGAAAAGCATGTAAGAACCTGCAAATCCATCAACCAAAAATCAAACATCAAAACTCTCCCTCCCTCTCAATCTCTCTCTCCAAGATAACTAGTTCTTGAGTTTGTTGTTTTGATTCTTGAGACAAACACCATAAAATGTATAACAACTATTGTTATTTTTAAATCTTTCGCTAATAGGGATTGAATTATAATATGAGTGAGAAATACCAATTAAGCTACATGACGGCGGTATACAGATAAATAAGAAAGATTGAGTTTTTACCATGGAATAGTAGTGCGGTGAGAAGAGGAGGTTTCTCCTCCCTCTCTAAACATCAAAATAGCATATATGATTGTAGCAACACCTCCCACTCCCATCAAAGAATTCCACACTTTTAGGGATAACCTCACCATATTATTAACCATTTCTACAAACCCACGCCACCTCTCTCTCTCTCTCTCTCTCTCAATTTGGATACTAATTACGTAGGTGGTGAATGAAAAGCTATGATTTTTTGTAAAGTAAAGTAGAAGTAGAAGTGTAGAACTTGCTAGCACAAACATCCTATATATGTTCAACTAGTGATTGCATGAAAAGCGAGGAAGCTTCCAAGAAATTACTCATGCTGTTTGTTTCTGGAAAACGGAAGCCGATCTCACGCCCTACACCCAACCACGTACAATCATCCGTTTGAATTCGCCTTTTATTTATTTATTTATTTATTTATTTATTTATTTATTTTATTTTTCGGTACGGTTAGTAAGAACCAAAGAAAGTTGTTTGTTCAAATTGAGGGGACGGAGGGAGTAATTTGTATTGTTTGTAACCTTTATATTATACATTAAAGGTCCCGAGTCGATTCTAGGTAGAGTCATACTAATTTTTATCTTTTTTCTCTAAAATAAAATATCCATCTTTACCAACAAAAAAAAAATAATACTTAAGTTCTTTATGTTATTCTTTTATTCAATGTATATTTAAAATAAAGAATCTTGACATAAGCGCTGACCTATGTGTGATCCGGTTGAGGTTCGATAAATAGATGATCTCAATTTTATATTTTTACTAAGTGTTTGCTTTGTAACTTGAAATTATGAATTCAAATTCCACTAATATTTTTACGTATAAGATATTCATATGTTAATTTAATATGATTTGTATATTTTATATTCCCATCCCACTCGATTTGGCTGAATTTTCCGAATCGTCCCATCCGATTTGACTCATTTTTCTAAATAGAAAATAATTAAGTTAATTAATTATTCTACTAAACATTTTTACCATTAAATAAAAAAAAAACAAATTCTAATTCAGACTCAAAGAATTCCCTCTCGGCCCGAATCAAGGTCGCAAGACCAAAGGCCCTATCCATCGGCTCCAGATCTATGTGGTTGAAGGCGAAGATTGGCGGTCGTCGGTGGCGGCATGTAGTATCAAAGGGGGAATCACGGGGATTTATCAGTTTTGGTGGGGGAATCATAACGGCGCCGTTCAATGGAGGAGAAGATGGCGGGGAGCGGCGGCGTTGTGTTATTGAGAGAGGAAGGCGAGAGGAGAGAGTTTTTGGATCACTCACTTTATTTATTTATCTTGAATTGTTGAAATAGATACTTAAGAATTAGTTGGCATCATTAAGAAATAAAATTCAATTTAAAGTAGTGGGTCATATACCTCTTAAAACAATTAATAACTCGTCTTAATTTTCGTGTCGAAAAAAATTTAAATCAATTGGAACGAAGGGAGTATAATTTATTGTACAAAAATGAAATTTAGATATGACGGTGAGTGAGATTCCCCTCTCGTAATTAGAAAAATAATTTAAAGATGACATACACATAACCGTAGTATCAAGCTGTTCGTATCTAAAAATAGGTGAAGTGAGTAAGAGTAAATATTTGAATAACACAAATGTTGAACTTAATAGCAAAAATATAAATAAAATTATTGGTATAAATGAGAGGGCAATAGCCAATAGTCGAATCACTCAATCTTTGACCGGCGAAGTCCGTGCACACACCATTCTCGAAGATCATGGCGGCGGCCGGCGGAGGAGCGGTGAAGGAGGTGAAATCGAAGGCGGAGCTAGACGGTATCGTCGGAGAGGGCGCTCCGGTTGTTCTTCATTTCTGGGCGTCGTGGTGCGAGGCTTCCAGGCACATGGATCAAGTGTTCTCGCATCTCTCCACTGATTTCCCACTCGCGCGCTTCCTCAGAGTACGCATTCTCTTACTTTTTTTCACACTCAGTCTGTACATTTCCATCGTTGTGTAGTGCTTTCGTGCAATTTTCCCCCTATTTGTGGTTGTGCCTTCGTTTTATTGATTTCGTTTATTTAGGTTACTGCGAGATTGGAGTATGATTACATACGATCGGTTTTGCTAGTAATTTTCAATCGAGATGTTCTTAGTCATGTTGGATTTACTATTATTAGGTGTTAAAAAAATGCTCTTGGAAGCTACGCAAGTATTTCGTTCCTGCCTAACATAACCTAATTTTGTGTTGATGTTATAGGTGGAAGCTGAAGAACAGCCTGAGATTTCTGAGGCATACTCGGTTTCTGCTGTACCGTATTTTGTATTCTTTAAGGTACTATACTTATACTACATATATCATTCTTTGCTAGCAGTGGCCTTCAATTGTAACTAGCAAACATTATCATTCTGTGGCTAAACTTGTGATTGTGTAGAGATTTCCTTGAGCCAAGATCAACTATTTTAAGAAATTTGTGCATACCTACAATTCTGTTTTCATTTTACTTGGTGGTTTCTGCTAAACCTTTAGAAACTCAAACTAGCTATGTTCGTATATCTGTGTTCAGTAATTTCAACACAATTCGGACTCTTCTGCTTTCCACATCTGGATTTCTTCTAGATTTTATGAATCCTCCTTCCTTCCCTTCGTACGGTTTGGTATCGATATTTGACTTGTGTCAGCTATCTAATATAGATTGTATCTGGTTCTATTAGGATGGCAAGGCCCTTGATACATTGGAAGGTGCTGATCCATCTAGCCTTGCCAACAAGGTTGCTAAAGTTGCAGGATCTATCCGGCCTGGCGAACCTGCAGCTCCTGCTAGCCTCGGGATGGCTGCAGGGGCCAGTATACTTGAAACAGTCCAGGAGCTTGCAAAAGAAAATGGTGCATCTCAGCATGTTAGCCAATTGTCTCCTGGTAAGGGGGGACAGTTTGAAAAAGAGACTCGAGCAGCTTGTTAAGTTGCACCCAATTATGCTCTTCATGAAAGGGAGCCCAGAGTCCCCCCAGTGTGGATTTAGTCAAAAAGTAGTTGATATCTTGAAGAAGGAAAATGTCAAGTTTGGAAGTTTCGATATCTTAACGGATAATGAAGTTCGTGAGGGATTGAAGAAGTTTTCAAACTGGCCTACGTATCCTCAGCTTTACTGCAAGGGAGAATTGCTTGGTGGTTCAGATATTGTAATTGATATGCATGGAAGTGGAGAACTTGGTCAGGTTATTAAAGAGAAAGGTATTGAAATAATTGGTTTGGAGACACGAAAATCAGACCCTAAATCTGATTCCTCGGGCTTGAGTGAAGCTACTAGTGATCGTTTGAAGGGGCTCATTAATTCAAGTCCATTTATGTTGTTTATGAAGGGAAAACCCGACGATCCAAGATGCGGGTTCAGTAGGAAGGTGGTTGATATCCTCAGACATGAGAAGATCAAATTCGAGAGTTTTGACATTCTTACGGATGATGAAGTTCGACAAGGGCTTAAGGTGCACTCGAATTGGTCAAGCTATCCTCAGCTATACATACAGGGGGGAGCTTATAGGTGGATCAGATATTGTGCTTGAAATGCAGAAGAGTGGAGAGCTTAAGAAGGTTTTAGCTGAGAAAGCAATCCCATTTGGTGAGACTCTTGAAAATCGTTTAAACCAGTTGGTAAATTCTTCTCCTGTGATGCTTTTTATGAAGGGTACACCAGATTCTCCAAAATGTGGTTTCAGCTCGAAAGTGGTTAATGCTTTGAAGGAAGAGGGTGTCGAATTTGGTTCTTTCGACATTCTGAGCGATGATGAGGTGAGGCAAGGATTGAAGGCATACTCAAACTGGCCTACTTTTCCACAATTATATTACAAAGGGGAACTGATTGGAGGCTGTGATATTGTGCTGGAGATGCATAGTAATGGCGAACTTAAGAGTACCTTGTCTGAGTAAAAGAAACTTAATTTTTCCACTGATTTGCATATCAGTTCTACACATTTTTCTCCTTGCTATATCTCAGCTGTTCTTTCTTGATATTTAAGAAATGGTCTTGTTTTGGATATGTAGTTGGTTGTATTTCCTTCTCTCTTTAACTTCTATACATGCATTAGATTGCTTCTGCATAATCTTGCTGAGCTATAATTGATGTTTGTTGGTTGTTTATGTGATCTTGAAAAGCGCTTGATTCCCAATTCGGGTTTGTTTCACCCCTCCCACGAACCCTAGATCCGCCCGTGCTTTCGGGAAGATTGTATAAACATGTGAAGGTGGAAGAGGAATTAGAGTTGTAAACCACATAGCTACTCTTTTGTATAAATTTTTAGGGTTAACAAAGGAGTTTCTTGCATTACAAGATTACATGGGCTTCTTGTATACTGTATAAAAACGTAAAGAGAAGCTCCTTGGACAAAAAAAGAAGTGACTTGGACAAAAAGAAACGAAGTGGCTTAGACAAATCTTTTTTGTCGATAACCTCGAGACCAATCAATTGTCCTTCCAGGGGCCTATTGGATAATTTCTATGGATTCGTCATTTCACCGATTCGTACTAAATAACGAGCTAATGAATCCCCTTCTTTTTGCCATTGAATCTTCCAATTAAATTCTTCATAACACTCATAACGATCAATTTTACGAAGATCCCATTGTATTCCGGAAGCTCGTAGCATTGGCCCTGATAAACCCCAATTTAATGCTTCTTCTCCGCCAATAATACCTACGCCTTCAACTCGTTCTAAAAAAATAGGATTTCGTATAATATATTCAGCCGCTTGTGAACCTTCGGGTACTGTTTTATTCAATGTTTGTTCAATTACTCTTTTACCCGCAAATGCAATGTAGGTAATCCAATATCCTTATGCATGAAGATAATCAATAATTTAAATGAGGACAAAAATGAAGGTAAAAAGTTGCACTACCTCTTGACAAAAAGACCTCCAAACTCAGAATTTAAGAAGAATCTACACAACTTTCTGCTGCAAAGAAAGAATCTTCAATGTTTCTTCATCTTCTTGATAATCATCAGATCTCATGATCTCCATCAGCCGATCTACTTGTTTACCACTTATGATGCAGGATTTCAGCAATGTATGATACATCTGCTTCTCCAACCGCGCGACCGATCGCAACAAACTCACAACACTTTCAGCATCATCAGAGCTGCCTTTCTCACCAACCAATCTCACTACTTCTGCAATCACTTTATCACTAAGCTTATGGCCCTTGCTTGGATCATGTAAAGAGACAGCTGTTTTTAACGATTTTAAGGCGTTTTCAATCATACCCTTCTCGAGGTATCCTCTTGCCAGTCTCCCCCAAGTATCTAGTGTTAATCCCTTGCCGGTTTCAGTCAAGTGATCAAGAAGAGCTTCAGCCTTTTCGCACAAACCCTTTTCTATATATCCAACAATCACCACACTTGGCACTCGAAAATCATAGACTCTTCCCGAGGTTTCCCACTCCTTGAGTACTTCCTCTGCTTCTCCTAACTCATCCAGCCTCACCAAAGCCTCCATCATATTTATGTACTCCCTATTATGGCGCCTCTTACAAGAAACCTTCTCATCATACCATAACCTTAAAACGTCGCCCTTGTTTCCCAACCGAGAGTGGAGGGAGATGAGTTGGTTGTGCCCGGATGAATCTTTCTTATCCAGCCTCTTCTCAGCCTCTTGAAGAGAGATTTCAGCCTTGTTTTTCATCCCAGCCTTGACATAGAAACTTGCCACAACAGTGTAAGTATTCCAATCCATGGTAATTTTGCCATCACTTTCCATTTCATTGAGAATCTTCTCCAATCCCTCAATGTCATTTCTCACTCCAAACGAGTTGATACAGATTCGATAACTTAAATTATCCGGCTGAACACCATGCTCCTTCATTTGTTCGAAGACTTTAGGGACCTTGTCGATCTCATTAATGGAGGCATAGAGGCACATAATGTCGTTGAAGGCTAAGGGAGAGAGAGGAAGACCCTTGTCTCTAATGGTTTTGAGATGTGCCACTGCTTTTCCAGTCTCACGCTCACGTACGTAGCAATGTAGGAGAGCACCGTATACCTTCTCAGTCTTGTCTTGCTCTGGCAAGGTGTTGAAATAGCTCTCTGCAGGTGAAAGTCCGTGAACCTTTCCGATCAGATCCAACTGCACCGCGTGCTGAACTGGTGTGAAACTGTAGTCCTCTCTACTTTTCATCCACTCTGAAACCTGCAGGAAAGTAATCGCATAGGTTGGATACTAGGCTTATTTCCTTTAAGCCAACCTTCCCCTCTTATGAACTGATTGAAACAATTACAAGCAAGAATCTTTTCTGGTCTAAGCTTTGTTACTTCATCTCAGCTAAATCAAGAATTCAAATACAGTTAATGAACAATTCAAGCAGTCATTCTGAATCAGCAACACATGAATATACAAAGTCAAAAATCCAAAAAATCTAGGGTTTCTACGAGATCAAGGTGCAAAAGATGAGCATCAAGGTACAATTGCCAGACGTTCAAATCACCCAAATTCAGCATCTTAATTAAAAAATGAATTCAGTTACAAGATTAGCCTTAATTCATCTCAACACATCGAGGAAAGCAAATTACGTAATCTCAAGCACTACTGCGCACGCATACCTGGAGAGCTTGACTAAAACGTTTGCGCCGGCGGAGATCGAGAATAATGCGCTGGAGCTCGGCAAATCGGACTTTTTTCCCGGTATCAACCCATTTGTCGAGCTCCGGAGTTACATTGGTGCTAGGGTTTCCCAGGGGGCTGATTTTGGCGTACAGTGAATTCTTGTTCTGCGTGTGGTACCATCGTCTGTTTACAATGTACGTCCCAATTAGAGATTTGACTGAGTTTCTACTCGACTGCATTTCGGATTCAAACGATTTCTTCCCTTCCGATTGAGAAAAAGAGAAATTTGTGGAGGAAATGAAGAACAGAGTTCGTTCGGAGGGTTTTTGGAGGGTCCAAGATTTTTGGGGGAGAACGGGGTGAAATAGTAAATAAGAGAATCCCAAAGGACTAAAGAGAAATTTGTTAATTTTTTTCATTTTGCTACTCCCTTTAGTCAGATTAGTCCTTAATACTACTCTCTCTCATCTCTGTCTCTCTGTCTCGCAATCGTCTCTACAATGAAGCTTTTCTCAATTCCTTCTCCTCTGAGGCTGATACAGCGCGCTTACTCTTCCTATCATACAACCGGAGCGCGGAGGCCCGCCTCTGAGTCTCTGTTCCGTACAATCGGATCGTTGGGCGACTGTAACGGGTCTGTAGTGCCCGCGCTCGACGACTGGATCCGACAAGGAAACCATGCCGAAAAAGGGGATCTTCATAGGCTTATTAATGAGTTGATGGGTTTAAGAAGATTCAAGCACGCTCTCGAGGTTTGTTTCCGTTCCTTTACATTTGATCGCAGAAATTGAACTTCACGGCGGAATTAAGAATGAATGGAATTTTCATATTTTTATCACATTGCCGAGAAGAATTAGGGTTGGAGAAATTGCGTTTACTTTTGTTTTCTTCATAACTGATAACTAATTAGGCACCTATCAATTAGCATGATGAAGTCCATTATAGGTTAGTAATGAATTCATGATGTTCATCGTCGGAGCTTTTTGGGTGGAAACTTGGAAGAAACTTTCTTGCATATGAAGTGTTCGACGAAATGACTAAGCCAATGTGATAATTATATTTCTATGAAGTCCATTATAGGTTTGTAATGAATTCATGGTGTTCATCTTCGGAGCTTTTTGGGTGGAAACTTGGATGAAAGTTTCATGCATATTAAGTGTTCGACGAAATGACAAAGCCAATCTGATAGTTATATTGCTGATTTTTTTTTTCCTGCAATTGTGTTGTTAACTGGATTACTAACAGGTATCTCTCTGGATGACTAATGAGAAACGTTATCCGGTTTCTCCGTACGATATTTCCGTACGGTTGAAGTTGATACACAGGAATCTCGGCTTGGAACAAGCCGAGAGTTACTTCAACAAGATCCCGGAAAATCTTCGTACGTATCAGATCTATCTTGCACTTCTCAACTGCTACACAGTTTCTCGCTCTGTAGATAAAGCAGAGTCAGTTATGCAGCAAGCTAGAGACTTGGGGTACACCGAGAAAGCACTATGGTACAACCTTTTGATGAGTCTCCATTGCCAATTAGGAAATAGGGCAAAATTAGGCGAACTGCTGACCGAAATGGAATCGAAAGGCATATCCTACGACCAATTCACGTACTCGATCTGCTTGGATGCTTGCGCTAGGGCTTCAGATTCCGCGGGAATGGATAGGGTTTTACGGATGATGGAATCCGACCCTGCAAGCGTTCTCCATTGGCGAACGTTGGTTAATGCTGCCGAGGGTTATTTAAAAATCGGCTCGACTGATGAAGCTCTGGCTGTGTTGAAAAAACTCGAAAAGCTCTCGAAGAATTCCTCTCTAAAATATGTCATATTAGGTTTCCTCCTTAGACTATACACGGAAGCAGGTAAGAAGGGGGAAGTGCATCGGATATGGAAGATCTGCAAGAACGGTAAAGTTGTTAACAAGCTCTACATCAGAATGATGCGCTCGTTGATGGAGTTCAACGACGTTGAGGAGATGGAAAGGGTGTACGAGGAGTGGGAGTCGGGTGCGACTTTGTTTGATTTCCGGGTTCCTAATATCTTGATCGATGTTTACTGTACCGATGGTAAATTAGAAAAGGCCGAAGCTTTGGTAGCTAGAGTGGTGGCGAAAGGGGGCGATCCGGTTGTGGCGACGTGGTGCCACTTGGCGGGAGGGTATGTCAGCAAGAATCGAATAGCGGAGGCGGTTCGATCGTTGAGGAAGGCGATCTCTACATGCCCCCCTACATTTGCCTCTCATAAGCTTTCCTTGATGACTTGTTTAGGATATTTGCAGAACGATGTTCATAGGGAGGAGGCGGAGGAGTTGATAAAGGCTTTTAGGACGAAGCCGTTTGTTAAAAGATGAGGAGGATCAACATTTGTAGGATGTTGTCTCCTTAGTGAAGATTACTAAGGAAACTTAGGTAGATAATGTGTTTTAACTTTTCAGTTTTGTTAGTTACGGGATAGGACTGTAAACGAATCAAATATAGGTATTCAATTCGATTCGGTATTTGTATTTGGATTAATCGATTCGTTTTTGAATATTTATACACAATACTATAAAAGTATTCCTTTCGCAATTGATTGGTGGGTTCGAAATTGATTGATGTTTGATTTATTCGATCCAAAGCTATTCGATTTAAAATTTTGTGGAGAAATTATGTAATTTTATACATATTTGAATATTTATACACAATACTATAAAAGTATTCCTTTCGCAATTGATTGGTGGGTTCGAAATTGATTGATGTTTGATTTATTCGATCCAAAGCTATTCGATTTAAAATTTTGTGGAGAAATTATGCAATTTTATACATAGAATTTATTATGCATAATTCCTATATACTATTTTATACACGAGGGTAAGAGTGCAAAATTATAAAATTTATACATACTACGTATTTCCTCCATAAGTCTTGACTTTCTATCGGATAGCCACACTGAAACAAATATCATAATTTAGGAGTATTTGAATATTACTCATATATCAAAATTCGAAAAACGTATACCAAATCGAACCAAAAATATTTTATTTATTAACAACCCTACTACAAAACTCAAGGGATCATGCAAAATTTCTGGCACATCATTCCATTTCCACAAATAATATACAATGTACACAAACTCATTCCGAACTAAGTTCAGAACACAAGAAGGCACAAAAGGAAGAAACAGAACAAGAAAATTGTAACTCTGTTCAAAGACTTATCAGCCTGCAACTCCTGCCTCCTCAACCTCGGCGATCTACTCACCATACTATGGTACGAATTGGGATATGTATACAAACTCTGTGAGTTGCCAAACACTCTAGCATAAACCATCTCCCCATACATCCCCACCGTAGGAGAATCTTCGCCCGATTGAGGGCTCGATAAATCCGATTGAGGGAGTTGTTGTTCCGGGTTGAATAAATCTGCAAGGCCTCTTATACCGCAGGCTGGGGGGCGAGGCGGTATGATTTTGCCTTCGGTTTGTTCGGAGAGGGACTGGCCTCGGCCGTAGAGGGGGACCATGGTTTTTTCGGATATGTCGGCCTTGCAGACGGGGCACTGAGGAAGCTCGCCCGAAGGGAGGGAGGAGGTTTGGGAGTCGAACCATTTGTATATGCACGGCCAGCAGTAGAGATGGCCGCAGAGGGTTACTACTGGATCGCGGGCGAAGTCTAGGCATATGCTGCAGTCGAAGCATGCGGAGGAAGTCTTTTCCGATTCTTTGGATGGTTGGGGGATGGATTCCCATCCTTGCATATAGTACTGCTGGAATGCCATTTCACTCTTGTTAAATTAAAATTCCTCCTCAACTGAAGTTTGTTAATCTGTGAAATGAGAAAAAGGACATCATTAAACAAGTGTCTGAATTCTGAAATGATCATTGTAAGAATTTATCATCTGGTGTTAGATCTAGCAAGGATGAACATAACTTTGCAAATTCCAACTATACCCTGTTCAAAGTTGCTCAAATTGTATAAAATGTTTCTCAAGAACAAAAAACTTTTTTCTTTAAGAGGTGTAAAGTTTTATTACAATTCAAGAGATTTTTCAGATCAATTTTTATTACAATTGAAGAGATTTCCTATTTGAAAACATAATTGCAGGGTTTCATATTCTTAAAAATCTGCTGTTCGGAATTGATAAGGATAATCAAAATCTAGATTGAGTAAGAGAAATTGCACACAGATCTAACTCAATTAAGCACTTCTCTAAATCCTAAGATATTTCCAATTGGATCAATTGAAGCCCTAACCTAAGATTTTGGTCCGTTTTCCGACATTCTAGATTTTCCTTACACAGGCCAATATATGAATTCTAGGTAATTAGAAAGGTAAGGATCTTTGAAGTTCATGATCAACGATGAGAAACCAAATATATTTCATAAAAACTTTGGTTAATCATCGAGAAACTAAACACTCGCCAACATTAAGATTGTAGATCGTGAAAAAGAAATTCAATTTTTCAGACATAATCAAATCTCTGCTTGTTCTGAAAAATAACTAATAGCGCAAGAGGAACGGAATACATACCAGATCGATGAATATCGAGCGCTCCGACAAGTTGTTGAGAGAGAGAGAGAGAGAGAGTTTATGAGAGAGAAGGCAAATTGATGAGAAACACCGGTGGTGGAAAGGGGCTTTTATACATGAGATGAAATATCAGACAACCTCTGAAAACATCTGCTGACGTGGCAGGCTCTGTTCGTAGGAAAGGGGTGCAGACCTCTGATATTTTAATGTGTATTAAATTCTTAAAATATTTAAACTTAATTGTGTTGAAATTTCGTCATTTTTATGAGTCTATGATTCAACTCCTCGACGACTCAACAAATAAAAATAATAGCTGCCCGACCGTGACAAACAAGTCATATTAAATATAAGAAAGTCCATATATATCAAAAAATGTTTTTTTTAAATTGAGAATTTATATCTAATTCGTAACCTTAAAGCAGTGGTTGGAATAATTTAATAAGTTCTTTATGAGCTTTTCATCGTATAAATACTTTTTAATATTTAAAATATATATTTATATTTTTTTGAGCTTAAAATAAATTAAAATAAGCAGAAGTTCATAAGTTGATGAAGATGCTTTCTTAAAAATAGAAGCCAAAACAAATTGAAAAATATTTTATTGAATATTTGTATTATTGTTTTTCTAATATCAAAATATTATTTTTTAATATTACAAATACTAATAATTTTTATTTAAAATAAACTTTAAGCAACTTAAATTATAAATTGCTAAAAACTGTTTATAAAAGCTATCTGAAACACGGTATTGATCCGACTCTAATTTTAGGTGACAAGAAATCTTAAAGATCTCATTGATTGGGTAAGTGAGCAACAAAATCGGAGAGGTGGAGGGGACAATTATGTAAATATTCTTCCCTTCTAGAAGAGTATTATTTTTATTTGACCCAACCAAATTTTATGTCTTCTAGATAGAGTAAAAGCAAAATGCAACATGGCACACCACACGGTCCCAAAGTCCAATTAAAACACTTGAAATTTGGTCCTCATATTGTTTTGTTATAAAAAAAATTTAAATTAAAATAGGCTTTAATTAATTAAAGTATAGGTGAGGTTACCCTTCAATTTGTGTATGTTATGTTTATTACATGATTTTTCTTAAATATTTGTTGTCTCAATTCCCTCTCCCGACCAATCCAACGCATTCCACAGAGACTTGTATGTCACACAATATACTACCTTGTATGTCACACTTTTTAAGGTATTGACATGTGGTATGTGCGGTCTACCATAATTGATTTTGATTTGATTATTTAATTAAAATGTATTTCACATGTCAAATGATTTGTGGAGGTGACATGTAGTGGAGTATAATTGTGTGATACCAAAGTCTATCCACACACATCCAGTTAGTATCTCATATTCTCATCCATAAAATTTGTCACTTTAATTAACTTCGACATTTTACAGAAGGGTTCAAAATTTAGTAATTGAATGCGTTAAACTAACTTTATAAATTATTTTAATACGTCAATATAAGCATATATAGCAAAAATCTAAACTCCATAAAAATTAAATTTATGATTTCAAGATCTTATAACATACTACTTGATATTAAAAAAAAATAAAAAAAGGGTAAACAAAAGTGGTACTATTAATTTGACTTGAGGGAGTATAGAAGATTGGTCTTAAAAATTGGATTTGCTAGTTGTTGGGTCTTAAAAGTTGATTGCAACGTTTGTGAGGACTTTAGGATGGGGAAAATTCTACCATGTAGATCGGTCTACAACTTAAGTTGTAGACCTTGTAGTGTAAAATAATGACACCTCATTTATTTTTCAAAACAAGAAACACTTGTCCCCTTGGGATGACAAAGTTGGTAAAGGTGGTTGGTCCGGGACCGATAGGTCCTGGGTTCGAATCTCACTGGAAGCAACTTTGTGGGCACTCGTCACCTATGGTTAGCTAGGGTGGTTGAACTCTCCTGTGTGGTTTGCAGGCTACTGCACAAGGAGCGGGGTTTACCCAGTGCACACCGAAGGTAGCGGCTGCGGATTCCACGTATCAAAAAAAAAAAAAAAAGAAACACTTATAAAATTCAAAATATGACGTGACATTGCTTCCACACCATAAGGCCTACAAGACCAGTGCTAGGGTAGAAATTTCCGATGGATGGAAAGCAATTTTCTTTTAGAATGCCACCAGTTGATAAAGGTGTGTCTAATAGTCGCTTCAATCATTTATTCTAAAAACTAAATACCCTCTTCATCTCGTTATTATTGTCCTATTTTTTAAATCGGATTATTCTATTATTAGTGTTTCCTTTCCTAAATAGCAAAAACTAATAACAAAAAAAAAGTGGCCCCTCCTACTGAATACTTATTCCCATATTATCATACTTTCTCTCTCCAAAAATCTATCTCTCACACGATTTTTGTTCCACTCCCGTACTTCGGAAATTTATGATTTTTAACTTTTTGGAAATTTAAAATTATTTCTTAAAATACAATATGAAAAAAATAGGAAAAAAAATCAATTGCCTCAACTATGTTATGCAAAAATTTGGATAGATTCTCATTTCTTCCACTAACCACTCCTCGAAAATTATGTTCATTTATTAATACAATTAAAATTCATAAAATATACACTTAAACAAAGTTTTTTAATCTCCATGCCGAAACCAAAGGAGATAGTAATAGCGGAGGAATATTATTAATTTTTAATTGATATATACTCATATTCAAATTAAGGTGACTCACATACTTAAATTTGCATAGTCATCACACAGAATCGTAGATCTATTTTGCATATATTTCTAGTATTACTATGCTCATAGATGGATGTAGGACTTTGCATGGAGAATACGGCACTCCAAATTTTGAAAATACTTACTCTATTTAAGAGCTTATTATTTTAACGTAACGTTGAATAGCTTGCAAACTAAACAATACTCTATTTAAAATTTTAAGAAATTATTATTTTAACGTAATATTGAATGACTTGCAAACTATACAAAGAAATAATACTATATCCGCCCATTAGTAGTATATTGTATTTTCAAAATAAATGTCTTGTTAGTAACGACTTGTGTTTTAGAAAATGCAAAAAATTTATGTCCACAGATTAAATACACCAAAAATCAAAACAACATACACTGTATAATGTATTTGTCTTAATCTCCATACACAAAATAAATCATATACACTACTAATGGAACGACATAACCTTATATGATTAATATATCCACTGATTATATACTTTTATTTCATTGGTTTTTATATTAATCAGGCGACAATCAAAATTCTTGTCTGCATGTAATTATATGATCCAATCATTAATTTAAAAAAAATTATAGCCCAATGCAATGCACACAGCTCGGAAGTGTACGTTTCCAATTTTAATTAAAAAAAAACTTATATACGAGTATTCAGAATTATTAGATTGATTAAATTTCAACCAAACGATGACTGATATATTTAATTATTACCTTACGAAAGCCACTATTGGTCTAATCATCAATTCCCAAGTTCTAAAAAGTAATGACTATCAAATGAGTATAAATTCAGAACAAAGTCAATAATTTAAATATTATAAATAAAATGAAATATAATTAATTGTGATAATAGAAACCGATCCCAGCCGCAGTCACGAATTGACAAAAAAAAAATCAATTGGAAATAAATATTATATTTTGAGAGAATAAACACATAGTTATTCGTATAGATCGACGGTCACGTTCCCTTGTTTCAGCGTGAATTGAATTCAAACTAAGACTAGAAATTGTAAACAAATACTGTTATTTTACTTGAATATCAGAAGCTTCTAACAGACAGTGATGTGACTGCATTATAAATATTTCTAAAATTTTATTTTAAAGAGTGGAAATAAAATTTATGATCTTAGTGATAGTATTTGTTAAATTTATATACAGTTAAACCTCGATAAAGTAATAACCTAGGAACCGGAAAATAATATTCATTTAACGAGATTATTACTTTATCGAACATTATTTTAGAATATTAACTCATATCGGGACCGAAAAATTTATTGTCTAAGCAAGATTATTACTCTATCGAATATTACTTTATAGAAATTTAACTATACTTATAAATTTCTAAGGCGATCAATTTGGGCCACGGAACAAGGCCTTTAAGGCCCAAATTTTCAAGGAGGTTACACGGTGGAGAAAAGATCGCCTTCCTTTTGTATGCTCCGAGCCTTGAATATGAAGGCTAAGGCCCATATTTTTGAAAGACCATTACATGGATGATCGATCAATCAAGTGTTGCCATATAGGGACGATAAAGTAGCGGGCAAGACCGGCCCAAGTCCGCCCACCAAGCTTTTGCAGATTTGTTGAGCTGGGTTGGGCCAGCCTGAAAATTCTCATGGCCGTAAAAATATGAAGCCTGGCCTAGCCCTGGACTTTGGGTGGGCGGGCTTAATTCGTCTAATTTATAATTTTTTAAAAATAAATTTGAGACCAATAAAATAATGTATCAAAGATGCTTAAAGTTGCAAAAATAGTCTTACGAGTTGTGAGTTATGAGACGTCGTGAAGGATTAGGAAGAGGCGGCGTGCATGAACGGATGTAAAAAATAAGAGCTGATACGTGAAGTGATGAATTAATGAGGATGACAGTACGATGAAGTATTGGAGTCTCTTAAATCAGATTGTAATAGTTTTATTTATTGCCACAATATTAATTTATTTCAGTCCAACCAAAAAGCCCAGAGGTAGAAGGCTCAAATTATTAAATTTAGTAGTATTAATTAAAAAATATCGGGCTGGCTTTTTTAGCCCAAGTCTAGGGATGGCAATGGATCGGATTTGGACCGGATCCTCCTCGGTCCAGATCCAGATCCGGGATTTTTTACTTTGGTACAAATCCGGTCCAGATCCATTGGATCTCAAAAAATGAGATTCAGACCCATATTCATTGGATCCACAGGGTCTCGGGTCTAGATCCGAATCCATAAATTTTTTTAGCTAAAATTAAAAAATTCTAAATCAATTAAAATTTAACTAATTTAATTAGTTCTATGATAACACGATAATCTTTAAGAGCATTACTATCATTAAAAAAAAAATCAAACTACTCATGATATTATAAAAATATTACAATCATCTATAAAACTATGATCTTCTCTCTAAAAAAAACTTCCAAATTCGTGGACAGTGAGTACTCAATCTCCTCCCTCTTTTCTATTTATTAGATTACTAGTTAAGTATTTCAAGCTCAACAAATAATGTAACGTGATATTTTAAGTAGAATAATATAAATATAATATTTTAGATATGATAATAAAATAATATTTTAGTTATAAAAATGGCGGATCTGGACCGAATCCGGATCTCAGATCGTAAAGTCCAGATCCAGATCCGTAATTTCTAAAATCAGTCCAGATCCGATCCAGATCCAATGGGTCCAATTTTTTAAGATCCAGATCCATAAAAATGGATCTGGATCCACGGATCTGGACCGGGTCCAAGATACATTGCCATCTCTACCCAAGTCTAATAAGCCCCATGGGTTCTTTGGGCAGGCTTTTTTAAGTCCGAATCTATTTCGGGCCTCTATTTTTGAAGCACAATCCAACTCTAATTATGGGTACTCAGGGCGGTCCGTCAGGTCGGGCCTATTTTGCTAGCCATAATGTCATGTGTGTGTTTTTGGTGGGCAATGTTCACAACACATTACAACATAGCACACGTGATTTCATCTATTTGATGTGTCATATAGTGGTCCTTAAAAAATGGGACAGAAAATTCCAGCGCATTTTAAAATATCTCAACGTATCGTCTTGGACATAACACGACACTTCATTTTCCGAATCTAATAAATTTCAGTACACATGGATACCAATTCTAATAAGAACGTCGAAAAATAATTTAATATCATATTATGTGTCGTGTTCGTATCGTGTCCTGTGTTTGTGTGATTGCAATCTATGGAGCCACCACTACTAAAGCAGCTGCGTAGTAATTTTATGTTAATATTTGGATAAATTGATTTTCTGAATCTGTTTAAAAGGTTTATTTATTTATTGTAGTGAATACTAATTTAAGGGCCCTTTGGTGTTCTACCCAAAGGGGTAAAGTCAAACACAAATATACCCATCTCTTATATATAACTACACTATATACCCAACATTACTAAAATATCCCTACTTTTTCAATAAATACAATCTCTTTTCAATGATTGTCAACTGTTTTTATAATTTTCCGTGCAATAAATGATTGATTTTTGTTAAAAAAATAAGTATCTCGAAAATAGCAAAGGGTCCGATCAAGGTCCGACCGAAGGGTCCGACCACGGTCCGACCGATCGGACACAGCAAGATCATGATCGGACACATCCTATGAAGTGTCCGATCACTTGAAAAAAGTGCAACGGTCCTATCAATCGGACCTGTCCGACCGGTCGGCACATGCCGATGTGGCCGATCGGTCGGACACATCCGGGAAGGTCCGACCGATCGGACCACTTTATTGAGAAAATTAATGTGTCAGTGCCGTATCATCTTTTTCAGTGTGCCCTATCACGTGTCCGACTGATATGGCACACTGTGTGACACACTGTTCATGCATATAATTTGGGGGAAAAGGGACGGACCGATAGGGCACACTTTCACGTGAATAAATTACACAGTTTGACCGATAGTGCACAGTTTCTCGTCAATAAATTCATTAGAATTCGTCTCATCACTTTTCTCATCACTTCTTCATTTTTCTCACCACTTCTCTATTGCTACCATCGTCCTTCATTTCCACCACCAAAGCAAGAAAAAAATATGGAGAATGATTGGAAACAATTTGTTGTCAATTTTAATGGAGTTTTCGATAGTGAATCGAAATATGTTGGCGGCCAAGAGATAATGGTTTGGATTCTGGCAAACAATATTTGTCTTGCAGTACTACGACAATATATTCAATACGCTCTCAATGCATATTCAGTTCCGCCCGACTACCACATCTATTATACTTGCAGTCTCGTAAAAGTTATAGAACGATCAAGGCCGTTATCGGGAATGATCTTGATCTACAACGTATTTGTATTCTAGACGTAGAGCCTGCAGTATATTTGGTGCACCCCAATAATACCGGCGTAGTAAATCGTGAAGCTCAAAACTCAACATTCGTTGAGTCTTATCAATTCGGAGGTGATAACCAGTTTGAAGGGCCTGACAGTGGAAGCAACCCATGTGGGAGTCGAAGCAACCCCGGTAGAAGTGGTCAGGAAGAGGAGACCCATGTCGAAACAGATGAAGATGAAGAAGCTTATCTCGACACTTCATCTGAGGATGAAGATGAAGGTATTCCTGAAGTATTGATCAATTGTTCGCTTGGTGACTTTGCTGCATGGATCCGACAAGAGGGCGACGTCAACCAACTCATGTCAATGCTTCTTCCAATCACTCGTCCAAATACCGATGACGAAATATTATACAGCAACATGGAAGCAGCAAGTAATTGGATCATTCCAATTATACCTCTCGATACATCTGACCTACCATTCACAACGAGCTTGCCTCTTATATTGGATGGTGATTTGCGGCAAGGAGCTGTTTTCTAGGAGAAAGATGAATTATATGATATGGTCGCACTGTGGCATATGGAACATGGAGTGGATTTCATGTGCCGACGTTCATGCACAAAACGACTCGAATACATATGCAAGCGTAATGAGACGTGTCCATATTTTCTTCGTGCTGCTTGTAGGGCCACGAAAATTTGGGAGGTGACCGTATACAACCCCGAGCACACCTGCAACCGCGATCTATCTGGCATAGGATCGAGAAATGTGCGGGCAAAGGCCGTAGCCGCCTATATTGCGCAGAGAATGCTCCGCCAGAGCAAGATACTGAAACCCGCCGATATTCAAGCTGATCTTTTGGATAGGTTTGGAATCTAAGCGAGTTATAGTGTGGCGCTGCGAGCACGTAATGTTGCTATATCAATGATTTACGGTGGACATGCAGAGTCATATAAAAATCTTCCGAAGTATTTGCATTTGCTCCGTATGCAAAATCCAGGCTCTTTGACCGATCTAGATGTTGGTCCTGATAGTGATTTCCGACATCTATTTTTTATGCTTGGTGTTGCCGAAGTCCTTGGTTATTCCAGCTTAGAAACGTGATTGCGGTTGACGGGACACACCTGATGATGGAATAATAGGGTTTACAGTAAGGCTACCTTCCTCCTGGTGTGTTGTCGCGGCTCCGATTGTTGCTCCTGTGTCAGATCTTCTGATCTGTGTCCCGGTCTTTTTCTCCCTCTGGGTGGTCAGAGATCTGAAGAAAATAAATTTTTTCTCTCTCTAAACTCACGCCACTCTCGATTTTTATGAATCAATTGTGTGAGTTTACGAACGTAATACTAATATATATAGGCTTCAAAAACCTATATAATATTAATATATTTGTAGCCCATTAATTTAATTATAATCCAACGGGCTTCTATTAAATCAACCCATAATATAATTAATTAATTTATTGGGCTACTAATATTTATCAATTAATTGGCCCACCAATTAATTCCGAATAAATAACATTATTAAATAATGTAAAATACATTAATCCATTAATAATGAATTCGAGAGATAATAAATTACTAGGCAACTAATTGGGCGGATCGGGGATCCAATACAAGAAATAAAGTCTGGGCCTCCAATTAATTAATTATCCATGCTCAGCCCGAGCAAAATTAATTAATTAACGCGAATTCATTCCACTAGAGAATCCGTGCTTGACTTACCCCTTTATCCCATTTGAGCAAGGGCTTGTATTTTAGACTTAATCGATCTCCGTATTTAAGATAGAAATATCCGTTAATTAATTAAGCTTCTTGATCGCTTAAATTAATTAACATCTTGTATTCTCGAGTAGTACCACTCGACCTTATTAACACACCCGAACTTAATCAACCTACGGGTTTAGTGTGCTAATCCTTTCGAGTTCCTCGGGGATATTATCAACCCATTCCGATACGGCCGCAAGATACGAGACAACCAGCTCGAGCCACAAATGACTACTAACACCCAAGATACGTAGATCCGGTCGCTCATTGGGCGTTCACCATAGTAGGTCAAAGTGATAGATAGCCAAATGCACTCAGTTGAAGTCTTACCAAGCTTAAGATCGGCTAAGTCACCGAGATCTTGGTTCTCCACTAAGGTCGGTTAGGAGAACACATCTCACTGTGATCCTTCAATACACCACCTTAAGTGTACCAAGTAAAGACAAGCAAATAAGACAAGCCACTTCTTATCTAAACTGCGGCTTAAACCGACAACTTCATCCTTAAGTTGTCTCAAATGTGTTAACTTGTTTATATCTTGTTAGTTCAACCAATTTGTGTTGTCTTTCGTGATACCCGACACACCACACAAATCTAACTATTATACAAGATAAAGGATAACATGTGCAAATATACATATTTATCAGATAGGAGAATAAAATAGTGGTAAGGACAAAAACACATTGTATACAAGCATAAAAGTGCTTCCAGTATACAAAATCCCAACACCTGAAGGGGAGGAATAAGGGAATACTATTTGTCGCTGTTGGTATTGATGCTAACGAACAAATATTCCCACTTGCTTTTGGAGTTGGTCCGATTGAAAATGATATTTCTTGGAAGTGGTTTCTAACTCGGCTCCGAGCAGCACTCTCCTCCACTAGTGATCTAGTAATTGTATCAGATCAACACAAAAATATAGCCAACGCGGTAAGAGATGTTTATCCGGAAGCACACCACGGTCTTTGCTACTACCACATCGCAAATAAGATAAGTGGACCGTGCAGATGTTCCATGAGGCAGCATACGCATATCGAACATCAGTCTTCAACCGCGCGTTGAACGCGATACAAGAGACATAACCCGCTGCGTACGAGAAGTTGATGGATATCGGTCCCGAGAAGTGGGCCAGATCACAATATCCTACCCAACGTTACAGTATGTTAACATCCAACCTGGCTGAGTCTATTAACTCTCGACTTCTGGCTGCAAGACGTCTTCCAATATGTGCTATGATCGAGGCAATCCGATATCTGCTTGAAAAGTGGTTTGATGCTCGTAGACAAAAGGCTCATCGAGGATTGATATTTTGACTGAAGCTGTAGATATGAGAATGAGAAATGAAAGAGATGCAACACTCAGGTATGTTGTTACATCCGTGACTGCTGACTCATTTAAGGTGGACACTGGAAAAAGACATTGGAGAGTTGATCTGAGCAGTCATTCATGTGAATGTGGAGTATGGCAACTAGACGAGATCCCCTGTAAGCATGCAATTGCAGTTTTATACAACCGCCGTGAGAATTTATATGATCACATCAATTACTACTATCGGACGGAAACATGGAGGGAGATATATGCGGGTGTGGTGAATCCTTTACCTCCACGGGGCGAGTTGGGTGTCCCAGCAGAGATTGATGCGATGGTGGTACTACCGCCAATTATCACGCGTCAAGCAGGACGGCCGAGGAATAGCCGACGAAGATCTGCTCTAGAGGCTGGTACCTCTAGCAGCAGACCTCGTGTGCCAAAGAAGTGTAGCATTTGCGGGGAACAAGGCCACACAAGGCGTAAGTGTCCGGCGCCGTCAAATAATGAATAATCTAGTCTAGTGTTAATAATTATGTACGTTACATTTCATATCATATGGTCTATTATTTTCGTACTCTATATAATCTCATGAAAATCGAGGAAAAAAAAAAGGCCGAGCGATCGGACAGCTCTACCGAGAGAGGTTCGACCGGTCGGACCATGCCGACCGATAGGACATTCTATTGAGAACTTTCCTACTGGTCGGACCAATTTAATTTTAAAATATTAAAATGCAACGGGAACCGTGCCTGAACCTTAAAAACCCTAAATCCAAACTCCAAAAACTATTCATCTAAACCCTAAAAACCCTTAATCAAAACCCCAAATACTATTCATGTAAACCCCAAAACGTCGGATTCGAGTGACGAAAAGTGATATACGAAGGGGATATCGAGAATATCATGAATAACTTTGAAATATAATAATAGAGACATAATATTAAAATAAAAAAAATTACGACCTCTTCACCTATTTCGGAAAATGAGTTCGTTTTTCATAAAGAGTGATAAGTACTTCCATGATTCAAGAATGATTCATATTTAATTTTGCTAATGTATAGTTATATTATAAAGTCTTATTAGACCATTTCATAATATTACCCTCAAATATTTATTATAAATTTTTTATTTTAAAGTTTATAATTTTTATAGACTCTATTTGAATTATATTGATTTTAATTCTTATTTCAAACAAATATAAGTCTTATTAGACCATTTCATGAATTATATCATGAATTATATTGATTTTAATTCTTATATCATGAATTATATTGATTTTAATTCTTATATCATGAATTATATTGATTTTAATTCTTATTTTGAAAATAGTCCTATTGGTCGGACCCTTTACAAAAAAAAATCGGAATTGTTGGTCCGATCGGTACCGAACGGACCAACATAAAAAAAACAAAATTTAAAACAAAATTAATTAATGGTCCGTTCGATCGGGCTTGTCCGATCGGTCGGACCAAAAGTAAATAAAAAAAACAAAATTTAAAACAAAATTAATTAATGGTCCGATCGATCGGGCTTGTCCGATCGGTCGGACCAAAAGTAAATAAAAAAAACAAAATTTAAAACAAAATTAATTAATGGTCCGATCGGTCGGACCAAAAGTAAATTAAAAAAAAACAAAATTTAAAAAAATTAATTAATGGTCCGATCGATCGGGCTTGTCCGATCGGTCGGACCTAAAGTAAATTAAAAAAAAATATTTAAATCTAAGTGTGCCGATCAAAACCAGAGAACCAAGTCCGAGACATTTCATTTCATAACAATAATCAACCGATACATAAGTTCAAATTAAATCACACATTTCAAAACATTTTACAGCCATCCAAGTCCGATACTTACTAATGTTAGCCTCATCATTACCCCATGCCCGACTCGGGAAACCGGTGAGGAGACGCTCTATGGTCATGCATGTAAATGCCCCACAACTATGCGAATCCAATTGCATGTACTGCTCTTCATCATCCATAAGCACAACCGAGGGCCTCTGTCCTCCTGGGAATTGATAACCATATGCATTACACGCCCAATAATTCCCATGCCATAAGAACCGCGCTATAAATTTCCGGAAAGCTCTAATGCATTTGATGCGCCAATTGAATATATTTGCCTCTCTAAATTGATTTTTCGAGTCATACATCTCGAGTCGCCAATCTGAAACGCATAACCTCAACATGAACCAATGTTGTGCTGCCAAGATTGGAAATATGATCTACAATAGACACAAATATACAATTTAGAACCTTAGGATTATTAAATCTAAAATATATGAATAGTACTCACAGATTTGGCGGAGTACCAATCGCTTATCCCAAGTTCTGGAATCCCCTTCACGCACTGCACATCGTCCTCTTGAGGAACCCATTTATAATCCTCATCATTCTCGTGTCTATTACTTTGTGGATCTTTAGAAAACTTGAGCCACTCAGTCATAATAACCATCTGGTAATGAATTATTCAACGATAAAATTAAACCAAAGAAATAAAATATTTTCCATAAAATACTCAGATATGAAATGTACTTACAAAGACTGTAGAGTCCGCTATGACTGTGTGTTGGGTTATGAGTCAGTAGATGGTACTCAACTGTCTAGTGGTTAAAAGAATATTGGGGGAAATCATAGTAGTACTATGGAATTGAAGATCCCAAAACCCAACTGATATCAGTCGTGTTGTGTGTCTATAGGATTAGATGATGTATAAGTTAGACTTGTTTATTTTGATTATCTTTTGTCCAAGTCCTGTACGGGGTAAACTGTTGGACTGATCTTCTGACGAAGTTACTTTCCAGAACCCCACGTCATCTTTGTAAGAGCTTGCGTTCTTGACCAAAGCGTGATCTTCACCTCGGTAGGAGACGGCCCCATCGCCGATCGGCCATCGGCGTAAGAACATATGCAAAGCTCGGTACCTTCGCGATCGCCACGTACCTACTCGGTAAATGTATTCCTTGTCGGCCGACTCGGTCGAAGAAGACGAGACTTATCTAGTCTACGTGTGTCCGTCGAAAAACAACCCAGTCGCACAAGTCTTTTCGAAGTTCATCAGAAGATCTTACGAGGTTGTTTGAATAGTCAACTTTGACTCGACACATTCTCACCAACCACAAACCTCGACCAATGAGAAGCCGACGGCGCCATATACGCTCTCTACGAAAAAGCTGCTCTCATGTACAGTAATTAACTGCCCCTGCTGCAACAAATTCGAAATTATGGCCGTTTTCTTTGGAAGCTTGTGACACGTGGCATCGTCGTCTCCAACGGACATATGCCATAGCTCACAACTATAAATAGAGAAGAAATTCGAAGCTCCACGCACGGAATAAAAAAGGGAAAAACGCTCAAGTTTTGAACACTCTAGCGAACTCAAAGATTATCCAGAGAAGAACTTGCTTTCTTAGAATATTCCTAGTTCTTCACTCTAGAGTATTTAGATCCCTCTCTTCTCTAGACTAAGCTCATTGCCATATTTATAGCTTAGATTCGAAGGAGTTCACTTTCTATGAATTGTTCTTATTGTAAGAACTCCTTCTTAGTTGGAGATTATTCCATCCCTTTCGAACTTCGGTTTGAATTGTAAAGTCGCTAAGGACTATAACTTAGAAGGATCTGTCCAGTGCACAGATACCTGCTGAGGCTTGCTCAGTATAATCAACAAGTTATCCTGCCTTTGTCAGGACCGTGGACGTAGGATCTTGCATATCCGAACCACGTTAAATCGCTTGTGTTCTTTACTGTTTTATTGCATATCATAACTGTTCAAAATCATATGTTTGCATAAAACGTGTTTCAAAAGCGCACAGCCAAAAGAACTTGATTTGTGAAAAGCGTTTTTCAAAATTGAGACGAATCTCCGGGCCCCACACTTATCCGCACAACGTCTCCGACTGAGTTTCGAACGACTGACAAAAGTCAGTAGGAGAGCTCAATAGCTGACCCACTCTGACCCAGTGATCGAAGGTTACTATTTGGCACTGTTCATCAGTTGCACTAAACAGCTCAGCTGTCCTTCAGTTTGAGAAGAAGAAACTGTGATCAGGTGTATTCACCCCCCCCCTCTACACCTAACTATCGTCTCCGGACCAACAATTGGTATCAGAGCATCGGTGTTCTTCTGATCGCCGGTTCTGTACTACTGGTTCTCTCGAACAGATCCTTGAAAATGTTTTCACTGCAAAAGCATCTCTTCTTTCATCCTTATACCCGTTCGCATAATGTCTGACATGTCAGGTATCAGGATGGTGCCGATGTTCTCAATAGAGAACTTCACGGTATGGCGCGTGAGAATGGAGGCACACCTCACATCGCTGCACGACAGCATGACGGACGTCCTGGAGACTGGACCCATCATTCCCATGATTGACAGCGTTCAGTTCGCTACTGCGGGAGGTATAGGAGCACAAATCGGTGCTAAGGTTCCAAAAGACAAATCAGCCTTCACGCCTGAAGAGAAAAAGCTGCACAACCTCGACCGAGTTGCGCGAAATGCAATACTGACAACGTTCAGTGACTCTCATCTCGGGAGGGTGCAGGATTGCAAAACGGCAAAAGAGCTATGGGATGCTTTGGCTGTACTGAGCCAAGGAACCCCGCAAATCAAAGAAAACAAGCTCGAATTAGAGCTTCAGAAGTTCGAAGCCTTTGCAATGGAGCCCAATGAGACCATTGACGAGCTCAGTGTCAGATTTACAAACCAAGTCAATGTCATCAACGGGCTGGGGAAGGTGTTCACCAACAAAGAGATGAACACAAAGATCTTGAGAGCGCTACCTCGACAGAAGTGGCTTCCATTTGCTACTTATTTACGTCGCTCTGATCTAAATGCTCTAACTCCTGATGTTATATTTTCAGAACTAAAGACGGAGGAATTTGAGCATAGTCTACCCCAAAGGTGTTCCAAAGTGCTCCAGTGACACACGGATCGATCATGCTTTTAAAGCAACGTCGGCAAAAAACTAGATCCAAACCGATTTCCTCAAGCAAGGCGGTGGCCACTATCGAAGCAAAATTGTGTGAGACTTCAGTGCACGACTAGCGGCCGTGATGGCTCTCAAATATCGAGAGAAAATGAGAGAGTCGAAAGGCGAGGAAATACAAAAGAGTTTCTCCCTCGGGTAAGAAAGATTATCGAGAAAAGGGAAGAATCTAATCCTTCTACCGAATGCGGGAACACGAGAGCTGCTGCGAGTCCATCCAAAGCTTCACTGGAAAAGCAAAGAGAACATCCACCGTTATAACTGTAAGAAGGAGGGGCACTATCAGTACGACTGTCCCGAACTCTCAGCTGCTCAACGAGCAGAACGGCAGGCCAGAAGAGAAAAAATTGCCCAAAGAAGGCAGGCCTACATCGCCGGAGAGATATCCGACAACTCACTTGAGGAGGATACATTTATGTATTCCTCTGAGGACGAAGCTGCATTTGTAGCAGTTGAGGTCGGAGAAACGGTTCCTGAAGGAACAGCTGAATACTGTCTGATGGCCGGAGAAGAGACTGAGGTAAACTCCAAACTTAATATAACCTCTTCTTCACACAACACACACAACACGCGCTCGGTCATACGGCGATCTACTAGAGGAACAGATTCAGCTGAGCAGAGAGTTCAGCAGAACGATCCAGGAACTGGAGATGGTAAAGGCTGAAAATCAGAGACTTTCTTCTGATTGTCAGGTCTCTACTGAGTCAGAGAATCTAGTTGCGAGACTCAAGGAAGAGATCGAATCTGTTCTGACTAAGGACAATTCTGAGAAAGAGACTGAAATAGCCCAGCTCAGTCAGAAGCTCTCAGACGTACAGAAAGATTATGACTCACTCAGGAGGAGTGACGAGGTCTGGCGAGGACTGATGACTGAACAGTACCTTGGAGCTAAGGAGAAGCTAGAAAGTATGCTCAGAGCACAACGGCCAACTATCATGAAAGAAGGACTTGGCTATACCCACGGAGCTTCTACCTCGAAAAGCTCAGAAGCGCTGGCTGATAGGTTTGTCAGAGGAAAGGTGCAAGTTGCTGACACCACACCTCAGGCGAAGAACAAACAGAAAATGATTGCATCTCAGCTGAGCAACAACAAGCAGCTGACCAAAGGTTCCAGCCCCAGGACACCGCGATCAAATTCAGGGGGAACCAAGAAGGTCAGATGGGCAGAACAGTACCATGAGCCACTGTACGAGCACCCGGCTCGACGGCTCGTACTATTATGAGCCCAGGGTCAGGAGAAGCGCAAAGACTCAGAAGAAGAAAGCTCCTGAACCCAAAATCATCAGCAGAAAGTCAGTATCTCCGAGTCCTGTGGAGAAGAAAACTGACAAGGTTCAGAAGAAGAAGTCTCAGACTTCTAAGGTTCCGAGGCAGATTTGGGTTTCGAAATCACCCACTAACATGTAAGGACCCAACTGAACCAAAGGGTACCTAAAAATGCTTCTGTTTTGTAGGTGCATAAGGACCCATGGATAGTGGACTGTGGCTGCTCAAGACACATGACGTACCAGAAGAGCCTGTTGACCAACTATATACAAGAAGATGGTCCCAGAATTGAATTTGGTGACAACTCTAAAGGCTACACAAGGGGATATGGAACGCTGAATATTGGGACTGCTTCAGTTCCAAGAGTAACATATGTTGAAGGACTTCAACATAATCTCCTTTCTGTCAGTCAATTCTGTGATAATCTTAACAGAGTAATCTTTGATGCTGGTTTCTGTGATATTGTTGATAAATCTACAGGGAAAACAGTGTTATCAGGTTCGCGAAAGAAAAACATATACGTTGCTAACTGGAATACCGCAGAACCTGAGGCTTGCTTGCTCGCACAGACGAAATCCAGTGACAAGTCAGGATGGCTATGGCATAAGAGACTCAGCCACCTGAACTTCAAGACTATGAACAAGCTCGCCAAGAAATCTAAAGTCAGGGGACTACCCAACGAATCGTTCATCAAAGACAGAAATTGTGAAGCATGCTTGAAGGGAAAGCAGACAAAGAAAAGCAATCCACCTATTCCTTCACCTTCCACTGATGGAATCCTTCAGTGCTTGCACATGGATTTATTCGGGCCAGTTTCTCCAGTGACTATACGAGGCAAGAAGTATGCCCTTGTCGTTATAGACGACTACTCGAGATATACATGGGTAATCTTCATCGCCAACAAATCTGATGTCATGACTGAGTTGCCTAAACTACTGAAAAAGCTCAGTATGGAAAAGGACATCAAGATACAAAGAATTCGCTCGGACGGAGGAACGGAATTTCTCAACTCGGTAGTTAAAGAGTACTTTGCGAGAAAGAGGGAATTCAAGCACGAGACATCAGCTGCTCGTACTCCTCAACAGAACGGACTTGCTGAACGCAAAAACAGAACACTCAAAGAAGCAGCAAGGACGCACCTAGCAGACTCTGGGCTACCCTCTAAGTTACAGGCGGATGCTGCGACACGACACGCTGCTACACTCATAATCGCTCACTACTTACACAGCAACACATGAAGACACCATACGAATTGTGGAAAGGGAGAATTCCTTCTATTTCTCATTTTCATATTTTTGGTTGTCTGTGCTTTATCCACAATAACGGGAAAGATCGGTTGAAGGTCTTTGATAGCAAATCTGATCAAGGGGTATTCTTAGGATATTCCCGAGTCAGTAAAGCCTTTAGAGTCTTTTAACTATCGGACTCTTTGCGTGGAGGAAAGCCCTCGTGTTGTTTTTGATGAGTTTGTTACTGAGAACAGGAAAACTACAGAGACAAATACTGATGATGTCAGCAGCAAGCTACATGATCTCGGACTGACTGATAAAACTGAAAAGATTCAGCATTGTTGGGATGATGAGTCAGATGATGAAGAAACTCAGAATTAACCAACAGGCGATGTAGCTGACCTGATTGATTCTACTGAACAGAATCAACAACAGGTAACAACGGTCGATGAGGAAGCCCCAGTGGTAATTGAGACCTCTACTGAGAACATAAACTCAGGGGGAACGATTAATGTTCCTGAGCTAAATGCCCCTGAACCTGGAAACTCAGTAGATCCTAACCTTCTTACTGAACTGCTGCAATCTTAGAACAAGATTAACTTGAAATGCCTAACACTCCTGCGGATTCTGCAAGTAGTATCGAAGAAGAAGCCGGACTCGGACGTTCATGGCTTGACGCTCACTCTTCGAGATCTCATAATAGGAGATCCATCAAAGCAACGATAAGAACAAGATCGAGATTAAATCAAGGAGAAAGCTCACTTTATTCTTGTTTCTTGTCTCGTAAGAACCTCGGTCGATAGAGGACGCGCTTAACGATGCTTGGATCGGATCATCGCTATGCAAGAAGAGCTAAACCAGTTCGTCAGAAACGAAGTTTGGGAGCTTGTTGACATACCTAGACATCAGCATGTGATCGGTACTAAGTGGGTCTTCAAAAACAAGCATGATGAAAACAACGTCATCGTCAGAAACAAAGCTCGACTAGTTGCCAAGGGATACAGTCAAGCAGAAGGAATCGACTTTGATGAAACTTTCGCTCCAGTCGCAAGATTGGAAGCCATTCGTCTTTTCCTAGCCTACGCAACGCATCAAGGATTCAAAGTATATCAGATGGATGTAAAGTCAACTTTTCTGAATGGCGTACTGAAGGAGGAAGTCTACGTGGAACAACCGCCCGGCTTTCAACAGGGACATCAGGTGTACAGACTTCAGAAAGCTCTGTATGGGTTAAAACAAGCACCCAGGGCTTGGTACGATACCCTATCAGACTTTCTACTTCAGAAAGGTTTTCAGAAGGGGACAGTAGATCGCACCCTATTCAGCATAAAGTCAGGAGATGACATCCTACTGGTGCAAATCTATGTGGACGACATCATTTTCGGCTACAGAAACGAGACCATATACCAGCAGTTCGAGAAGATGATGAAGGAGAAGTTCGAGATGTCCATGATGGGAGGGATGAATTATTTCCTTGGATTTCAAGTGAAGCAATCACCTGAAGGAATCTTCATCAATCAAGCTAAATACACTCGAGATCTTCTCAAAAGATTCGGCTGCGATTCGAGCAAGCCAGTCAAGATCCCCATGAACACAAATTTTAAAATCGATCTAGACAAAGAGGGAGCTTCTGTTAACTCTACCGATTATAGAGCTATTATTGGTTCTTTATTATACTTAACAACTAGCCGACCCGACATAACTTATCTTGTAGGTGTATGTGCAAGATTTCAAGCGGATCCCAAGCGAAGTCATCTAGACTCAAGAAAGAAGATTCTCGCGATATCTAAGAGGAACACTCGACGCCGGGTTATGGTATCCTGCCGATGATAATCTTATACCGACGGTTTATTCCGATGCTGATTATGCAGGATGCGGAAATAGATCGAAAGTCGACTTCCGGAACATGTCGGTTCCTAGGCGGATAGGCGATATCATGGTTTTCAAAGAAACAACACTCGGTAGCAACGTCCACTACCGAAGCCGAGTATATGGGCTGCCGAAAGTTGTTGTGCCCGGATCCTTTGGCTTCGACAACAACCGAGAGATTATGGTATCATTCGAGAATGAAGTGCCCATCTACCGTGACTCCACAAGTGCTATTGCAATAACTCGGGAATCCGGTTCTACATACGAGATGCAAGCACGTGGATATCCGACACCACTTCATCGTGAGACCATGTCGAGAAGAAGGATATCGAGATGGAGAAAATCCATACCGACAAGCAAAGGGCGGACATACCGACCAAACCACTAGGCGAGAACGGATTCGAGAGAACTATCGGTTGAGCTAGGTCTCATCGGATCCTACCGAGTCACGTCGGTAGAGGACAACTATCGATAACCGCAATGGCAACAATTGGTATCAGACGGAAGGAACCAGTATGACAGGTCAGATGATCAGTACAGTGATTCAGTTGGGAGAATCATACTGTACACAACAAGGGGGAACGTGGTCTTCACCCTCCTAAGTCTTAACGGTAACCAGCTGATCGTAAAAGTTCAGCTGAAGAGGTTTGCGTAGTATTGAATACTTAACGTTTTTGTTGACATGCTTGCATTTATTATATCAGTCGCTCGCATTCAGTAGTTAAGAAGCATTTATTTCCCGCCATAAATTTCCTTAAGGAATGGTCAGTAGATACCGTTCTCATTCAAATTGATTTGGTAATTAATGCTGCTTGCAGCGCATTTAATGCATGTCTTCTCACTTACCCTTATTACACATCATCCTATGTGGGTCTATAGTAGAGACGGCTTTGTAATCATTCAGTTTACAACATTTAATCTCAGCCGCAGATAACATTGAAAGATTAAATCCTGACCGTTCGATCTAAACGGTTATTTAACTTGATCTTACAAAACCTTTCAATTTCTCTACTCGACTCATTTTCCACCATTTCCAACTTTAGAGCTCCTTCTGCAAATTAGTTTTTTTTTTCAAATCTCCAAACCTATCTGATTTCTAGCATCCACAAGCTCTAAACTACTTGGTAATGTATTAAATTCTACTTAAGACTCTACTGACTTACTCTATTTTCAAGTGCTAACAAGTTGTTTTGCAGATTTTAATGGCGAATGTTCATGAACCCTCTGATATGAACGAGATCATACTCTCACGGATTCAGTTCGAACCCACCATGGCGCTTCGCCAAGTGGATCTTCCATACCTTGAGCCTGTCTTCGAGGCGCTTGAACAATCTGGACTTGAATGGCTCGTATCCAAGCAGCCTAGGGCTTATCTGCCGAGGCAAGTTGAGGAAGTATACCTCAACTGGAGGCCTCTCACGTCCGGAGGAGAAGAATCTTCCTTCTCGTATATGAAGGAGGTTATCCCAAACTCGTGGGATGTGAGTCAGCACGTCTTCAACATCCGAGATGCCTTGGGACTGGCGTTTGATCTCCCAGATAGTGGTGTTTCTCCTATTGGCTACAAGGAGAAGGAGATGAACACGTATGTTCAGAAGTTCTGTAGGAGGTAGGACATCAGTTTCAAAACTGCTCTACCAAAGAACCTGCTGCTACCTCATTACAGGGGGCTCGCCTACATTGTGTCACATATTCTGACGAGCTCCGCAGGATCTTATGATCAGCTGTCTAAGCCACGTATTCAGCTGATGATGGCTATAGACGACGGAGTCCAAGTGAACTGGACAGATTATTACGTGGCCGAGCTGAAGGCTCAGGCGTAAAAGTTCACCACCTTACCCACTGGTGAGCGGAAGATGATTAGCGTTGGGAAGATACTGTATGGGACCAAGATGTCCATACTGATCGAGCAATCAGTAGCGAGGAATTCTTCGTTTGCCGACGCCAAATTCTTCGACAACAAGCTAATAAAATTCAAAACTAAAGCAGCTGCCGAGAAGTCTGTTGGGCGAGGGCCGCCTGATCAGAAGAGAGAAATATCACTATTGTTCTGCCCCCTCGCGCCGACCCTCCGAAAAGGAAAAGGCTGACTAAAACTGGACCTGCTGAGGTGCCAGTAGAACAAGCTAAACTAGCCTCTCCTCCTCCTACTGAAGAACACATTCTTGACTCCGGCATAGGAATGGAGGGAGCCACACTTAAGGATAAGGTACAAGTGATCAGCTCCGAGGAGACTCAGTCGGACGTCAGGACTCCGACTGAAGAGACTTCCTCTGAGTGGACGACCATCCACTCTACTCGCCTCCAAGCCACAAGTGAAGTCCACTCACAGATCCCTGAGATATCTGATCATTCAGATCTGGTGGAAATAGCCATAAGGGCTAGAGTTCGGGATCTTTGCGAGGTCCGTGAGTTGGGACATACTCAAAGAGATCATAAGGACTCGAACAACTCTTTCATTACTTGCTTGAAGAGCAAGAGTTGCGATCGGCAATTGGGTTCGGGGAACCAGCTGATCTGGCAACATTCGAAGATTTGAGGGCGACAATGCTCTATCTGCTGAGCTTGCGCACCTCAGTGCCCGGCGACAGTCATTCGCCACCATCTTCTCCTGATAATGAGAATAATGGAGATAAGGATGAGGAGATGGAACAGACATCACCCAAGGATGCAGAGTTGGGAGGCTCTGTTGAGGGTCCCACTCCCCGCGAGAAGGGTAAATCACCACCTCCGTCCACATCAGGTGATGCCCCGGGTGCTTCGAAGCACAGTCGAGAGCAACTACTCGCGATTTCTGAGCAGAGGATCGGAACAAGCTTGTATCAGATACAACCAATTGGTTCCGTCACCTCTAAGTCGATGAACAAGGCCATAAGACGGCAAGGGAACAAAAATCGCCTCTTAGCCAAAGATGTTCATATAAAATGGGCCCAGTATACTAAGGCCCAAACGGCTAGTGTAAACCGACTGGCTGAAGGCGTGAAGAAAGTCTCAGAAGCTCCTACTCCTCAACTGAATATTCAGGAGATAATTGAGACTGCCTTAGCAGCTCAGAAGGTAGATTTGGAAACACAGAGTCAGCAGCTCCTTCAAACTCAACAGAAGATTTTCTCTGAGCAGCTGGCTCAGGCTCTTGCTTCAGTCAAGGCCGAAATGGAAGAAAGGAATAAATTGGCCACCTCCTGCCTATAAACTGCTATAAAACAACAGGCGGAGGCCCTTAAGGCCATTCGAAAGAGATGACGATTCCCACGATCGAGGCTTTCTTTGAAACTCCGTCGAGAGTCACCGCGCAGCCTTAAGCAATTCGTAGCCGATCAAGGAAAAGATTGGGATATGTCTTTGCGACCTCGTCAAAGACTTCGAATCCACTGCCACTCTCATTAAAGAATCGGTCTACAATGTTGAACGAGAAATCAAAGCCATCCGCTCTCACCTCTCTAAGGCAGATGATGCCAAAAATGGGGAAGGAGAAGTAAAGGAAGAAACTGAGGCGGAACCGGCTGTGGTCGAATTGGTGGAGGAAGTAAGGGGGAAGGGGCCAGTACAGCTTAAGGAGAAGGGTCAGCCGCTCAGGTTGGACCCAGTTCTGTACTCCTGCTGGAATACACCCCTCTGAGGCGATGCAGATGACGATGGCGAGGCAGTTCCCATCTCATCTGCCCAACACATAGACGAAATGGCAAAATTCTTGGATCAAGAAGAAGAAGAAGAGCCTCGGTTATTGCCACCGCAGAGATCGGGGAAGGAGATCGTCACTGAACCCATTTCTCCATCTTCAGATTGCTCAACAGCTTCAGGATCAGGATAAGCTTGATCATGAGCATCAGCTGGAAGAGGCTAAGAAAGGCAAGAAGCCAAAGAAAGGTGTTGGAAAGGGTAAGGCCAAGAAGGCTGAGGATGAGAAGAAAGCTCAGGAGGAGCTAGCCAAGGCCTTAGTGTCGAGGTCCGGCCCTGCGCACGTAATTATTACCCGACTAATCTCACACCTGAGCAGGAGGCAGAGGACATAGCTACTTGGGAAGCCACGCTGCAGGGACTAAATCTCAGGAGAGGAGATACAAGGGCAGCGGCTCTCAGAGAGAAAAAGAGGATAGCTGACATGGCTAAAATGATTAGCCTATCCGCAAAGCCAACAGCTGATCCAAGGAAGCAGATTCCACGAGGATCCAAGTTCAGAAGGGCACCTTATATCAAAAAGGAGCCTACACCTCATGTGGATAACTGGGTGCCAGCCGAGCTCAACGAGCAGTGGGAGGAACTGAAAGAAGACTTTATTAAGGGATACTATGTTTGGGGTATCTATGAGGCCCGACAAATCACCGTTCAACACTTTGATGGACTTATCAGTCGATTCGATATGGGTTTCAGAAATCAGATCCGCCAGATCATGGAGAAAGAGAAAATACCCTTCAGAGCTCCAGCCTTCAGGCGAATCCCTCCTCCTAGGACTACTCGCGGCGTGCTGTGCACAAAAGAGATTGAGAGAGATCTATGTCTGAATATGTACAATCCAGATGATTATGAGGAAATCCAGGTTCTACGCTCAAGAGTCTACAAGTATTACTACTCGGACCCTCCAATGACAAGTCTCGCCGACTTTAAGAAACGCACGAAGAATTTCAGAAGTCAGACTTGATCTCTTATCTCATATTTGTTGTAATAGTAATAGGGCCCATGTACTCTCTGTCCATATATATATTGGTTCCTATTGCTTGCCAGACAATTACTCATTGTCTCATGGCTTTTGGTTGTGTTTTCTCACAACTGATCACTAAGTGATCTGACACACACTCACATAATCGTTCTCTGATTTTGCCTATATCTCGCCTACTGACCTGATGTTTTATTGATCATCTTCTGATAAATCAAGGGGAAATTGTTGTCAGTAGATTAGCTCTCCGTTCCTTATTTTAGAATAGAGGCTAGATGGTTAGAAATAGAGGTTTTGGCATCATCAATTAGGGGGAAATGGTTGGGTTATGAGTCAGTAGATGGTACTCATGCCTCAGTGGTTAAAAGAATATTGGGGGAAATCATAGTAGTACTATGGAATTGAAGATCCCAAAACCCAGCTGATATTAGTCGTGCTGTGTGTCTATAGGATTAGATGATGTATAGGTTAGACTTGTTTATTTGATTATCTTTTGTCTAAGTCCTGTACGGGGTAAACTGTTGGACTGATCTTCTGACGAAGTTACTTTCCAGAACCCCACGTCATCTTTGTAAGAGCTTGCGTTCTTCGACCAAGACTGATCTTCACCTCGGTAGGAGACGGACCCGTCACCGATAAGCCATCGCGAGAAGAACATATGCAAAGCTCAGTACCTTCGCAGTCGCCAGCTAACCTACTCAGTAAATGTATTCCTTGTCAGCCGACTCAGTCGAAGAAGATAGAGACTTATCTAGTCTACTGTGTCCGACAGAAAACGACCCAGTCGCACAAGTCTTTTCGAAGTTCAGCAGAAGATCTTACGAGGTTGTTTGAATAGTCAACTTTGACTCTGACACATTCTCACCAACCACAAACCTCGGCCAATGAGAAGCCGACGGCGCCATATCTCGCTCTCTAAAGAAAGCTTGCTCTCATGTACGATAATTAACGCCCCTGCCGCAACAAATTCGAAATTATGGCCGTTTTCTTTAGAAGCTTGTGACACGTGGCATCGTCATCTCCAACGGACATATGCCATAGCTCACAATTATAAATAGAGAAGAAATTCAAAGCTCCACGCACGGAATAAAAAAAGGGAAAAACGCTCAAGCTTTGAACACTCTAGCGAACTCAAAGATTATCCAGAGAAGAACTTGCTTTCTTAGAATATTCCTAGTTCTTCACTCTAGAGTATTTAGATCTCTCTCTTCTCTAGACTAAGCTCATTGCCATATTTATAGCTTAGATTCGAAGGAGTTCACTTTCTGTGAATTGTTCTTATTGTAAGAACTCCTTCTTAGTTGGAGATTATTCCATCCCTTTCGAACTTCGGTTTGAATTGTAAAGTCGCTAAGGACTATAACTTAGAAGGATCTGTCCAGTGCACAAATACCTGCTGAGGCTTGCTCAGTATAATCAACAAGTTATCCTACCTTTGTCAGGACCGTGGACGTAGGATCTTGCGTATCCGAACCACGTTAAATCGCTTGTGTTCTTTACTGTTTTATTGCATATCATAACTGTTCAAAATCATATGTTTGCATAAAACGTGTTTCAAAAGCGCACAGCCAAAAGAACTTGATTTGTGAAAAGCGTTTTTAAAACTGAGACGAATCTCCGGGCCCCACACTTATCCGCACAACGTCTCCGACTGAGTTTCGAACGACTGACAAAAGTCAGTAGGAGAGCTCAGTAGCTAACCCACTCTGACCCAGTGATCAAAGGTTACTATTTGGCACTGTTCATCAGTTGCACTAAACAGCCCAGTTGTCCTTCAGTTTGAGAAGAAGAAACTGTGATCAGGTGTATTCACCCCCCCCTCTACACCTGACTATCGTCTCCGGACCAACACTGTGTGTCGGGCATCTGGAGTCACAGGTAGGTTGCCTTGAACTAGCCTAACCCGCAGTGACTGGATGTAGCAGTTTACCATCTCACAATCCATATTATAATCCATGTTCTTAAAATTCTTGAACCATTCTCGTTCAAGTGGAAAAGCATTTGGACGTCGAAAGGCCAAGCTTTCACTCAACAAATACTGCTCAAAACTCTCAGCCAACGAGTAACTCGGCTCAAACATATCCTACAAAATTTAATTATTAAATTAGGAAAAGAAATTAAATTAATTGAAGAATTCTCTTACCAACTCGCCGTGAGTCAAACCCAGATCTAAGTTGTAGTTGTTTGCTTCTACATCCATAACTTCAACCTCTTGATTTTGAGTTGATGGATCCCTCTCCCATACATCAAAGGTCTGTGGTGCGGGCTCGTCCCACCGGGGCCACTGCGTAGCTCGAGCGTGCCGGCCTATATCCAGGCCGAAATGGCTCAGGCTCCTCCTCGTGATCGAAATATGATGAATCTTGTCTTGACCTACTACTTCTATCCAGCAGCTCCTCACACCTACTCACTAGCCCCTGACTCAAGGTCCGATGATAATCATCAATTCTATTCATCATAGCTTGCTCGCACCTTTCAAAATTCTCTTGAATAGATCGACTGATCATGACCTCTATTCTTGGGTCCAGAAAACTAGATGTCTCACCAACTGCTAATAATTATCAAAGAAGGGGACGATTATTAAAGGAGGAATTGACCAGAAAATTTTCACTTAGAATTTTAAGTTTATTACCAAATGTATCTCTCGCTGCTGATGAAGATGCTTTTGTACGGCGGGCCCGCCTCTGAACTCTCCTACTATCTACGACAGTGTGCTCCTCCTCCTCCTGCTCCCCCTGCTCCTCTTGCTCCTCCTCCTCACCGACAACTCCTCTGCTCGTACTACGTCTGCTACATGTTGCCTCGGTGCGCCTGATCAAGATACGTTGTCCATCTTGATCATACTGCGTCGGCTGTAGGAGGTTCAAAGGCACAGAAAAGTGTATCCCAAATGGACTACTACCGACTGCACTCTGCCAATATTGCCACCTCTCCTCATGCTCGTTCGGTTCTAACACTTCAAACACTACCGAGTCTCTCATCTGAAATACATAATATTTGCGCATTAAATATTAATAAGAAAATCCATAACATATTCATTGTAATTAATAATAAAAATATTTTTACATGGCGCTTAAAAAAACCGGCTATACCACGCTGATCGGCGTCAGTAAACGACCACCGTAGATAACGAGGGAAAGCATCGGGATGTAGACGGGTCGCACAACGAGCTCCAAAACTAGGAATGGCCTCATATGCCCACACCTATATTACAACATAAATATATCGAGTTATTTAAACTAATAAAAATTAATAAATTGGTAATAATTAAGTTGTGAACAAATACTATACCTGTAGTGCCCAAATCGGCCCGTATATACTATACTTTGATCCTACGAGGTCCAGGGAATTTAGTACGTAACTGAGGTAGTGCAACATGGCCTCGTAGGTAAAAGCACTCCATGGGAACGCATTCCATTGGTTGATATCATCAGCCAATACCCATATCCATGTATCAATCTTCTTAGTCTCTGCAGGAGCATAGAACCAGAAGAAAAGAGCCAAAATATTCGACAACTTAATCAAGTCATCATCTGAAACGCCACCGGGCTCATATTTACAAAACCAGCTTAACAATTCCTTTGCTTCACGGTCTCCCACCATTGAACCTGCCGTAGACCCCAGACTGAGTAGGCTGATAAGATGCTGCCATGTCGAAACTACACTCGCCGAACATCAGCCCAGTCACCAATGCGAACTCCGGATGAGAGAAACGAATGTTCTGACCAACATAATTAAACCAAACCTCCGAAGGTCGTACCGAAACCTCATAGCATAATAGCTGGTGAAGAGCCCGCAAAGCATTCTTACCATCTGGCCAACCCACTATGCTCCCAAACTGGCCACAAACAAATCGATGGACTAGATCCATACCACCCTGACTAGATAATTTCTCTCTAATCAATGTCCCTAAAGTATGCTTATAATATGTTGTGATCCTCGGGGAAATGTCTCGTAGTGCTAACCGTTTAAAATTGACATATAGATTACAATTAATATTTAATAAAATTATAATTATTACAATATTTGTTATAATATTTAATAAATAACATTAATTAAAAAAAATATATCGCTGACTAAAAAAAAAACGTGCCGATCGGTCGGGCACCGGTTCAGACCGGCCCTACCGGTCGGCACTGAAAGCTTAATGCCAGCAACAATGGCGCACCGATTTCCGGCGATTTCTATCTCATTTTGACCAATTTTCACCCAATCCAACCACATCTATGTTATACTCACTAAACTCAACATATATATTTCATAAAAAAACCACTTTAAACATGCAATCCTATATTAATTTCAAGATCTACAAACTAATTTACAAACTAAGATTTCAAGATAAATACTAACCTCTTCCATTGTATCCGACCGATTTGGACGAAAATATGCTGTCCGATGGGTGTGCCGATGAGCGTGCCGACCTTCCGTGCCGATCGATAAATTTTTGGTCCGATTCATGCAGAAATGGGGACCGATGGTGGTGGGGAAGATGATGTTTGTGATTTCGGCCCTATCGGTCGGACCATATAGTGTGTCGACCGATAGGGCACAATTTTTATTTTTTTTAATCATGCCCGATCGATCGAGCACAAATGTGTGCCGATCGATAGGCACAATTTTTTTTTCCAGTCCAATCGATCGGCACTTTCACAATTTGTGCCAATCGATCGGCATAATGTGTTAAAATCAGTGCATTTTTCCGACCTGACAAGTTTTAGGTTAAAAAATAGAAAAAGTGAGGGTATTTTAGGAAATTTGGGTATTTGCTATATACTCCCTCCGTCCCAAAATTCTTGTCCAATTTGCTTTTTGCACGGTTTTTAAGGAGAGTTGTTAGTTGTGTGTAGATTGATATAAAGTTGTGGGTCCCACAAAAAAATTGTGTGTAATAATTTACTAAAAAATGAAAGTGGACAAGAATTTTGGGACAACCCAAAATGAAATAGCAGACAAGAATTTTGGGACGAAAGGAGTAATTTTTAAGAAAATGAGTAGTTGTGTACTTGTCATATTGATTTTAGGTAAGATTGTACAATTCCACCTAATTCAATATAGGGAGGAGATTTTTGAAAACGAGCATCATATTCATGACGTGGAATGGACTATAAACGACAAGGCAACGGTTGCTTGTTCAGAACAAGGCAGTGTTGGGAGTGAATAAAATATTTTAGCAAATCTTTTCTTTTCTTTTTATTTTTTTAATAATTGAAAATATTTTTAGCAATTAAAATTTGGAATATTTGGGGGAACCGCAAAAGGTTAAGTGGGTCCCGCAGATGGAATATCTCCACTTTTACTCCCTCCGCCGCGACTGGCAGCGCGTGCCCCGCCTCTCTCTCTCCTCATCTTCTCTCTCTAACAACGAAATTTAATTATCTATTTAATAAATAAAATATCTTCTGAATATTTAATATATGTACCTTTTTCCGATGCAGAACAGAATTATTAAAATCGCGTACAAATTCGGAAAATACACCATAATTGAAAAAAGGCTAACCCTAAAAACAGAAAAAAAAATACAAAAAATCCTCTCTCTTTCTCTCTCCTCTCTCTTTCTCTTTCTCTCTCACACACAGTGCACTGTAATTTCTGTAACTTCCGCAGAGCCCCACAATTGCTAAAAGCTAGTCAATTAAGAAACGCAATCCCACATGTAATCTATTACTCATTAATAATTAATATTCGGATATTTATACGTGTCTCTGTATGTTTGTGCGTCTCTGCAGACTGTTCGTATTCACTCGCGTGCAGTAGACAGAAGGTTTTTTACATTTACATTTTTGTTCTCGAGGATAAAATTGCAGTTCAGTTGTGTTGTTTTGCACTGGGAATTGGAGAATTTGTGGAAGAATCGAATTCAATTGATTGCGGAATTAGTTACACGTGATGAATCTGAGGCAGCGACCGCCTCCGACGCGCGGCGGTGGGGCGCCGCAGCTCTTGACGGAGACGTTCAACATTATTCCGATACACAGCCTCCTCACCGACCACCCTGCCCTCCGGTATCCGGAGGTACGCGCCGCCGCCGCCGCCCTCCGCTGCACGGAGGACCTCCGCAAACCCCCGTTCAACTACACATGGCACAACTCCATGGACCTCCTGGACTGGTTGGGGCTATTCTTCGGATTTCAAAACGACAGCGTTCGGAATCAGAGGGAACATTTGGTGCTCCACTTGGCTAACTCTCAAATGCGTCTTCATCCGCCGCCGTCCTCCCCCGACCGCCTTGACTCCGGCGTGCTACGGCGGTTCCGCGTGAAGCTCTTGAAGAATTACGATTCGTGGTGCTCTTATTTGGGGAAAAGGTCTCAGGTTCGTCTTCCTAGCCGCCACAACCCCGATCTCCAACGTCGTGAGCTCTTGTATGTTTGCCTTTATTTATTGATATGGGGTGAAGCTGCAAATTTGCGTTTTCTCCCTGAATGTTTGTGTTATATTTATCATCACATGGCGTTGGAACTTAATTACATTCTTGATGATCATGTTGATGAAAACACTGGGCAGCTTTTTGTTCCCTCTACTTGTAAACAGTACGGTTTCTTAGATTATGTTGTTATGCCGATTTATACTACGGTAAAGGGTGAGGCTGCGAGAAGTAGGAATGGGACTGCTCCACATTCTGCGTGGAGGAACTATGATGATATTAACGAATTCTTTTGGAGAAGAAGATGCTTTAAAAGGCTCAAATGGCCGCTTGATTTGTCAAGCAACTTCTTTCTGACCACTGGGGAAAATAGAGTGGGGAAGACGGGTTTTGTGGAGCAGCGGACGTTTTGGAATGTGTTTCGTAGCTTTGATAGGTTGTGGGTGTTGTTGATACTGTTTTTTCAGGCTGCTGCTATTGTTGCTTGGGCAGGGAGGGAGTATCCATGGCAGGCATTAGAGAGCAGGGATGTGCAAGCGGAGTTGCTTACAATTTTTATTACGTGGGCTGGTTTGAGGTTTGTGCAATCGATTCTAGATGCTGGTACTCAGTATAGTTTGGTTACTCGGGATAACAAGTTGCTTGGTATCAGAATGGTCTTGAAAAGTTTGGTTGCCATGACTTGGACCGTTGTATTTGGTGTGTACTATGCAAGGATATGGAGCCAGAAGAATTCGGATGGGAGGTGGTCAGATGAGGCAAACCAAAGAATTCTTACTGTTCTTAAGGCTGCTTTGGTCTTTGTCATTCCCGAATTACTTGCCGTGATCCTTTTCATTGTTCCTTGGATCCGAAATGTGATTGAAGAGGCAAACTGGCGTGTTTTATATGTTTTGACATGGTGGTTTAACACCAGAACATTTGTGGGCCGTGGTGTTAGAGAGGGGCTTGTTGACAATGTAAGGTACTCTGTGTTTTGGGTGGCTGTGTTGGCTTCAAAGTTCTCATTCAGTTATTTTCTTCAAATTAAACCTCTTGTTGGACCAACAAGACTTCTCTTAAATCTCAAAGGTGTGGAATATCGGTGGCATGAGTTTTTCACTAGTACTAACAGAATGGCGGTGGTAGTGTTGTGGGCTCCTGTTGTCTTGATATATTTAGTGGATATGCAGATCTGGTATACAATATTCGCATCACTCTGGGGTTCAACAGTAGGGTTATTTTCGCATATTGGCGAGATTCGAAACATTGGTCAGCTCAGACTTAGATTCCAGTTTTTTGCAAGTGCATTGCAGTTTAATCTGATGTCGGAGGATCTGAATGTTAGTTCAGAGGCAAACGTTGTGCACAAACTGCGTGATGCAATTCATCGCATTAGGCTTCGATATGGCATTGGTCAGCCATACAAGAAGATGGAATCGAGTCAGGTTGAAGCTACTAGGTTTGCACTAATATGGAACGAAATAATAATCACTTTAAGAGAAGAAGACCTCATCAGCGATCAAGAACTGGAGCTACTGGAGTTGCCACCTAACTGTTGGGATATCAAAGTAATACGCTGGCCTTGTGCTCTCTTGTGCAATGAGCTGTTGCTTGCTTTGAGCCAAGCTACAGAACTGGCAGATGCATCTGATAGGTGGTTGTGGTCTCGTATATGCCAGAGTGAGTATCGCAGATGTGCAGTCACGGAAGCTTATGATAGTGTCAAGTACTTGCTTCTTGAGATTATAAAATATGAAACAGAAGAATACTCCATAGCTACCAAGTTTTTCATGGAGGTTGATGATTATATTAACTTCGAGAAGTTCACAGGGGCCTATAAAACAACAGTTCTGCCCAAGATTCATGAGCGATTAGTATCTCTTACTGAGCTTCTTCTCATGCCTGAGAAAGATACTGATAAATTGGTGAATGTACTCCAGGCCTTGTATGAGCTTGCAATCCGGGAACTTCCACGAACAAAAAAGACTGTTGCTCAGTTGAGGGTGGAAGGCTTGGCACCTCGCAGCGTAAACAATGAGGCAGGGCTACTATTTGAGAATGCAGTTCAGTTGCCAGATGATGATGATGCGTTCTTCTACAGGCAGTTGCGTCGTTTGCACACAATTCTTAGTTCACGGGACTCAATGCACAGTGTCCCGAAAAATATAGAAGCAAGAAGACGTGTTGCTTTCTTTAGTAACTCACTGTTTATGAACATGCCTCGTGCACCCCAGGTCGAGAAAATGATGGCCTTTAGCGTCTTGACTCCTTACTATGACGAAGAAGTTTTGTATGGAAAAGAAAGTCTTAGAAGTCCCAATGAAGATGGTATTTCAACCTTGTTTTATCTGCAGAAAATTTATGCGGATGAGTGGGCAAATTTTATGGAACGTATGCACAGGGAAGGACTGCAAGATGATAGTGAAATATGGACCACAAAATCAAGGGATCTTAGGCTCTGGGCATCCTACAGGGGCCAGACACTGTCTCGAACTGTCAGAGGAATGATGTATTACTACAGGGCTCTTAAGATGCTTTCCTTTCTTGATTCTGCTTCAGAGATGGACATAAGACGAGGATCAGTAGATATCCCCTCAGCTGGTTCACTAAGAAGCCACAGAAGCGTGAATATTCAAGGCTTGGGCGGACCGAACTCTCTCAGGAGGGCAGGAAGTAGTGTCAGCCTGCTTTACAGAGGCCACGAGTTTGGTGTTGCACTTATGAAATATACTTACGTGGTTGCTTGCCAATTGTATGGAGTGCATAAGGCAAGCGGTAACTCCCGTGCTGAGGAGATCTTATACTTGATGAAAAATAATGAGGCCCTTCGAGTTGCTTATGTTGATGAGGTTCATTTGGGAAGAGAAGAGGTAGAGTACTATTCGGTCTTGGTGAAGTTTGATCAACAGCTAAAGAGGGAAGTGGAAATCTATCGCGTTAAGTTACCTGGACCTCTGAAGCTTGGGGAGGGTAAACCTGAAAATCAGAATCATGCAATAATATTCACTCGAGGTGATGCTCTGCAGACGATAGACATGAATCAAGACAATTACTTTGAGGAGGCACTTAAGATGCGGAATCTGTTGGAGGAATTTAAAGTCAATTATGGCATCAGGAAACCTACGATTCTGGGCGTTCGTGAAAATATATTCACAGGTTCTGTTTCATCATTAGCTTGGTTCATGTCTGCTCAAGAAATGAGTTTTGTCACTCTAGGGCAGCGCGTACTCGCCAATCCTCTGAAAGTCAGGATGCACTATGGGCATCCTGATGTCTTTGACAGGTTCTGGTTTCTGACTCGGGGTGGTATCAGCAAAGCTTCGAGAGTGATCAATATTAGTGAAGATATATATGCTGGATTCAATTGTACATTAAGGGGTGGTAATGTGACTCATCATGAATACATTCAAGTGGGTAAGGGAAGGGATGTTGGGTTGAATCAGATCTCTATGTTTGAGGCCAAGGTTGCAAGTGGCAACGGGGAGCAGGTTTTGAGCAGAGATATATACAGATTGGGCCATAGGCTTGACTTCTTTCGAATGCTCTCGGTCTTCTATACAACAGTGGGTTTTTTCTTCAACAACATGATGGTGGTGGTCATGGTATACACATTTCTGTGGGGACGCTTGTACCTTGCTCTGAGTGGTATTGAAGAGTCCGCTAGAAATTCTGATGACAATAAGGCCCTTGGTGCAATTATAAATCAGCAATTTGTTATCCAGATCGGTCTTTTCACAGCCCTTCCAATGATTGTAGAGAATTCCCTTGAACATGGGTTCCTTTCAGCAGTTTGGGATTTTTTCACAATGCAGTTGGAGCTAGCTTCATTTTTTTATACTTTTTCAATGGGAACACGTGCACATTTCTTTGGTCGGACTATTCTGCATGGAGGTGCCAAATACCGGGCAACAGGGCGTGGTTTTGTTGTGCAGCACAAGAGCTTCGCTGAAAACTACAGGCTATATGCCCGCAGCCACTTTGTGAAGGGCATCGAGCTTGGAGTTATACTGATAGTTTATGCCTCCACTAGCCAAGCTACAATATCTACCTTTGTTTACATTGCCATGACAATAACTAGTTGGTTCCTTGTCGTATCGTGGATCATGGCACCCTTTATCTTTAACCCTTCCGGTTTTGACTGGCTGAAAACTGTGTATGACTTTGATGATTTTGTTAACTGGATATGGTTTAGAGGGATTTTAGTGAAAGCCGACCAGAGCTGGGAAACGTGGTGGTACGAGGAACAGGACCACTTTAGAACAACCGGCCTTTGGGGTAAATTGCTGGAGATAATTTTGGATCTTCGATTCTTCTTTTTCCAGTATGGCATTGTCTACCATTTGGATATTTCAGATGGTGAGAAAAGTATAGTTGTCTACCTGTTATCATGGATCTATCTAATTGTAGCTGTGGGTATATATATAGTTATAGCATATGCCAGGGATAAATATGCTGCGAAGGAGCACATATATTATAGACTGGTGCAGTTCCTTGTAATTGTCGTCATAGTACTCGTGATTGTTCTGCTTCTACACTTCACCGATGTCACGATAGTTGATTTTATTAAAAGCTTGCTGGCATTTGTCCCAACTGGATGGGGCATTATACTTATTGCCCAAGTGCTCAGACCTTTTCTACAGTCCAGTATTGTTTGGGAGACTGTTGTGGCCTTGGCCCGTCTATATGATATGATGTTTGGATTAATAGTCATGGTTCCGTTGGCCTTTCTTTCGTGGATGCCTGGATTTCAACAGATGCAAACAAGGATTCTCTTCAATGAAGCTTTTAGCCGGGGACTTCAAATCTCTCGTATTCTTACTGGAAAGAAGTCCCAAACTGAGACTTGATTTTGAGGTAATACTTTCCGTTTGCTCTTTTTACCTCATATTGGTTGTTTCACGGCAGTAATACTGCCATGCTACTTCTGTTGCTACACTCCCTTAGTTTAAGGAGCACTTCGATTTATCATAGGATACGTGGTTGAGCAAACGTAACCTGAATGCCAGCTTTATTTCCTCGTTTAAATGCTTCAATAGAATATATAGATCTGGTGATAAGGAGCGCCTTACATTATATACTAAGGCAAATTAATCAATTCTCCATGTCTATTTCAGGGCTTTGATTCTAAGAGAATAGTTACGATGTATCCGTTGCCCACCGTGTTTGTTGTCAGGTTAGTAGTCTTTTGTCATCTTCAGAGATAAGCATTTCTCGTGTTCTTGGTGTAGGAGCTGTGCCTCTTTTTCCAGAATCTATGCCTAAGAACTTTCTTATTCTTTTCTAGTATTTTTCTAGAGAGTATATTCGTCGGATTGCATAGACAAATATGGAAGATTGAGAACTCCTTACTGCATTGTTATGGTCTCTTGTGGCTAATATGCTAATTGTATGTTGTATGCTCAGATTGAACTGATAGTCTTCGTTCCGGGAAAGAATAGATTTCCTCATTAACCATTAACTTATACTGTCACAGTAACTTATATATCTTTCATTTGAATATGTTCCATTAACCATAATGTAAAAGATGGAGAGTAGGATTGAGTTTCTTTTGTCATTCTTTGAATTGATTAGAGAATTTACTTGTGCTTGTTGATCATATATCAAGAACAATGTCTGCAGGTGGTATGGAATGATTTTCGTCTGTTTCTGCAGATGGCCAGATCAAGAATTACTAGGAAAAGCAGGCAGTTATTGTTATGACATTGTTTTGTTTGTCTGGGATTAACGGATTGTACATGCCTTAACCTAACTCTTCATCATCTGTTAATAGTCAGCATTGATCATCATCATCATCATCATCATCATCATCATCATCATACTCTGTTCCAATTGATTATCATCATCATCATCATTCTCTATTCCATTTCAGTTGCTGTCGTTCTTGCAATGGCAGGTTTTTGTATCATTACTACTTTATATCTTGAGAAATCAAATCAAGCATTCCAATCAAGCACTTTCTCTCTCATGTTTCAACCATAACTTCAATATCCATGAGAGAGAAATGATGTATAAGCTTGAATCACAAATCACTAGTAAATAGAACCTCAAATAGTATGAATCTCAACTCAATTGCAGTTTTTGTCATGGCAAATTGTGGGACAAAATCATTTTTGCCTCATTATCTTGGCGCGCGAATCACTTCGCCCTGTAATTTTAGTCGAGTTCAATTTTAGTCCATTAATTCGGCTTTAGCCCGTTTTATAAAATTGGCCAAATTTATCAAATTTTGGCCCTTGAGGAACGTGAACGGACTAAAAACGACCGATTTACAAAATTAACGGACTAAAATTAAACTCGAATAACAGACAAAAATGATTTTTTCCACAAGTCTTAAGAACAACTTCTTTTAACAATTCGGAGCATTTGCAAATTCAGGCGCAATCATCAGCAAGCGAAACTGACCTTGTCATTGACATCACAGAACTTCAACCTTTCTGTACAGATGGTATCCCAATTGCTCACCTTGAAGTGATGCGATCCAATCTATATATCCAGAAAACAGTAAATTGATACTAAATTGCAGTCAATCTTTCAACCGATCCGTTAGCTACTAATCACTAATCAGAGAGGAGATTTGCGAGAGAGGAGATGCGATTCTGATGGATTGGAGATAGCGAGTTAGGGTTCGGAACGCAACGACGATTCGCCATTGATGCTCGTTCCAAAATTCCTTGATGTTGTTTGTTTCTTCAGGGTTTTAAGAGGTTATTTTGAATCCAGGGTTTAAGGAGTTGCATTTACCAAATTAATTTAGAAAAGAAAACAAATGCATATCCAAATACAAGAATTCTTTTTAACAATCTTCAGCTCCTATGATCCAAATTAAGACGAAATCCATAATATTTCATAATAAAAAAAGGGGTAAAATTAACAATAATAGAGTGGTATCCGTCAAAATTAAGAATTATGAGTGAAATTTTTTATTTAAAAAATATTTAAAACAAAAGGGACGCAAAATTAACAATCAAGAGGGACAATGACCCACTCGTCCCTTTTGTCGGCCACTACCTAATTTAAGCATAGAGTAAGAAATCATATTCATTTTCCACTTATAGTTAAATATAGATAAAGTAATATTCGATAAAGTAATAATTTCGTTAAGATAATAATTTCTTTTGGTTCCGATATGGGTCAATGTACTAAAATAATATTCAATAAAATAATAACCTTATTAAATAAATATTTTTTCTCGGTTCCGAAGTTATTACTTTATCGAGGTTTAACTGTATTTCATAATATTTATATCGATCATTCATTTTTTAATTAAGTTATATAAGTCTAAATATTTTAAATTCGTTTGTAATATTCGTTCTCCCTTTTGCCTTGACATCTCTTTCCAATGACACGACTCATTCGTAGTATTAATTCCGTCACAACATCAAAATACATATGTTATTTGATTAACCTTTTTCTTCAAATAAAAAGTTGGGAATAATTTACGATTTAAAAATTGAGGGAAACTAGTGAACGAGAGGATGAATATATCCAACGAAATTATAATATTTAGAGTTATGTAACTTAGTTAATAGATAAATGATAAAATTGAATATTATGAAAAAGGTCAGGGAACGAATGTTGCTGATGAAATTGAGATGTTTAGACTTTTATGACATTATTAAAAAGTAAAGGACTAATATTAATGTCATTTCAAATATAGAAGATTAATATAAGTGTTTGTATATACTTATTTGATCATGTCATAGGATAGATAATTTAATACAATAATTTTATAAAAAAATTATTTTAACCACTTATCTACTTTTTGAAGGCATAGCTAATTTTTTTAGTTGTGTTAGCAAAATTTGTTTTCAGCACTACCTATCTTAAATTTTAAGCAGCTAAATTGTTAATTAAACAGTTTCTTTTAAAAGTTATTTTTTATTTGTAAAGAAATGGTATAATTCTCAAATTTACCTAATCACCTAATTTTCCTTAAAAATAATTATTTTTAATTTTAAACAAAAATAATTAATAAATACTTCTAATAAGCATTTGGTTATGCATGAATTAATAAATCATTAAGAAAAAAGAAGCTCAACTATTAATATATAGCTCACCACAAAAGGAACAGGGGAAAACTCACGCACTCTAAACTCAGACAACCGCAACAACCGGTCTATGCAAACTAGACAAACTCTCCATCAATTCAACGGTGAGCAATGATCTGCCGGGCCGGGCCGGACGGCCCGGCGAAAAAGCTTGGAAGGACGCTAACCGCTCGCAAGTTCTAAGCCACTTAGCCTGCATGTAGCGAAGCTTTCTCCAAGGGGCCATGTGCATCTTCTTCGCCTTCATGCACCTCTTGGCGGCGCCGCACACGATCTTCAGCACGGCCAGCAGCCTCTCCATATTTCCGACGAAGATCTCCGGCAGCCTACTGATCAGATTGTTGTATTCTTCGTTTGCTCGGGCCATCTCGAATTGAGCTCGGAAGTTTAATTCGATGATCACCCTCACTTCCTTCTTCGGATTTGAGGTGTCCATGACGTCGAGAAATACGTGTTCCCCTGCATCAGAGGCAGATCAAATGTTATTTTCCGAAAATTTGATGCTAGGGGAAGAACACAATTCCTCGTTTCGAAATCGGAATTAAGATATAATTGTAAAAACAATCAAATAATTAAGTGATTGTAATTGATACCTGAAGGAATATCGTGAGAGCTCTTCCATTTGGACTTGCAGATTGCGCTATCAAAGCCGGCGTTCTGGAGGCGGCGGCAGATCTCTCCCCTTTAGACATTTCCGGCAGTCTCTGGCGGCAGGTCGGCCGCAGAGGCAAACGCCGCCGGATTGTTGTATGTCTTTCAATGCTTCCTTGGTCAGATTAAGGATTCTAGATTCTAGAGAACTCGTCCTGCATATCGTGGACTGCAGAAGAAACAGATATCGTTGTCGATTATATCCTTTCTAATTCATATTGTTATCCATGAACCCTAGATTATCTCCTCCATCCGAAACAGCCTAATTCTTCAAAGGTAAATACAGGAAGTCGAATCACAATTCCAACCTACCTCAAACTAATGAAGGAATTCTGCATTTTTGTTTCAGACAATTGAAGAAAAAAAAAGAGAATTGGAGCACAAATCAAACTTACTTCCAACAATTGATGTTGAGTTTCCCAAAACTTCTCCTCTTCCGCGCCGCGACTATCGTTTCCGATCTGATTTTCGCCGTCGTCGTAGTCGATGCTACTCGCCGGCGACAGTCCTTTGCATTCTTCGTTGAGGAACTGGAAGACGGTGTCGACGGACAAATTCTCCATCGTGTCGCCGGGAAACTCGGATTCCCGGCCGTCACACGTCAGGATACGGTGGTGCTTAAGAACTGGCCCCATTCCCTCCTCCCGGCAAAACCCCTTTAATATAAAAAATTCTGTGGCTGGTTAGTAATTAACGATATGTTGTTTTTAAACGCTCCCTGTAAGTGGTATTTATACCGCCAGATGTGTGGGCCATACGTTCTTACGTGGACGAAGAGGTGGACGGACACATGTTTATTATCATAGACCCCTCCACACCATATTTCTGCCTGATCAGACAGAGGGGAGCCACGTCAGCCAGGGGCACTAATGTGATCGGTTCGGGAGGCTTCCGTGGCAAAAGGACCCGGATCCGGACCCGTCGGATCCGACCTGAACCCGCCCCGTACGAGCGTGGGATGGTTCCGGACTCCCCCATACCGGATCCGGGCGGTTCCGGTTTCTACCGCGGACCCGTCCCGTAACAAATTAGAATTTAGAAGTGTAAAAGTGTTATTTGTGAGATTCGAACCCGCATCAATAATTTCTTTATATACACTTATGTCGTTTGAGCTAATGTTCACATTTGTTAATATTTTACATGTATAGTTATATATAAGAATATGACATACTAAAATGAAAAAAATTAATACATCTAATAAAAAATTAGCTTATAAAATATATTATTAATTTTCTAGAATTCAATATACTATATTCAAATTATAATTACGGACATGTATTTCGAAAATAAAATTAACATTTTTATTTCCAAAATTTAAATTTAAAACTATTTTTTATTTCTAATTTTCTATTCCTTAATTGAAATGAATTATATGTATAAATACAATTATAACAAGTGAAAATATATCTAACAAAATACATCTAACGATCCAATTGATAAAATATCCACGTATAACAATTGATAAAATATTCATTCCCAATTATTTTGTCTAGATGCACAAATCTTTATGACTTGATGATTTGAATTTTGTTTATTTGGGAATATCCGAACATATGAAATTGTGTTTGTTTTATGTTTGTTGTAATAGTATTGATCATAACAGGTTTTGCAACTTGATTAGTTCGTAGTAAATAGTATTTTTGTAGTACATGAGGACAAAAAAAAAATTGCGGGGCGGGGCGGGTAGGACCCGCCCCGTGCGGGTCCTGTTTCGGGACCAAAGGAGCAGACCCGTACAGGGTCCATAGAGCGGGACGGGTCCGTTCTACGGGGCGGGTTCGAGTAATATGATACCCGGACCCGACCTGCTATTTTGCCATCCCTACTTCGGTATACTCCTAGCAATCATTTTTTTATTATTTAATAATTAATAAAATCTGGTATTCTATCCTAATCCAATGGACCATGGCCCACCATATTCTGGATTGGGTGTGCCGTGGCGTGATCTGAGGCGTTGATTGTTGGGTTTATCGGATAATCTGGGCCCAGCACTAAAATCATTGTCAATCCCAATAGTTATCCCTCGCTAAGCACGTGTTTTCTGTTTTTTATACCTCGGTTCCTGGAGTGCCCCTCGAGTGGCCGCATATAAGACTACCAGACAAGGGGTAGTTTGGTCGTTTGCATTGTAGGAAAATTATGAGGATTTGAGTTGATATGAAAGTTTCTGGGTAAAAGTAGGTTGTGTGGGAATATGCTAATATTATTATTCCCATCTATAATTATAATTTTGAGAATTTTTTAAGAATATTAACCATTCCTGCATAATAAGATAGTAAACACTCTTTGTAACAACTTAAATAAGTTGTTTCTAAACTTTTTCATTGTAGAAGTATTTTTTTTATGTTTGGAATACATGTTTCTGTAGAAGCAAAATCTCATAAACGAATCATGAGGTACTTTTTAAACGCAAAAGTCAAAATAAACTGAAAAGCAGCTATGAGAGTGTTTGCACTATTATTTTATCTAAAATTAAGTTACTTTTTTCTAATAATGCAAACAGTAGCAACTTATGTTTAAAATAAATTTTAAGCATAATTAGCTAAAAGTTGTGTATAGAAAGGGTGAGGATCTTCTATCTCACTCTATATCCCACTACATGTCCTAACCTCAAGGTTGACTCAACTAAGGGTTAGATGGATTGATAGAGACATGGAACTAGGTTAAAAGGACACAAGTCCTCATCTTAAGGGGTGGGACATGTAGTGAGACATAGAGTGGGATAGAAGATCCCACTCATATAGAAACTATTTCAAACATTATTGTAAACTACAGTCTCTCTATTCTAGTTCAGTTTCTCTTTTTGGGCGATATCAATTCATTAGTTTACTTCTTTTTTAAATTTAAAATAATACTTTGATATATTCTAGTGAATCATACTATTTTATATTAATTCACCACGACAAATAATTCGTACTGAAAAGAAAAGAAGTGAGAGAATATAAAATAAAAATAAATTGCACCAAGTAATGCGACGGACTCCGACTTCATATTGGGTTGATTAGCAAATTAGCCTAATATGGGCTTGATTTATGAGCCTATCTATTGATAATCTTAACTAGTCCAGTTTGCTTGAGTTACGAATTGGGCCTAGTTTAGAATCTAAAGATGAGAAATAATAGTCTTTGGGCATAATTATGAATTAGATACAATACATAATCTAGACGAGGATCAAATCAATTAATCAATTAACAAATAATGTTTAAATAAATAATCACATAACATATTTCCAATCTATTTGGGAATTATATAATGATGAGATGATATCCCAAATAGCCAACTCCCCAATCAAAACACGAAAATAGTCATTTTCATAATAACATTCACAATATAATCAAGATTATGAAAAAAAAACCTTATATTATTTCACTTTTTTGGCTTATCTAACCGATAAGCCAAAAAAGTCATAAAAACACCACAAAAATTATTGAGTTCATACTTGCCATGTGAAAAGTGAAAAGTGAAAAGTTAGTTTTACATTTATTTTGAATATATCGTAAATATTATTATGAAAGTGACTATTTTTATATTTATTCTATCATTTTTCTTATATAACTTTATCATTCGTCGTTAATTATGTCTCCATAATAATAATAAAAAAAAAGTCAAGAAGATAAACAAAAAAAGAAGTTTAATTATATTATCAAGGGTTCCTCCCATCACGTCCCCATGCTCTAACACAAGATTGGAAAGAGAATAAAAGAGCAGAGCTACTAAAGTTAAAGGGAAAGAATAATTACCAAGGATCAATTTCAAGTGTGTGATACACATTGGTTCTCTTTTCTATTAGTCGTATCTTTTTTGCTAACAATATTTCATCAAAATCAAATTCGAAAAAATATCTTTTTTACGCATTAATATTTCGTGAATAAACGAAGTAACATTACATGATTTTGAAAAAAAACCCGTATAATATATACACATAACTTATATCGATAAAAATTCGTAAATATCTCGATCGACGGTGGAGACAAGAACCATTCCTGTATATATGTGTGCGCTCCCGAAACCCTTCTTTTTACGACTACTCACGCAATAGTTTCCGTCTAAAGCTACTTTAGGGATTGAGGTTCAGCTTTTTATTTAAATGAAGATTTGAACTATTTTATTTGTTTATTACTTTCCACTAGACTTTGATTGACTTCAATTTTTCTCATCTAGGGATATTATTCATAGTGTTGGTATTTTAGTGATCCGAATCTTATCGAATTCGAGAAGTTTACGGTGCAATATGAATTTCTTGTCAATATGGTTGGGGCTTGTGGAATTGCACATGTATAAAAGGCATATTTTCGTCTAGGTTTTTAGATAGAATATGATTGACATTTGACAGTCACAGCTGGTGCCTGGTACCCTAAATTAATTTCATTTTAAAATGAAATTCTTTTGCCTGCTCTATAGTTTTTTATGTTTTGAGTTTTTCACGTAAATTTTTGTGTTCTTATTTATTTTAATCACTCGTATTTATAACACTCTTTTTTAATTAAATTAAATTCAGCTAAGAACTTTATAGAGCTAATTTTAATGTCAATACAAGTGTAATTATTTATATACTAAAACTACCACATTCAATATAAAAAAAATCATTTAATTTGCAAATTTTCAGAAAAAATGAAAAGTTAAAATATCACTCCAACATATATGGGTGCCACAAATAAAGCACATGGTCCCACTACTCCAAAACACCACCTTTTCTCCCTCAAGAATATATTTATTACATTATATAATCTTCTCCTTTCCTATCCATTGATCTCCACCTTTATCTTCCCAATCTTCACCATCACTGATTTGCAGAGACATGGATCAAAACCCTAATCCCTCTTCATCAAGAGCAGACAGAAAAATCATAGAGAAGAACAGAAGAAATCAAATGAAGGCCCTCTACTCCAACCTCATCTCCCTCCTCCCTCAACAATCCAACCCTAGGGTTCTTAATCAATTAATCAATTACTCATCCTTAATTTGCCCTAAATTGAATATCTACCCTAATTAATCCGACGTCGTTTTGTCTTAGGAAATGGCTTCCCTCCCGGATCAGCTCGAAGGAGCCACGAACTACATCAAGACGATGCAAACTAAGTTGGAGACGATGAAGAGGAAGAAGAACTGCTTGATGATGTCTGCAAGTTCGAGCAAAGGAGGGAGTAATTTACCGAAAATCGATGTTCGAGTAACGGGGAGTGTTATGGAAGTTGTTCTTGTGACGGGGCTAAATTGTCATTTCATGTTTAGTGGAGTCATACGGCTGCTGCATGAAGAAGGCGCGGAGGTTGTCGACGCGAGTTTTTCTACGCTTGATGATACGGTGTTTCATACTATACACTCCAAGGTACGTACGTATATTTACCAAAATAGCCAACCAAATTTATAAATGAAATTTATTAATGTTTTTTGATCAATTTATTTTGACCAGATTGGAGATGGAGGTGCGAGGATATCGGAGAGATTGAGGAAGTTTGTGTATGAATTTATCTAAATAGTTCTTGAAGGTTGAAGCAATATTTCATGTTAGATTGAATTTTATGTGACGATAGCAACCATTAATTGAAGTGTGCAATGATATGTTTTAAATTACTCCCTCTGTCCCAACGAGCTGTGCTCGTTTTCCTTTTTAGTTTATGTCCATTTCATCCGTTCGCGTTTCCAAAAAAACAAATTTTTACACACAATTACTCACTCTCTTTTTATGGGACCCACCACTCCACTCACATCTAACAACTCTCCTTAATCTACGTGCAAAAAAGAAATGAGCACAGCTCAATGGGACGGAGGGAGTACATATTAGTTTGATCTTCTGTATTAATGTTATCTAGAAGTAGAGTTATATTTTAATTAATCAATCAGTTTGCATTCTTGCCCTCCTTGAATTAATTTAGTATAGTTTTGCTGCTATTGGTGAAATATAGTTCGTTGTATAATAATAATAGTTATATATAAATATATTCTTAATTAGGCGAAAACTTACTTCCAAATTTATAGATTTGGCACGAATTGTTACACTTATGTATGGTAAAACAGTTCGATTCATCCGTTTCACTTTCTCGTGTTTCGTTTGCTTGCCACTAATATTTTAATTGTAAGTACCTACATGTTTAGGACAAAACTCTAAAATTCAAATCGTAAGCACATAGATACTTACAGTTAAAAAATATTACTGAAATACGAGTGAGACACAAAAAAGTGAGATAGAAATCACGTGGAATGATAATTAAAAATGGGAACGAATCACCTATCCGATTTTTGGTATGCAATTTAGTTTTATCCCATTCTAAAATGATGTCATATCTACTCATTTAATAAAGATATACCTTTTATGGATTTATTAACTCTATGGGATGAATTATTTTAATAAATTTGAGATTAATAGACGTGTCACCATTATATTTATAGTACAAATTAAACACACAAAATTGAAAAATAGATCTCATTCTAATAAGAATGCATCTAAGTGTCTAATTTGTACTTCGATCGATTTGCAATAAACTACTATATCTCATAGTCCACTTTTATACATCGCTTCGTGTTTCATAGCATAAAAGTGTAGTAAAATGTTTATACCTAACATTTAAAATGTGATTGAGTAGTCTTAAACTAGTCAAATGTTTGTCCGAATAAAACTTTGGGTTGTGGGACAATCATTTCCTACCACAAACTCCCTCCAATTATTGGTAAAAGGCAAAGCAATTCTTTTTTTTTTTTGGATGACGAGGGTAATCCGCAGTCGTTACCGAAGTATGCAATGGGTAAACCTCGCTTCTGTGCTCTAGCCTGCAAACAACACAGGAGGGTTCAACCACCTTAGGCTGACCATAGATGACAGACTCACACATAACGGTCTTGATGGATTTTGAACCCATGACCTTCCAGTTACAAGCTACCCATCTTAATCGTTGTGCCATCCAAAGTAATTCTAGAATTATGTATGGTGGTACAACCTGGTCTAACCATGTTCCCATACTTTTTCAAGTACGTGCAGTCATTTTCTTCATATACACCTTTTTGTCAAATCTTAGCCTAAAGTGCAACTCAGGACTAATTAAAAAACACATGTTTTGAGACTTGTTTCCAACGTAGGGACCAAAATTACTAATCAAACTTATCCAACTAATTCTACAATTTCCCTCGATTAAATAAGTAAATCTAATTGAAAAAATACCTAAGAATACAAGAATTCGTATCTTTAAGCGGAAGCAGATAAAATCAAGTTCTGAATAGACGTGATACTCTAGATTTAACGATATTCAACTTGGGACTTAAAAAAGAGAGAGTAAACGGAGAAGAAAAACATTACGTATACATATAATTCCTTAACATATGTTCCTTCCGTCCTATAGATTTAGTCCACTTTCTTTTCCATGTAGTTTTTAAGGAGAGTTGTTGATGTGTCTATAGAGTTATATAAAGTTGATTTAGTTCCTCAAAAAAAATGTTTGTAATAATTTATTTTAAAAAAAATATACATTATTTCAATGAGACGGCCTCAAAAGGTAAAGTAGACTAAATCTATAGGACAAAGGAAATAATAGATATCATTGCAACCCATTATTGTAAGTGCAGTTATTTTTATTTTATATATATATATATGAAGGATAATTTGAGAACAAGGTCTTATTGAGAGAAATGAGAACAAATTTCAACCCTTCCTTTACAAGATGTGTGGTCAAGATTAAGGGGCTCATTAATGACATTTTCGTAATTTTCGTAATTTTTTCAAGCCTCATAAGGGTATTTTGGTATTTTGTCTTTCTAATTTAGTCAACAAGAGATTTTGAAGAAGGGGATCGACTGATTTCGTCAATATTTTCTATGCACATTTTGTGTGTGTTCTATGCACATTTTTTTTTTAATTTATATGCACATTTTGTGTGTTCTATGCACATTTTTTTTAATTTATATGCACATTTTGTGTGTTCTATGCACATTCTCTATAATCTGTATGCACATTTTTTATATGCACATTTTTCTATAATTTATATGCATATTTTTTATATCTTCTATGCACATTAACTGTAATTTGTATGCAGATGCTTCTCGAATTCGTAAAATATTTGTTGAATTCCAGATTCGAACTCTAGAGAACAAAATCCAGCCCTTAAAGTATTCTTCGATCTTTTGAATTGTATCCCCATTCAATTGGTTCATAATCGCTGACAGATATCGTACCCTCAAAACACTAAGTTGCTTCTTTGATTTATCAGTCAAGCCACATCTCCATTACCCTTTCTCCTTTACCACTTCCTTCAAGGCATTGACATTTTCCATGTCTGTCACTTGACCGTGATGATACTAATCTTCGTCTTCCTCACATTTTTGGACTACAAAAAGTAACATCCAAGTGCAAGTTCCAGTCAAATATAAACAAAAACAAATATCTCAAGTGCATAACATGGTTTTGTCAAAATGTGCATACATATTATTAATAAAAGTGCATAATGTGCAGATGAAATACATATTATGTGCATATGAAATACCAACTGTACCCAAATAGACTGTTACAAAATACCCGTGATTGTGCATATCAAATATAGATAATGTGCATGCGAAATATGCATAATGTGCATATAAAATAATCATGATTGTGCATATGAAATACCCATGGAAAAGATTTAGTCGTTAATGTGCATACGATATGTACACAAGACTTGTGCATATTTTTTATAAACAATGTGCATATAAACTGTTATCATTTTGAAACAACCCCCAATTCCAAGCCCTAATTTGGTATGAACCCTAATTTTTCTCACATACCTTCAATTGCTTACAAATTGGTACGAACCCTAACTTTTTCCAATCCCTCGTTTGAAAAAAAATTGAAAATGTATAAACCCTAGCATTTTCGATTAAAGATTGTAACACCAAAAACAGAAAATACCTTCGGCAACAGCAAATTTGTATTCTCCTTGAACAATTACTCTGAAGTCCTCCAACATATCTCAATTCCGGCAAGATGTCTTCACCCAATCGCGTTTCGCCCAAATTTATACGCACATTTTCAATCGTACCCGTTAGTATACAACAATTCGTCGAAGCAGTTGGTGTTTAATCCTAGCGATTCGAACAATCGTGTCGATTTTGAATGACTCGAATCGAGATTGCAGGGTCGATTTTCACAGCCCTTGAAGGTAGGAGGGAACGTAAGAAACAATTTCAATTTCAGACTTTTGGGAAATGGAAGGAAATAAAAGAACCTATCTATTAATTTTTTACAGATACCCAAACTACCCTTACTTCCTATTTTCTTATTAAGAAGAATGTTAAAATTAATGAAATATCCTTTAAATCCTAGCCATCCCTTTTACTCATTAGCAAATCCCAAAACATCGTAAGGCAAAATTCGTGATTATAAATATCCAAATTAGAAGGTTTGACTTTATCATAAACCATGATACATTGCACGGCACTAGATCCTAAATTCAGCCAGCGATTATAGATTACGATTCAAGCAAACTGGGATTTTTTATTTTAATTTTTTCAGCAACTGGGATTTTTATTAGAGAAAATTTTCGTAGATACAACGTATTTGATGCCAATAAATCCACTAGATTCAACTCACCTACTTAGATGCACAATTAATTAAAATGGCCTTTCTTTCTTATGCTGGTTATTACTCTTGTGTAGTTTTCATCCTATTTTTGAACAGCTATGGAACCCTAGCTGCTAACCAACCTCCACCGAGGAAGATGGTGGCGGTTGAGGGGGTTGTCTACTGCAAGATCTGCGCACGTGACCCTAACAATGGGCCCCACATTGTTTACACGCTCTCTCCTCTAGCAGGTTATTATTGCTAGTTCCAACTCTACCTTCCATTAATCTTTTCATTCAATTGTTCGTCTTTCCCGTAGTGTTATTTTTTTTGTGTGACGAGGAAACACGTTCTAATATATGATAAATGTAATAGTTTTTTTTATTTTGTCACACATGCATACAAATGGGAAATGGCTAAAAACAACCGCATAATGTACTCTACTTGTCTTATTATAAAAATAATCACGTATTTCTGAATAATATTGCACTCTTCGTATGATTTAAAGTTGCATGAATCTCACGTGAGAAATTTCTGAGTTTAGACATGTAATATGGCATATGTCGTTTTTGGTCCTGTAATGAGGCTCTATTAGGTTTTGATCGTATAAGTTTTAAAAACATCCATTTTTGTTCCTCCCTGTCATCTATTTCATTAGTGATTTACTATGTTATTGGTAACTCGACAGTGTTATTAGACATATAATGTTCAAGACCGAAAACGGTACGCGTGAGCACACTCTCAGTTGGAGGCAATGGTTCAGATTATAGGATAAAAAACGGATAGAAGAAACATTATAGGACCAAGATCGAGATTTTCTATGAATCTTGCATATGTCTGATTGAAATTACTTAATTATCCTTACATTAGAATCTTCTATTGTATAGGGGCAGAGGTGAAGCTGCAGTGCAACAACACAGCCAAGGGTTTGGTGTTGCAAATGAAGACAGGCGATGACGGCGGTTTCGTCATGAAGCCTAAGGCGGTGTCGACATGGGGTGTCCACAAGTGCAAGCTCTTCTTGTTGTCTTCTCCAAGAGACGATTGCTTCTTGCCCCACGCCGATGGCCCCTGGAAGACGGGTTATCCGTTGACCGCCGCCAACACCACCGCCACCGCCGATCTTCAGTATTTCACGGCAGCGCAGCCCCTCCTCTTTTACAACTTGTTATGTTGATCGATAATTAGAGTTTTCGCCACGGTGGAGATTGTTATGATGGTGGCTCAAATGCACGATTATTGATCACTTTGCCAAACCTAATTTTTAGTTGCTTGTTGTGTATCTTAATTTGGTCCTATGGTCGTTGCCTTGTGCTTGTTTGGAGTTGTATTAGTAGTTTATGTAATAAGTTGGGGATGCTCGTACTAGTCCGAGTTTGACTCAGTATGTTTTAGTTCTTCTTAGCGATCAACATTATGCCTAGCTGAGGAAGAGTTACGGGGCTTAAAACCAAAAAAAATACGTTGATGGGCCGGGAGCATACTATGCGTAATGATGAAATCATTCACGATAAATAAAAAGAAAAAGTCATTCCAAAGACCCACAACCAAGTTCCATATCTTTTGGTCCGCTATCCCGACCATGATTTTCTTACCCCCAGAGGGAAAGGTACTTCCATTTTGGGCCGGTTGTGGGCGAGGAGGGATTCAAACCCTCGACATCGTGGTCCGTAGCCACGTGCTCTAGTCCTCTGACTCCCACTTTTCTTTGTGAGACTCAATCATCTACACACAATCAACTAATCATTTTAGTATCCGTACTGAAAAGAAATGAATCAAGTCTAATGGGACGGAAATAATATTATTAACTAAAAATTTCTAGTGCATAATGAAATTATTGAATTGCTTTTACGAAAAAATATTAAAATTTTATGAATATTAACTTATAAACAATATCTAATCTAATATACAAATATATTGCTAACGTAAATCATGTGTTAATATTCCGTACATAAAATTATAAGAACTACCATATCTGATTTATTGTACTTATATTAGAAATTTCAGGTTTATGGTAATTATATTTTAAATTGTTAAAAAATAAATAAATACTCCATTCGTTTCAAAATTCTTGTCCACTATATCATATTAGATTGTCCAAAAATTCTTGTCAATTTTCTTTTTTTGATAATTATAGATAATCTTTTTATGAAACCCACAACTTTATATTACTCTACACTTTTACACTATTCTACAGACGGCCAATAAAGTGGACCAGAATTTTTGGAGTTAGGGAATACTAAAAATAATTATTTGGGAGCCCCAATTATGAATTGAGTATCAGCCGAATGACGTTGGGCCTATGAACCAGCTTCTTGTTCTGGATTTATATTTGTTACGCGAGCTGGGTTCGCTCTTTTAACACCTAACCATCTTACAACAATACAAATTTTAAGGAATTTGTCGAATTATATGTAAATAGAGTTTATTCAATACGTAATTCGAATATGCAATTTAAATAGCGGCTACGAATTATCATGCTCGAGTTGCAACATGACATCCCTTGATGTCTAAGCTACATGGCTTTAAATATAATTTAGGGCTTCAAACACAATGAGGATTGCGGGATCTGCGTAGGATTAAATAGCATAAATTTGGACCAGCAATTCGTGAAAAATCCTATGAATTCAATTTCTTTTTTGTTAACTGCTGAAATATTTTGGGCCAATTACATATTTTACTAATTCCTCTCTCTTCCATATATTATATTTTCTTACTAATTATGCAATCTCTACTTTTTATAATTTATCTGTGACCATCCAATCAGAGCAACCACCCAACTATAATATTATCAATTCTATTTTTTTTATAATTATTTTTTGCTTTCGAACTTGTTCATAAAGCGCCAAAACCTTTTTTCATAATACGGCAGCATTTTGATTTTTGCCTACAATTGAATCTCTACTTACATGACACCATGCCGACATTAATGTCATGTCTTCTTCATGTTTCCAGCCTTGTGCATTGTTTTTAGTGTTGAGATATTTTTCATGATGAGTAGTTTCAAAGGAGGTTGGAGGGGTGTTTTGAATAAGATTATTGGTAACTGTGATTCCAACACAACATCTTGTGATTCGAATTCGCTCGAGTTAGAAAAATTATCGAAACTAGGGTAATAATCGTTGGAGTGGGGAATTTTGAGAATTATATAAGTTGTTATAGGGATCCATAGTGAAAGAGTAAAGAACAGTTAAATATGTGAAGAGAAAATGAGATAATTGTAGGATGTGGAAAAATATGTCAATATTGGTGTCTATTTAAAGAAAATGAAAAATCATGAATTTTCGTATAATTTTTATTTTTTTTTAAACATTTACTATAAAAGATATAATTAGATTTTATTTAGGATAAAATTAATATTTTGTTATCAATGGGATAGTGACAATTGTCACCATCTCAATGGCCATAAAAGAAAATAACGTCCGTCTCTACCTAGATGGCTTGAGGAGAACGCGGCTACTTCATTTCTCTCTTCTTAATGTGTGTGTGTGTGTTTTTTTTTCTGTTGAATACGAATGAATTTTTCTATCCTAGACCGGGTCTACAACTTAAGTTGTAGACCCGGTGGTTAAAAATGAAGACACATCACATGTTTGTAAAAAAAAAAATTAATAAAAAACACAACTTCTATCCTAGACCACAAGGTCTTGTAGACCCGGTCTAGGATAGAAAAATTCAATACGAATTGGGCGGACAGATGGATGCTTTCTACACCGATACTCTTAGTCTTACAATGATTAACTGTCCGTTGAAATTTACTAGTAGATATTAAGACTTACTAATGACTTAGTAACAGTGGCGGAACTAGAACTATGAAGTTGGGGGTCGAAATAGAAGAACAACGGTGGTCGAAGGCAGAGAAAAAATCGAGAGTTGCTAAATATAGTTTTAAATGGTTCGAACACAAATACGATATGAAAGATATAATATACATATTACTTCCTCCGTCCCATTATTAGTGGCGCCTTTCTTTTCGGCACGGGAATTAAGGGAATATGTAATAAAGTGTGAGAGATGAGTAGATAATAAAGTAGGAGAGAGAGATGAGTGTGATAATGAGAGTGTAGGAAAAAGAAGATGATAAAGTAGGAGAGAAAAATGAGTATAATAATGAAAGTAGATAATAAAGTAGGAGAGATAAGATGATAAAGTAGGAGAGATAAGATGATAAAGTAGGAAAGATAGTGGTAATTTTTTACTAATTTGAGACGTCGCCACTAATAGCGGGACATCCGAATTAGGAAAGGTGGCCACTAATAATGGGACGGAGGGAGTATTTCTTGTATTTGTTATGAAAAATATACTTATATAACTAGTAGAAAAAATAGAGAGAATTTTTTATAATATGTGAGAGAGTTATGCATGTATATTGAATTAATTATATTTGTAATAAAACTAAAGAAACTAGAAAAAAAATAATTTAAAAGTCTAAAAATAGAAATTGAATGAGTGCATTGAATTTCGAACATGAGACCTCTCTTAAAAGAGACAAAGTCATTAACCAACTGCACTACAAGCTAATAGTTAATTATATTTTTCACTAAAATTATCTATAAGCAATACGAATTATATGCACTATTTAGTCGAAGTTCCGTCGGCCGAGGGGTCAGTCGACCCTCCCGACCCCCCTCTAGTTCCGCCATTGCTTAGTAATTATAACAATTAATAAATATGTGGAAGAAGTGAAAGGACAGTATTTTGATAGGGATTTTCTATCCCACTATATATCCCCACTACATGTCTTACCATTAAGGTGAGAATATATGTCATGTAGTGAATTAGATATGGTTAGATTAAATGATATATAACCTCATATTCGTGATGGAACATGTAGTGAAGATATATAGTGGGATATAAAATCTCTAGGAATTTGTAATAGTATTAGTGTTGATGGTCAGCACTGAAAGCGCCGTTTTGAGTCGATGCCAAATTTCCACATTCTTCATCTTATTTTTCTGTGGCCCACCTTCTGAAATTCCAATCATATCTCCGGTTCCAGTTGGATTTTTTCGACTTTACTCTTACTCTCCATTTAAGCGCGTGTCTGTACTGTTCGTAAGTCAGTACTTCATCCGTTCTACCAATCTTACAATATTGGGGTATCGGCACGGATTTTAAGATAGTAAGTGTAAATGTAAAATAGTGGGTGTAAAGGTATAAAATAGTAGTGTAAAGTTAAAAAATAATAGGGTCCACTTGTTTAAGTGAATGTGGTCCACTCATTTTCTTTCTATATTAGGTAATATTGCAAGATTGGTGGAACAATCCGAAAATGAAATATTACAAGATTGGTGGGACGAAGGAAGTACACAAAAATTAAGATAGTGGGTGTAAAGGTATAAAGTGTATTGTAAGAGTATAAAGGGATGGGGTCCACTTATTTAAATTAATTGTGGTCCACTCATTTATTTCCTTATTTGGTATGTGACATAAATAATAGGACAACAAAAAAAGAGAAGTGAGATATTAATAATGGGATGGAGGAAGTATAAAATAAGTATTTATAAGTATGTTTTAGATAGTTAATGAAAATTGTTTATTCTAAAAAATAAAATATTTTTAGCTTATTATGAAAATAAGTGAAAATAGTTTATAAAAATAATCCTCATATCAGATTCAATAACAATAATTTTAAAACTATGTTCGAGTATTATTTTTCTCTAATTAAGTGCTTATAGTAATAAATATTTTCAAATGCAAACAACTCATTTAATTTAAGTGTTTACGTTATAAGCACTTACTCATATTCCCTTCGTCTCAATTGTCTTGTTTTTTATGTGGTTTTTAAGGAGGGTTGTTAGTTATGTATAGTGGGTGTAAAGGTTTAGACAATATAATTGAGACGGATGGAGTACTACTTATGTCATAAATACTTATTTAAATTATTTTCAAACGGCTCTTATTGGGTGAGTATCTTTGACAATTCACATATAACATTATATAAAAATAAAAATTTCTTAACTATTTAAAAAAAATTAGCTGCTTATTCGAAATGATAACTTTATATATTCCATAAATATTATAAAATGATATCATCCAGATACAAGTAACGGTTAAAATAATTATCCTGTACTCAAATTTTACAATGTTGAATTTCAAACACTATAATGTCATATTGTCATGTATAAGTCCATATGCCCAAAATAAAAAAAGCCTCTCACGCGCAGTAAGTGCGGTTGGCATTAATTCTTACCAACCAGGGAAACTTACGAAGGAATGATAGCAAAATTGAATACCCCTAATCCACCCCAAAAGCCTCTCTCTCTCTCTTCCTCCATAAACCATAACCCACTAATGGAGAACTCAGCACTACTTCAACAAAGCCAAACCCCATCACCGACCAGCCAAAGCAGCACCACCGCCAATGGGCTGCGCCACCGCCACTCTCGGCCAACTCCACCCTCTCCACACCCATCCATTCCCATCACAAGATCCGACCCGAACAACCCGTACCCAACAACCTTCGTCCAAGCCGACACCTCCTCCTTCAAGCAAGTCGTCCAAATGCTAACCGGATCCACCGACCCCGCCGCCCGACCCGAACCCGCCAGAAGCCCGATTCCGCCAATCAAGAACGGGCCCAAGAATAAATCCTCCTCGAAGCTCTACGAGCGGAGGAACAGCCTCAAGAACTACAAGATCAACACGAGGCCGGCCGGGTATGCGGGCTCGCCCCGACCCGGAGCGCCGGAGATTCTCTCCCCGAGCATTCTTGATTTTCCGTCCCTGGCGCTTAGCCCCGTCACGCCTCTCATACCCGACCCGTTTAACCGCGGGGCGGCGGGTAAGGACTCTTCTTCCAGTTACTTGGACAAGGCGGCGGAGGAGAAGGCGATTAAAGAGAAGGGGTTTTATTTTCACCCGTCGCCGGCGGATACTCCAAAGGATTCGGAGCCCCGACTTTTACCCTTGTTTCCGGTTACCACACCTCGAGTTGCCGGTTCGCCGCCGATTCACGAGTGATTTCGTTTCTTTTTTGTGACCGAGTTGTATTTAATCAATTTTCATTTTAGGTATAATTATCATATGATAAGATTATAAAGTTTATTATCACATAGATATGATTTTTGGTGGGTGAGTCAACTCAAATGTTGTTATCTAATTAATCTTTTTTGTAATTGGAAATTTGCTTGAAATATGAGTTAACTCATCTTTTCTTTCTTAATTACTTGCCAAGTTGTTTCCTTGGAGCTAATCAAGATAATAATTAAGCTTAGTCTTCTTACTTGAAGGGGTAATAACTTCATTGAAAATAAAACGTGTTGAAGCCTATTGGCATTGTTAACAATCAATACGAAAATAAATAAATACTCATCCGTCCCATTTATCTTTTACAGCATATCATTTGGGTCGTTCCAAATACATTATTTAGTCTTCTTTTTTAAGTAAGTTACCCTCCGCGTTCCATTAATACTGTCACTCTGCGTCTAATACGGTCATGTAGGATTTTGGCATGGAGTTTAAGAAATTTTAATTTTTTTAGTATAAATGATGCGGCTCTATTTTGTGATTTTAGCGTTCCATTAATATTGTCACTATGCGTCGCATTAATATTGTCATGTAGGATTTTGGCATGGAATTTAAGAAATTTTGATTTTTGAGTATAAATGATCCGTTAATATTGTCACTCTGTGTCCCATTAATACTGTCATGTAGGATTTTGGCATGAAATTAAGAAATTTTGATTTTTGAGTATAAATGATGCGCCTCTATTTTGTGATTTTAGCGCTATTTTATTCTTTTTGATAAACATGACATTATGTCCCAATGTAAATATACCTGACAATATTAATAGGATGGTGGGACGGAGAGAATATTACTCATAACTTTTTTTGGAATTCATGACTACACAACTCTACATATAACTAGCAATTTTCCTTAAAATCGCACTACAATCAAAATAGACATGATAATTCCGGTGGATGGAGTATTAAGAAGTGTAAAGAGGAGTATTTTTGAGTGGGGTTTACTTAAATGGATTTAGCTATCGAGGGAAGAGTGAAGGAAGAGGAACCGTGACTTCTTGTTTTGTATCTCGATGTGGGACGTAAGATGCTGATTTAGACATATGCCCAAGCACGAGGTTTTCTATGTGTAATATGCTTGCATTGTACAACTTGTAAGTAAGCATTACTCTTCACTTGTCCCATCTCTCTCTCTCTCTCTCTGGAAGAATTAATGAGACAATGATGGAGAAGTTCTTGACTTCAACGATATCGGCGTAGCATTAAATTAAACTTCACAAGAAAAGGAAAAATTAGAATATATATGGAGCCAAGTTTAGTAAGTTTCAACTTATTAGGAGAATTTTGTTGTGGCATTCATATCATGGGCAGTCAATTGACGTGCATTCAAGGCCTTTTGGCGGTTAACTTATTGACGTGGACAATTCTTACACCACAAATACTTGGATGACTCACAACCATGACATATACTACTATAATGCATTTTCGTATGCACTTGAATCGTAATAGTTTCATGTTCGTATGACATTGTTGACTTCGAAATAGGATCATATCTTGAAGTTTGTTCGGTTTCCTAAGGAATGCAAATGATGAAGTAAAAGAGATGCGTAATTCCATGAAGAGAGAGAGGAAAATGAGACTGGTGATGATAAGAAAATGTCATTTCATTTGTTTTATTTTTTTTCAAATTTATTAAGATAAATGATTGATTTTGTGTAGGTAAATAAACCGCACAAAGATAAATGGAAATTTATATATTATTCTCGTTTTTTTATAAAGAAAACAAGTCAAATGGAATAGTAAAAAAAAAATGGGACAAATCCATTGGATATGGATAGTAACCAAGAAAACGAGGTGGGCTCTTTTTTTTTTCTTGGTGGTATGTCATCTATATGTCTATTATATTTTGTAAAACGATGAGAAAAAAAAATGTTGTAGCTGCAATCCCACACGTGGCAACAGTGGCGGAGGCAGGATTTAGTGCAACAATGAGTATAAGGAATTCAAAAGTACTTATAATTTATAAAAACAACAAAAATAACAAGTCCAAAACGAAGTACAAAAACCATATCATATTACAATATCTTCTTAGGCATTTGAAATTGAGACCTACATTTTTTCATAAGATTAAACTCCTCAATAATTGAATCTGTATCAAAAGATTCAACAATTTCTCTTTCTGAGCTCATTAGTAAACAACTACGAAGGAAATCATCTTCCATTTTATTCCGCAACCTTGTCTTCACGAGTTTCATTTTAGAAAATGCACTCTCAGAGTTTCATTATCGGACAACGCAAAGGTTGTGGAGTTTTCTGGTAATGAATTAGGAAGAAATCCATGGCCATATTATTAGTATAATTATTAGCACAATGTTGCTATTTTTTACACAATTGTCATGACAAATCTTTTTTCTTCGTATAATTTTTCTTGTAATGTCGTGTCATGATATCTTCAAATATAAGCATGAACTTAAATTTCACGAAGTCTGTGAAATATCTACGCCAAAAATGGAAGTATTTTACCTAGAAAAAAAACTGGTTGAAAAAAATCGGTGGTGGCGGCCACCCACGCCAGCCACCACCTGCCTCCGCCTATGCGTGGCAAATAGGGACGTACGCATGATTTTAATTAAGGGGGATAAAATTAAATTTTACACTTAAAAATATTTGTACATCGAATTTTTGGAGCACATAATTATATTTACATGAGTTTTCGGTGGTTCGTCTTCTACTTTTTTTCAAATTCGTGTTAAATATAAACTACAAATCGAATACCAAATGCACTCAACACTACTTTAAGAAGCTAATATGCAAACAAATGAGAAGAATGACTCTATTAAATCTCATTCTCCAACTGTTAGATTTTCTGAATTTTGAGCATTTTTTAAAGTAATGTTCTTACACGATATTTAATTTCAATTATAATGCATTGGTGGACTTTGTTGGGAGCTTCTAATATCGATTTTCTTGATACTCAAACACAATTTATCCTACGAATATAAGAATGAAAAAAATTATTGGAATATTTTAATAAATTTGGAACCAAAACAAAGGGGTAGTATTTGCCCTCCCTTGCCTTAAGGTAGACCCATCTATGGTGGCAAATATGCATATTTATGATATTTCATACGTCTCATCATTCCTGTCTTATTTTCTAAAATAGTAAATTATTATAAATATTTTATTGATTATTCTATATTTTTACACACAACTAATTCTCTCCTAAATTAAATAAGTGAGTCCCACAAAAGAAAAAATTGATAGTTGTGTGTAAGTAAATTACACTATTTTTAGAATGGAACGCCGAAAGGAAAATGAAACAAGATGAAAGAGTGAGGGAGTATTAATTGAGAAATTATAATCGAAAACGGGTCGGCCCTTCTCAGGCCCAATTGAAGGGACTAAATTTGGCCCATTCTCTCTCTCTATACGGGAGGGGGATCCCGCTCCTACGTCTCCACCCTCCCACCCAACCAAGGCTGTAATCGAAGATCTAATTTGCCCTAGAATGGAGGCTGAAGCGTCGACTAAGGAGCGCGTCTCCTCTGTCGAAGCAGTGATGTACGGAGCTTTAGCTCCTGGAGTCAACGTCAGTACAATTCTCGATTTATACTTCTTCGTTTCAAAATCCTCTCAAGTCTCAGTATTTTAGCTAATCTGATCCTCCGCCGCTGAAATTGCAGGGGCCCACGTGGAACGCGCTGAAGATGGCGTTCCTGATGCTGGCCGTGTGCCTCGCCGCTATGCTGGGATTAGCGTTCTCCTCCAGCGACTCTTCGTTAGTATTCCACGTCGCCTTCCTCGTTCTCATCGCCGCCACTCTCTTCGTTCTTCTTAGCGGGTATTTGGATCTCCGTACTGACTCGTCTGTTTTTGATTATGTCGAATTTGTTGAAGCAGATAGGGTTTTTCCTTTCTAATTTCTGCTCTGTTTGATCATTTTTGTTGGGGAGAATCGGAATTGGACATTATATGTTGCCCTGCATTGATCTTTTCTGCTGGGAAGTTTCTGTTGCTGAATTGATTCGTTTTCTGTTGGTTGATGTGATATATTGTGGCTTACTAGATTAAAAACCTAATGCTCAATAGGTGTTCGATAATATTCCCCACTGGGAATTGCAGTTACTTCAAGTCTTCAACATAAAACTTATTTTTGATTTTTAAAAAATAAACATCGATGGAGAGAAGAAAAAAAAGAATCAGACCTGCTGCTCTAGCATTGGTTCTTCCTTTTGTACTTGTTATGTTTATAATTCTTAGGTGGATCCATGTCTACCTTTTGCCTTTGATGCTTAATCAACTGCGGAGAAGGAGGAGGAGAAAGACTTGTCCAGGCTTGGGCAGATAGTCTTCATCATAATCCTTTATTTCAAGTTCCAGATTTTTCTTCGTTTTAACGATATTGAGATAGTTGGAAGTTATATATATACATATAGTAGCCATTTGATGTGGGATATATGTAATTGCTTGACATGTTGTAATGAAAGAGATGAGATTACTAGGTTTCCTAATGCTTCGTTGTCGATGCTGTTTAGCTTCCTTGCAGAGACGGGCCTTGTCTCGGTTGAGCATCAAATGCAGGAGATTGGCCTAGTAAACAAAGATGCTGAGCAGATATCCAAGAAAAGCAACTGATTCTGATTTTGATTTTGATCACAACATCAAAGAGTTCGAGATGAAGATCAGCACAAGATCCATTAGAATTTATAAGCTATGTGCTAGGAAACAGAGGAGTAACTGTCCCATTGGCTCTTAACTGTATTTTGGCTTCTCAAGCTTCAACCTTCCTTCGTCTTCGAGTTCTCTTTCTTGGCCTCGACGAAGCAGAAGCACGAGCAGCACGGTAACTGGAATAGGAACTTCATTTCTTCTGAGTTTGTGGATGACTTCATTTTGCAGATCACCACATTGTGTAGAGGATGAAAACTTCTAACATCTTGTACTAATATAATTGTGATTATATTTCCATCTAGATAATTAGAAGATTCTTTGCTTCTTCTCTTGCACTGTGTAGCCAGAATCTTAACTTTGTGATCAATATTTGTTTCGTAGTTTGAAATTGGACTCGTCAATTTAAATTAACAAAGAAAGATCAGAAATATACCAAAAGCATATAGTCTAAAGTCGAGAAAATATCTATCTTGGTCCTATAATGTGGACTATGTTTGTTTTTGGTCATTTAATGTGGCAGTTTTCAGTTTTGGTCTTATAACTTTAGTGTTCGATTTTGGTTCTCAATGTAGCTGTGTTTGATTTTGGTTTTTTAACTTTAACTTTACAAATTGTATGATTTTGGTCCTCCAACAGAAATTGTCGAACATAAAAATTAAAAACTTGTGAACTACACTCTTCCCCGCATGACTAAAGTTTCAGGACCAAAAAGCAAACATTTTTAAAAGTTATAAGATTCAAAAACAGATAGAGACTACAATGCATAACTATAATTAAACTTGTTTTAATGATCACCATGTTCATTTTTTGTTGTTGTTGTTGTCATTAAACATTAAAATATAGCTTATTTTAGTCAGTCAAGAAGTGTGTAGTTCACTAGCTTTATTATGTTCGACAATTTCTATCGGATGATCAAAATCCTATACTTTGTAAAGTTATAGGACCAACATCAAACACATTGTAAAGTTACATTACCAAAATCGGACACATTATAAAGTTACAAGACCAAATTCAATTTACATGAGGAAAATCGGATACATTATAAAGTTACAGAACCAAAATCGGAATACTGCTATATTAGAGGACCAATGTCGAATACTATATAAAGTTATATGACCAAAACCGAACACTGCCACATTAAAGAATCAAAATCGGACTAAGGACCAAAATTGATATTTTTTATACTCTAATGGTGTTCTTTTTCTTTCTTCTTTTGTTGCTAAAAATGTAAATTTATATACTAAATGTGTAAGTGGTAAATGTATATACAAAATGTACAATTAAATTGGGTCAAGGGAGGACAAGTCGTCTAATCGAAAATGGTATAGTATTAAAATGAAAAGCCAAGAAGATTTTAGGGAATTTATGGGGTAAACATGAAAATGCCTAAAATAATGGGGTCAAAGTAAGAAATATAACAAAATAACGTTTTGTTAAAGAATAGGAAAGTACGGGATGAGATTATATATCCAAAAAATCTCTTTTTAATTGGTATTTGATTCAAAATTACGTAGCTTTATTTTGAAAAATAATAAATTAAAAGGATAAGATTGAAAAAAAGATTTAATAAATAATTAAAGAATGAATTTTTTTAATACAAAACTACGTCGTTTTAATTAAGATATCAATTGGATAGGAATTTATTGGACGGGTGATTTCATGCGAAAGTACTGTTGGGAAAAGAAAAAAAATTCGCTCTCGCACTAAAACCTTTCTCTCTCCAGTTTCTCTCTCTTGTTCTGTTTTCTTCTGAGAGTTTCATTTTTGCATGACTTCGCCAACTTCCTTCACACACACATCACCACCAATTTCACACACAAAACTCTCAATTTTAATCTCTCGCTTCAAATACGAACCATTTCTCCTTCTAATCGAAGATTCTCGCCTTTCCCCCCCTTCTCAAATCAACAACCCGGATTCCGTCTGCTCTTCATAATTCTCTCTCACCATGATAGTGTCGACGCAGAAGCTGTGAGTTCTCGTCTCCGATTAATCACTTCGCCGCCATTTCCATTTCACGAGTTGTTTGATTTCTCTCTCTGGTTCGATTTGCAGGTTGGACATGTTCATTCACGATTACTTGTTGAGGAAGAAGATGAACTCAACTGCGCATATCTTGAACCTAGAGGCCGATCTTCAACGCCCCCCTCATCGTATGCAGTTCGATCTTTCTAGAACCTTCTTTCGATCTTCTTTGTAATGTAAATATGATTTTCGAAGATTAATATCAATTTACCGTCGCTACGCATCAGATCTAGGGTTTTCTATTCAATTTTCACAAATTAATTAGGGAAAACAAATTAACGTTAATTTGCGTTGATGATATTTGTAAACCCTAGTTTGGTGAAGAAGATGATGGAAGAAATTAAAACTGAATCGTATTAATGACTTGCTTAATAAGAAAGCTAATAACCGACTAATCTACCATGCCCACGTGGGATCAACGGTTGAGATGTTACTTGAATCAACGGTCCCTGCTTCTTCTTGTTGCATAGTTGAAGAATCACATTATGCATGGTGGTTTCTTGATGGGTTTGGTATTATTATTTTATTATATATATTATATATTGATTTGCAGCTGCGGATTATCCTGGGGATGGATTTCTGGTGGATTGGTGGTTAGCTTTGTGGGATGTATACGTTTCTATGGCTGAGCTCAATAGCAGTTCCCGCCAATCCAGTATAACAGAGGTTAATTAATTATTATTATTATTTTATTTTATTTTTTCAATTAAGATGATTCAATTGGTTGCATTGAAGTAGTTGTTTGTATTGTAAGGTTGAGGCAGGTGAGACTAGCGTTGAATCAGTGGCGCAAGATTCTCCATCTGAGAGTAGTGGCGGCGGATCGGCGGCGGCGGCCCAAGATGCTCCATCTGAGAGTGAGATTAGTGGTGTTGAATCAGTGGCGCAAGATTCTCCATATGAGACTAGTGTTGAATCAGCCGCGCAAGATGCCCCATCTGAGAGTAGTGGCGGCGGATTGGCGGCGGCGCAAGATGCTCCATCCGAGGCCAAAAATGCTACACAAAAGGGAAATGATAACTTTGCGGACTTAATTGCCATAAACCAACTTGATTTTAAGGAGTTTATCAAAACTATTTTAGAGGGTATGCCCACTGCGGCTGTGAATGAATTAGCAAGCACTAGTGAGGTGCAGCTCTTGAGAGATATGGCTGCTCAAATGGTACCCTTTTTTCTCCTTCAATTTTTTTTTTTTTTTTAATATATATAGATTATAGTCATAAGTTGAATTTAATTTATGTTACATAACATGCAGATGAAGGAGAAGGCAGTAACTTCTAATGCAGCTATGGGGAGTGGGGAGAAGGGAGTTTGATCATTTTTGCAGATGCTGGTTAGTTCATTAATTTCACTCTTACTCTTACTCTTACTCTTACTCTTACTATTATGATATTATCTTCCTATGCTCGATTTCGCGCTGATATTGATCAGAAAGAGTTAAAGGGTTGTTAAATCTTGACATAATGATGTGTAGTATATGACTCTTGCATCTTCTATATATCTGCTAAGCTCAAGTAACTTTGAAAGCTTTGATCTAATGAATGGCCTTTCTCAATGAAAAAAACCCTAATGTTGCCTTCACACTTTTAGTTTTTAGTTTCACTTGTGTTTGAGGTTATTGAGATGCAATTGTATTTTGTTCCCTGCAGCTGCAACATTCCGTATCTTCCTTCGTATTCGATTCGTCTATCTTGGCCTTGATGAAGCAGAAGCAGAAGCAGAAGCACGAGCAGCAGGGTGACTGCATTAGGAACTTCATTTTTTTCTCTCTCAGTTTGTGGATGGTTTAATTTTGCAGATTGCCTCATTTGTAGAGGATGAAAACCTTCTATCCTCATATACTCATATGTTGTGATTCTATTCCTTTTCAGATGAGAATATTCCTTGATTCTTCTCTTGCACTTTTTTGGTAGATTCTAAGCTCTGTCTGATCCTGATCGATATTTGTTTCATGGTTTGAAAATGGACTACTCATTTTAAAATTAATAAAGAAAATACATGAAATATACCATTTAGTGGCTTTTTTTTTTTTTTGCTAAAAAAGTAAAATATATATGTACAAGATATGTATAATAATTCGGCATATTCAATTCGACTAATCGAGAGCTATGTTACACGGACACTTCAAAAACATCAACGTATCGTGTCGGACACGAGTCAGACACTCGGACACGACATGACACTTCAATTGTTGTGTCAAATAGATTTATATACACATAACATCTAATTCTAATAAAAATATACAAAATTAGTTTATTTTACAGTTGATTTTATATTTTTAAAATAAATTAGGGCCCGTGTCGAGTTTTAAGTTTTTTTTTAAAAATATCGTATCCCGTATCCCGTATTCGTGTCGAGTCTTATCACTTGTCCCGTATCCGTGCAACCTAGATCGAGAGGATGAGATTGTTGTAAAGATAAAAAATATTGGTATGTTCGAATGGACTGTTTGGTTCGTTCCTTTGTTATACAAACTCAAAATACTAATATAAAATACATAAATAAATAAATAATAAAAAGCCAAGAAATTATACTTTTTTCAGGGAATTTATTGGTTAAACTGGAAAATGCCTAATATATGGTTTCGAACTAAATAATACCGTACTGGTAAAAAAAAGAGAAAATACTGTTAGTTAGGAAACGGAAAAAAAATCTGAAACTAGTCCATCTTTTTCTCACACTAAAACCGTTCTCTCTCTCTCTCTCTTGGAAAGTAAATAGTGACGGTTGTTGTAAGTTTTGCACAATTTGTTATTTCTTGTTTTTGTTTTCTTCTGAGGGTATGATTTTGCATGGCTTTGCCACCAACTTCTTTCCCACAACACCCCAAAACCCTAGATTTCTTGCTTTAAATACGAACGATTTCTCCTTTAGTAGATTAAGTTCTTGCTTTCCGCTTCCCATATTAACAACCCAAATTCCTTCTGCAGTTCTGCTCTTCACTTCCCTCTTAATTGTATCTCTGTTTCTTGATCTACTGCAGCTGCGAATTTGAACTCTGTTCTGTGTTCATCATGAAAGAATGGCAAAAGCAGAAGATGTGAGTTCCTAATCACAATTAGTGAATTTCAGAATTAATTTCTTTGAATTTTGTTTTTTCTTGATTTCATGCAGATTGGATTTGTACATTCATGATTACTTGGTGAGGAAGAAGATGAAAACGACTGCTGATATCTTAGCCCAAGAGGCTGGCATTCAAGTCAAGCCTGTTGGTATATCATTCTTTCTTCAACTCCTCTTTCTTTCTTTCTTGCTTTCTTTTTTTTTTTTTTTAAATTGATTTTATGTGTTGTTTTGCAGCTCTGGATGAAGGGTTTCTGGAAGATTTCTGGTCCATCTTTTGGGATGTATACGTTTCTAGACTCAACAAGAATCCCCAACCCACTAAACCAGAGGTTTTACTCATCGATTTCCCCTTTTCGTAATGCAATGAAGATGATCATCATATGTTAGGGACTGATTTGATCTTCTTGAAACTTTTCAGACACCTGAACCGAGTGATTCGTCAGCTATTAGTAATTTAACCGGTACGCAGTGTCCGGTTATGGAGAGTTTGCTTCAAGAAGAGATGATGACGCCAAATCAATTTGAGCAATCAATTTCAAAAGAGGAGATGATGAGATGTTTCTCTGCTCATATGGTGCATGCCCTTCAATTACATATATGTTATGAATTGAAGTTGATCATTATATTTTATGCATTGTAATTTGATTTTCTTGAAATTTTTCAGACACCTCCGAGTGAATTGCCTGTGCCGGAAGAGAGCTCTATGATGCAGAACATGTGGATAACGGCGCCTATTCGCCCCGCGATTTGTAATCCAACCGATAAGCAGAGTCCGGTTATGGGAAGTTTGGTGCGAGATGGGATGATGCCAAATCAATCTGAGCAATCAATTTCAGATGAGGAGATCATGAGATATTACTCTGCTCAAATGGTGCATGCCCTTAATTTCTTGCAAGAACATGTTTGATTGATTGCATTCTCTTTAAATTACATGTTATGCATTGAATTTGTGATTATGTTGTAATTAAGTTTCAGCCAGCTGAGAGTGGTGATGGATCAAGGGCTCAAAATGGTGCGTGGTCGATGCTGAACCACTCCAAGCTGCAGAGCATCAGCTCAGCAGCTCATGATCCGGTGGTGCAGCCAAATGTGGTGGACTTGACCTCACCTGAACCGGATTTTCAGGTTACAAATGACTTGCCAATGACTAGTGAGGAGGATCAGCAGATCTTGAGACATTTGGGCTTCTCACAAGATGAAATCTCGGAGTGGCACAACTTATGTTCACCACACCAAGATTCTCTTAGGAGTGAAGAAGATTCTCTGACTTTGGAATCTATGCCAAGATTCTCTAACCAAACAGAAATGGATATGGGGAGTGTGATGATGATGAGGCCAAATATGGAATTTACCACTTGTCAATTTGGCCAAACTTCTGGTGAGATTGAGAGCCAATACCAGATGCTGCCTAAGCAAGATTAGGGAGTACATATTATTACCTTCCTATGCTTGGATATATTTCTTCATCTTTAATACTTGCTTTGTTTTGACAATTCTGAGTTCACTCAAGTAATCTTGAAGGTTTTGATGTAATTTTGAAGGTTTTGATGTGTTCTTATTTGTGGCAAGCACATAGAAACTCTCAAATTTTAGGGGCGTTAGAATTAGGTTCGAGATCATTCGCCAAGATTCGATATTAAATTTGATTCTATGAGGCTTAATTAGTAGGACGAGTGAATATTATCCATCCAAGGTGTTTATAGGCTTATTGGGCCAGTTTTATGGGCTTAACCCATATTGAAGCCCGGTATGTGGCCCAATTAGAGTATATATAGGCAAGGGAAAAAAAGACGGGTTAATTGCAACTAGCCCCCCTATGGTTTGACTCGGGTGCAAATACCAAATGGTTTTTAAAGGTGCACCGAGCCGAACTGTAGTTTTAAACGAGGTGAACAGATAAGGTAGGCTTCGTATACAAAAACAGTTAAACCTTTTTAGAGTAATAATATTGGCATCAGAAAAAGAATATTCATTTAACAATGTTATTACTTTATTAAACATTATTTTAATCTATTGTTAGAACAGAAAAAAATTATTATTTAAAAGAGATTATTACATTATCGAAAATTACTTTATCATGTTCAACTTTAAGGGAAGCACATAGAAACTCTCAAGGAAACGAATCCGGGTTCGGAATTACACCCAAGATTTGATTTGCCTACGATACGTGTGCAGAGGCAAATTGGGCCAATTGTATGGGCCTAATGCAGATTGAAGCCCGGTGAAAGGCCCAATGGGAATAATGTGGCATAAGACAAAAGCAAGATGGAGCAGTTGGAACCTCTCCAACTATCCAATCCACCCAACGTCACCTTCTCTAATTAAACCCACCTGCATCATTCTAACTGTCACGTGACTTGCATCACGTGCGTTACATCTATACATATCTTCTTGTCGGAAGTCAAATTTCGCATTTTACGAATACTTTATAAGTCGAGTTTATTGCACATATATATAAATAAAGTGATAAGAATTAAATAATTGGATTTGAGAAAGGAGAATAAGATTGAAGGCCCAGCTAGAGGCTAAACAGAAGCGTACAGAAACAGAAGTACAACAATCGGGACCAAAAACATAATTTTGGTAATAATCACATCTACCTGGATATTAGAACACGTGTATTTTGTATAATACGTTTCTTTTAAGCGCGAGAATCAAAAAATGATATTATATAATGTAGATTATTGGATATTTTAATAGTTAAATATGATTCGCATAATCTTTGTCGTTTTAATTAAGAAACGCATAATAGAACACCTCAATAAATAAAACGTGATATTTCTAATGAGATGTAAAGAATACTTATTGTTTCAAATGATAAATAAAACGTGCAAACACACATTATCGAAATTAATATATAAAAAATAAACACCCTTCTGTGACACGTCAAATCAGAATTAAGTTAAATCTAAGGGCTAGGCTAGCTGTATACTTATTAAATAATGACTATTATTAACAACATAATTAGTAGTACCGCTCTGAATTAAGAATCGGGTCACGTGTCCGGTTTTTCTAGGTCGAAATTGTATTCATCAATAGAATGGTGATATGTTTTTCGATTAATAAAAACATACAATAAATATAGATTTATAAACCCTTGAGAACAAATTATTTTAGATAATTTTGTGTTAAATAAGACATGTGTCAGTAGTTCCCCTAGTTAGGTTCCATAGTTTATAAAGAATAAAAGTATCATGTTATAAATTAGAAACTAAGATTAAATTTATTTACGGAATTAAATGAAGTCACTCAAATATACTTTAATACATATTTCCATGTTTGATGACAACAAAAAAATTAAGTTAGTTTAAAAATAAAAAGTGGCAAAATTGGATTGGAAAGATGGGAGAGAGTGATGTCAGAAGTGGGAAAGAAAAGGAATTAAAATGCGAAGATGAAATGGGATGTGAGAGAAGAAAGTGAGAGAGAGAAATTAATTGTCGTAATCAAGACAATAGAGCTGACACAGCCACCAACCCCGCCGGCCGGCCGACATCTCTGCCCCTCCCCCCCCCCTCTTCCTATCCGCACCCCTACACTTCTTATTCTTCCCCGGCCGATCGTAAGGAAAAAGGGTTAGTTAAATTCATGCATTAAATCTGGACCTTCGATCACTTGATCATGGCGAAGAAATTAACATAAATTAGGATCTTAATTAATTTTCTTGATGATATATGAAGTTTTAATTAATTAAACAAATCAATCCTTATTTTCTTCAAATTAAACCCGAAAATTGTACTATGAATTAATCTTTCTCTCTCTTAGTTTTCTGCTGCTTGACCTTGATGAGAGAGAGGAGTCCGTACGAAGTAATCTTCTCTTTTAATTTATATTCTCTTCTTTTTTCTTCAGTGTTAAGGAAAAGAAGAAAGAGGGGGCAGGTGGGCACTGTAATGATTTTCTCTCTCTCATCCCTTTTCTTCTTCTTCTTCTCTTTCTCTCACTTAGTGTCAGTAGTAAATCTGCGCTGATTTCGTCGGTTTTGATAGACGGATTTATTCTTAAATTTCATTTGGCGTTTTTCGTTAAAAAGAGGGCAAAAGCGTAACCCTAGATGTGAAGAGATCGAACTGACAACTCCAGATTATAATCATATCCGTTCCGTTGAAAATAATTCTTCCAGGTTTTTAAATTTTTAACGATTCATGCAATAAAATCTCGTATTTTTCAGACATTAATTCTTAATTTCGTACCGTCGTTGATTTTAATTTGCTGGTAATTAATTAATGATTTAATGTATGTGCAGAAGAAGAGGAAGGAGGATATGGAGCAGAGGAGAAACGATCAAGCGAGATTGAATAATCTGCCGCCGGAGACGGCGGCGCAGAACCAGAACCACCAGCCGCCGCCGACGCAGAAGTGCCCGCGCTGCGAATCCTCCAACACTAAATTCTGCTACTACAACAACTACAGCCTCTCGCAGCCGCGATACTTCTGCAAGGCTTGCAGGAGGTACTGGACTCACGGCGGAACCCTAAGGAACGTCCCCGTCGGCGGTGGTTGCCGGAAGAGCAAGCGGCCGAAACCCTCGGTTTCGTCTCCTTCCGTAAGTCAGCCGTCGCTTCCGCCGCAGAGTCTGACGGCCTTGAATTCCGGTCAGATGATGAGGCCTTTACCTCCGATCATGTCGTACGGCGGCGGCGGCGGTTCGTTTCTATCGTCGTTGGCCGCCATGCAGTCTCTATCCACCGGAATCAACCAAGGCGCCGCGGTGAATCTAGGCGGCGGAGGCGAACAATACGATTCGAATATGGGTCTCTTAAGCCTTCAATCGTTGAAACCTCATCAGGCGGCGCCGCCGCTGCAATTTCAGCTGCAGAACGATCAATATTTTCAACCCCAGCAAAATTTAAGTATTCCGGCTAGACCTCCGGTGAGTTCCTGGACTCAAAGCTTCATCAATAGAGATCCTTCAATAGCCGCCGCCACCACTTCCGCCGCCGCCACCTCAAATATCTGGAGCGGCGCCACCGCCGACGGCGCCGGTTCTTCCTTCAACCCTAATCATTGGCAGGATAATAATCAAGGATTTGATCCATCTCTTCACTAAATACACTGTATTTCTCCCCTTTTCTTGATATTAATTAGAATTAGGGTTCTTGGACTGATTTTTGGTATATGGAAAAACAAAAAAGTTTCAATCTTTTTTATAATTTGCAACTAATTGTGATCATCATCTACATGCAATGTTGTGATTAAGCATCTTATAGTGAGAATTTGAGTTGGGTTAGGTTTGGTTCTTCAACTTTCTGATGAAAAAGTAAATACAGTTTAATGCTAATTAGGGGGTTTAATTTAGCTTTTATGTTGCTTTTAATTCAGTTTTTTTACATTATAGAATCTGAGTTACAACTTTATAAAATATGCTTTTGTAGTATTAGTGCTTTTATAATTGAAGTAGCGAGTTTTGTTAAACTGTGTAGTAAAGTCTAAAAAGCAACAGATTTGATAAAGAAGAATAATAATGCATGAATTTGATTGCATGCGTTTACGCCCTAATTCCACCCACTAATTAGGCCTTAATTCCATTAACAGTAGTTGGAAGAAACTAGTGGAGATCATAAATTCATCGGAAATAAAGGGACGGATCCAGAAATGCGAGAAAAGAGGTGTCATGTATATAATTTGGGGGAAAAAGGACGGACGGTGGAATTTTGGGTGCAAAATGAAAAGTTCAAAATTCCCGACTCCTGATATGAATATTTTAGACGATGATGGTGGTGGTGATGATGATAGTAAATTAATTATATTCTTTATACTTAGGATTATAGACTTTAAAAATTCAAAACTTGATAATTAGCTTCCCTATGTAACGAATTTCTGTTCTAGCTATTAATTAACAAGTCATAATACTTCTTTTGTTATTTAACCTTAAAAAATGATCATTATACATGTTTGTTAAAGATATAGCATTCACATATAATTAAATGTTAATTATCACTTTTATTTTATTATATATATCTTCAAATTCTCAAACAAATATATCAAGGTCAGGATAAAAGTCACTTCTATTGATGAGTAATTTTGAGTATTTGTTTATTCAAACGATACACCTGACATTTAATTGTACCAACTATTTACATAATACTCCCTCCATCTCATAATTATTGATTTGTCTCTTGTGGATACGAAAATTAAGAAAGTGAGTGAAGATATATTAAAATGGTTGGATCTATTTATTTAAAGTAGTTATGGTCCATAAATTATTTCTACTTTAACAAATAAAATAATAATAATAGGACAACTCAAAAAAGAATACTAGCTAATAATAATAGAGGATGGAGGTAATATTATTAATTAATTAAAGTTTGCATGGAGTGAATTAGAAGAGTGAGTCCCACATCGTAATATTATTACATATTTACATGCTTATCGTTCTTACCTAATACACATCCCCATTAATAAACAACGATTTTAGTTCAAATACATAAACCATGAAATTCTGAAATTATAATTAATTAGAATGTAAATAACGGATAAGATCGATTTAACCTAATAATTCATGATTTATAGAAATTGGTAGTTAAGATTGAGTGCATTTCAATCTACATTTTCATGTGTCCTATTTAACTCAACTATTATCAACTTTAATTCAAAAGCAAAATTTCTCTTGAAAAAGACAATCCAATGCGATGAAGAGGTCGCGGCATAATTTGGTCCTTGGTCTTTGGTCAATTTGATTTTGTTAAATGATTATATGCTTTTTATTTGGCCAATCAGATAAAGCCATTTTACACCAATTTCAAATAACCTTTTTCTAGCCATACTATATTTTCACTTTTTGGTCGTGTGTGTGCAGCGACTTGATTTCCATCAATTTATACATTCACACTAATTTACATAGAATTATAATAATTATTTAATTTACAGATAAACTTCGATAAAATAGTAACCGAAAAAATATTCATTTAACAAAGTTATTATTTTATCGAACATTATTTTAGTACATTGATCCATGACTGAAATAAATTATTATTTAAGTGAGATTATTACTCTATTGAACATATATCGAGGTTTCACTATAGTTGTCTGAATGATACACTATCGTATTATTACCATACTTAGCACGAAGCTTTAACCCACACGTGTCATGGCTTTCGAATTATCTTCATCTTTAAGTCACGAGCTCCATCATAAGAATCATCAATTCAAGCTCATTATATACTCAACGGTTCTCTCTCCCTCTCTAAATTTAAAATGATGAAGATTCTCTACTCACTTTTTTGTTTTTCTTGTTTATATTTTTTATATTTATTATTAAATGGGTAAAAGTTTGACATGAATTGGGCTCCACTTGAATCAACTGCTTTATTGTAGACCCATCTAAAACTCAATGGAGGCCCATAACCAGTTTGGGCCCAAAATAATTGACTAATAGAAAATTGAGAAAACATACGACCCGGCCCAATTACAGAATTGCAGCGACGGCCCGGTGGTGGTGGCGGTAATTAAATTCCATGGATATAATCAAGACTTTTTATATATTTTTATTATCAGATGGATATATAAAATTTAATTTTAAGTAACCTCAAATCATGTGCAGATCTTGAATTTATAATTATGAACATTGCGAATATATAATTTTAGGGTCGTTATTAAAAAAGACGGAGCGTGGTAGGTCGATACGCACCCCGAGATCCGCTTATATTTTAAGTAGAGTTTAGGGAATTTACATGTTAAGTACACTAATTGTGAAGATCCTTGTCACACGCACAAAATATAACGCTGACACAATATTTAACGTCAACTTTATTGTGGAAAACATGTAATCGCTATTTAATGTTCACCTACTAAACCAATTGCAGAATTAGAATCTTAATAATCTAATTAATTAGAAAGCTTCATTTCACATGAGTAGCACTAACTAAATCATCATTAATATATATATAGAGAGAGAGAGAAAGAGAGTGGAAGTGGTTTTTGTGTGAACGGTCCTTATGGTGTGAATGTGTGAACACTGCACTTTAAAGATAAAAATATTGCACTTTCAAGGTAAATATACTGCACTTTACGTACTGCACTTAAAGACAAATGTATTACACTTTAAGTAATGCACTTTAAAATGCAGTATCTTTGCCTTAAAGTGCAGTACATTTGTCTTTAAAGTGCAGTGTTCACACGATAACAGGTTGTTCACATTTGAACCTCCATATACATATATATATATATATATAGGGGGGCCTTATATTGAGAACAAGGTCTTATTGAGAGAAATAAGAACACCTTATATCCATAGATCAACAACAATGGATGACTAGGATTAGAAGGGATTTTGTTTCTTTTGTCATTTTTTTAATAGATAAATGGTTGCATAAGGTTATTTACGGAATAAATTGGGCAAAAGTTTAAAAGTGAATCAAAACCCCCTTCTCCACCATTTTACCTCATTCACTATCAAATTCAAAAATTTCCCAACTTCTTCCCTCAAATCCTGCGAAAATCGATCACACCCCTTCGTTCTGACAACAATCGTCGATCCTAGGTACTGATTGCGAGTGTGAAACACCATTTCGTAGAGCCAGCGCTTCGACGATTCTCAATTCCTTCGATGATTGGATTTCACGAAAGGGGGTTCTATGGGTAGACGCAGTTTCACGAAAGGGGATTTCACGAAAGGGTTCGATTGGATTTGTTGTGGTTTGGAATTGCAGAGTTGATATTCGAGTTGAAGATTGGCAAAATAGATTTGTTGTTCTTCCTCCTTGTCTTCTATCTCTCTCATCTCTTCTCATTTATGTAGATCTGTGTAGATCTGTTCATATTTATGTAGATCTGTTCTAGATCTGTGTAGACATATCTCAGATTTGGAATTCGAGATTGGTGGTGTTTGGAGCGTACGCATCTAGAATTCGAATCTGAAATTCAACAAATGTTTTGCGAATTCGAGAAGCATGTGCATACAAATTACAGTTAATGTGCATAGAAGATATAAAAAATGTGCATATAAATTATAGGAAAATGTGCATATAAAAAATGTGCATACAAATTATAGAGAATGTGCATATAAATTTAAAAAATGTGCATAGAACACACAAAATGTGCATAAAAAATATTGACGAAATCAGGAGAAGTCGATCCCCTTCTTCAAAATCCCTTGTTGACTAAATTAGAAAGACAAATTACCAAAATACCCTTAATGAGGCTTCAAAAATTATGAAAATTACGAAAATGCCATTAATGAGCTCCTCAATCTTGACCACACGTCTTATAAAGGAAGAGTTGAGATTTGTTTTCTATTATCTCAGTAAGACCTTGTTCTCAAATTATCCTTCTTATATATATATATATATATATATATATATATATATATATATATATATATATATAGATATAGATATAGATATATATGCAAATGCGCGAGATAGATAGAAAGAGGGGAAAATTAACATAATTTGATTAGGTTGAAACAACAAACAATTGATCATACTATTATACTACCCAAAAAATGAAACATCAACAAATTATTACAGAAATACATAAACTTCTCCAAATTCTTCATGAACATGTAAAAATGTATTGTAAAGTAAAACCTCCCCAACTCCAAAACCCTGAAAAAACATAAGTATATACTAATTCTCAGCCTCACTTCTCAAAAATTTAAGCAGGCTGAGTTTTCTTGCCTATCACAAATCTGCAATCCAAATAATCTTCCTCCAAAGTAGTGAAGATCTTCATGTTTCTTTGTTGTAGGAATTCAGACCAAAAAAAATAAAAATACCCAGCTCCTAAAAGAAAGACCCAACGAGTTGATGAATGATTGAAATTGAAGAGAGAGATAATGGAAGGTTCTAGATGAGAGAGGGAAGTGAGGAAGGATCAAACCAAGCACTAGTATTCCATAGAAGAGAAGATGGATCTGAAGAATTAATCTGATCATTTGGATTTGGATTCCAAGAAAACCTATTTCCTTCTCCTGCATTCACTCGTGGATCCTCGTACGGCATCAAATTGGGAACTGTATCATGAACCCTAATTCGAGTATTTTCTTTCTGCTGCTGCAGAGTTGAAGCAAGCAAAGACGCCATTGTTGAGCTGGTAGAAAAAGAAGAAGATCCAAAGAATATAGGCGAAGAATTGGAGGATGAAAACCCTAATCCGATTTGACGATGGGGATCGAATCCAGCCGAATCCGACGAAACCCTAAAACTCGAAAACGGTAAATTAATCTCCTGAGGATCATTCGCTAGGCCGTACGACCTAGGGTTTTGAAAATTGCTCGAATTCGGAGAGAGATCTATCCGATTAGGGTTTTCGGAAGCGGAAGCGGAGGTGGAGACTGAGATTGAGATCCCATCGCCGCCGTGGGAAGGGCGGCGATTGTGGCGCTTGTTCCGGCGGCATCCGCCGCCGACGGGGACGTTGCGGAGGGTGCCGCCTCTGGTCCAGTAGCGCTTGCACGCCTTGCAGAAATGGCGGGGCTGAGAAAGGCTGTAGTTGTTGTAGTAGCAGAACTTGGTATTGGAGGAACTGCAGCGAGGGCACTGTAGAGGATTTTGAGGGTCTTGATTGGTAGCCATGGATCATCTAGTGGTGAGCAAACAAATTAAAGAGAGAGAAGGAATTGTTAGGGTAAAGATTAAGTGGACGATGAGGATATTCTCGGACAAAAGCTAGAAACAAAAGATGGGGTCGTTGTGTTTGTGTAATAATTGAGAGAGAGAGAGAGAGAGAGAGAGAGAGAGAGATGACGATGTTGTTAGAGTTCCGGTTAGTTTTCACGTGAAAAAGGCTCAATTACTTTTGAGTTTAGACACTTTATAAATTATTATTACAAATTAGTCCATTGCATGTATTATGTGTTTTTTTGGGGGAAAAAAATCAATTTTGATCCATTATGTTGGCGAATGTCCATTTATATTTTGTTATGTTGGTCAGGGTCAATTTTAGTTTATTAGGTTTGTAAATAGTTAAAATTTGGTCCGTTTTGCAAAATTTGACAAAGTTGTCCAAATTTAGTCATTTTTGCACATGCATATACACCAAAAATTGGAAAAATAAATAAGTTCTCACTTGCGAAAAAAAAAATATTCTTATATTTTGAAATTAAAAAATAAAGTTGTTCCACATATAATATTTATTTTTATGTTCTTAATTATGGGCGCGTATGCATGCATAAAAAAGGCTAAAATTAGACAACTTTATCTAATTTTATAAAACTGACCAAAATTAGTTTATTTACCAACATAACGACTAAAATTAATTATGACCAACATAAAAAAACTAAAATTAGTCGTCAACGTGATAGATCAAAATTGAATTTTTTTTTTCCCGTATGTTATTATTAGATAACGTCTCCATCTCTCTTATTGTGTACATGCAAAGTTGAAATTAATTAAGTGATCCTTTCGAGATCATGAAAAGGCTTTGATAAATGTGAGAGTAATTATTTTAATTTTAATTTGAGTCCATAGTTAATTGATTACTTGAGTGGAAAGGGAATGTATACCAGTGTGAGAAAGAGGACAAAGAAATAAAGACAGATATATGCATGTCTCTTGAGAATGGAAAAAGAACACAGAGAATTTGCAGAGCCCAACACGATGTATTTTATAATCTCTCTCTCTCTCTCTCTCCAACGCACAAACACAGAGGAAAGACAAAGATAGAGGGAATCCCCATGGCTCGAACTCCAAGGCTGGAACAGCAAATCCCACTTATTCTCCTCGTATTAAAATCAATGCAACTCTCATCAATCTTTAATCATCCATTAAATTTTGTAAATCACATGCAGTAAAAAGAAAAAAGTCTTACTAAAAAAATAGTACGAGAAATTAAGGGATAGTCATAGTACGTTTCGTAGTGTAAATTAAGAATGTTGAAGCTATCTTTAAATAAAGGGAATACAAATTTGCAGAAACTTGTATCTCTATTTCTTTTATTATTAGTAAATGAATATTATAAACCCAAAACTTGAAAGAGAAAAAAGGGATCTCTACATCTAATTCGTACTCATATGTGTACATCAATTGATCGGGATGTGATCACTTGTCCAATTGGTGTCTGATTTAAAACTACGTAGTTTTGTATTGAAAAAATACATTTTTTAATTATTTATTAAATCATTTTTTCAATCTTATCATTATAATTTATAATTTTCAATACAAAATTATGTCTTTTTGAATCGGACACCAATAAGACAATGATTTATTGGACAGATCCCCAATTGACCACCATTCATTCACTTTTTTTTTATGTTTTCTTACAATAAAAGTCAAAAATAACTAACCCTATTTATATTTACCCAAGATCAACTCATAACTCATTTTCAAATGCAACTTTGATCCTAAAGCAATGTCAAATGAACGATTTACTAGTACTCCAAACAACGATTTATCTACAATAATAGTGTTACGTAAAAATAACCGTTATTTATTAAGTGTTGTGATTTTCTTATAGTCTCTCTCTTCTCTCTGTCATATATATGATCTCATCTTAGGACTGGAAACGGTAAAAGATAAAGAAATTGGGGTGGTTGAAGGAATGAAGAAGGGCATAAGCACGAGGCCCCATGTGGTCACCATTTAAAAACTTAAAAGCTGCGAGAATTCTTGCAATGGATTTTGTTGCTCCCCTAGAGATTTTTTTCTCATTCTCCTAACAATTCCATCATTATCGCACTATTTTTCTTTTAATTAAAGAAAAAAAGGCTGAATTGTTAATATACACATTTTATTTATTGTCTTTTAAATATATATTGTGTACAAGACTATAACACTCTCATAGAGTGTGTTTCATTTTCTCTTTTCGAGGTTTTCTCATAAAATGTGTTTAGTTTTCTATTTTAACAAATTATTACATACATTTTATTTGAATGATCTACAATTTTACATGCAACTAAAGACTCTTTTTAATAATCATGCCGAAAAGAAGTACTTCCCCCATCCCATTAATTCTGTCATGTAGGAATACGGCATGAAGATTAAGAAAGTGAGTGTAAAGGTTAAAGTAGTGGTGTAAAAGTATAAGATAAGGGGGTTGACTTGTTTAGATGATTGTGGTCCACTCATTTCCTACTATTTTAGGTATGAGACAGTATGAGGGAAACAATCCGAAACAATATACATGACAATATGAATGGGACGGAGGGAGTAATACATTTTACGGGACATAGGGAGTAATTCGTAATATGAATTATATTACACGAATATGAAATAGTCGTGGACAATATATTTTTATGTTGTGATTCTCAATTTATTATAATAAGGATTTTATTTTATTATTTTCTGTCTTACATTACATGAGACTTGTTTAGTTTTATATTGCATAAGACGAGGCTTAATCTTAAACAGAATACAAATTAATATTTTAATCCTAAAAATTAAAACGAAATATATTGGATCGAATCACAACTCACACCCACTACCTCAAGTGTCAATAGTGGTAGCAATTAGTGCTTTGGTCAAAAACTAGTCCACACGCTTCCACTATTTGTGACGATAATGGCCCCCACACATATAAATATATTATACTTTACTGTGATACATTTTTTTTAATGAAATCCGCAATCGCTATTTATTATACGTTAAATAAATAAGCATAATTCATGACTCAAGTTGGGTTAGAATTCATGAGTTTTGACAACAAACCACGACTAATTTTGTATCAAAGGAAAGATGATGGTTTTTATTTATGACTGACGCTTAGAGAGAAATGTAAAACTGGTTAATATGTTTTAATGAATTATTAATGAATTATTTATCTAATTCTCACATATGTACACAACTCAAAACATTCAACAAAGGGGAAACGTCAAACTCAAACATATGTCCACAATGTCGAAAATATATACTTCCGTCCTGTTCATACTATCATGTAAAATGTCGGAAAGAAATTTTAAAAACTGGACTTTTATATGTAAATGAGCGGGCCAACATGACTTTTTGTGATTTTTACAGTTAGTTTATTTCCTTTTATAGAAAGAGACAATATGAGTAGGACAACCCGCTATAGTATGTGAGATAGTATGAATACGACGGATGGAGTACATATTTTAGATTGTCACATAATTAGTCTAATACTCCCCCCTTTCCTTTTCCATTGATCTTGTACTTTTTTCTTTTCTCCGTATCCCACTTTTCTTGCATTGTTTCCTAAAATAGGGAAAAAAAATCAACCACAATCATCTAAATCCTATTTTACACCACTATGTTAAAAATCGTGCCGAAACTTAATGATGCAAGATCAATGGACGGAGGGAGAGAGTATGTATTATTTATCTTTCTTCATAAGAAGATAATCAACGAGGTAACTAAATGAAGTAGTTGCTGCGATTTTCTTTCATCGCACAAAAAAGTAGAAAAAGTAGTATGATTTTCAAATAAACGAAAAGACTTGGAATTTTCGCTGTGGGGGTCTCACGCATAGGGATGGCAATGGACCGGATTTGGACCGGATCCTCCTCGGTCTAGATCCAGATCCGGAATTTTTTACTTTGGTCCAAATCCGGTCCAGATCCATTGGATATCAAAAAATGAGATCCAGACCCAGATCCATTGGATCCACAGGGTCTCGGGTCTAGACCCGGATCCATAAGTTTTTTTAGCTAAAATTAAAAAAATTCTAAATCAATTAAAATTTAACTAAGTTAATTAGTTCTACGATAACACGATAATCTATAAGAGCATTATTATCATTAAAAAAATCAAACTACTCATGATATTATAAAAATATTACAATCATCTATAAAACTATGATATTCTCTCTAAAAAACTTCCAAATTCGTGGATAGTGGGTACTCAATCTTCTCCCTCTTTTCTATTCATTAGATTACTAGTTAAGTATTACAAGCTCAACAAATAATGTAATGTGATGTTTTAAGTTGAAATTATATAAATATAATATTTTAGATATGATAATAAAATAATATTTTAGTTATAAAAATTAGCGGATCTGGACCGGATCTGGATCTCAGATCGTAAAGTCCAGATCCAGATCCGTAATTTCTAAAATTAGTCCAGATCCGATCCAGATCCAATAGGTCCAATTTTTTAAGATTCAGATCCAGAAAAATGGATCTGAATCCACGAATCTGGACCGGGTCCAAGATCCATTGCCATCTCTACTCACGCATGCATAATGGCCGCACATCAACATCAAGATTTTCCTTCATCAACACTTAGTAGACAAAACTACACCACAAACACACTCCGCGCATATTCACATTCCAAAACTCTCTCTCCCAATTTGTCAACTCTGTTGACTTCAAAATAGTATTCATGCAAATAATTAAAATATATTACTCCCTCTCTCATCCCGCCCGACTTGTCTTGTATTCCTTTTCGGGCCGTTCCACCTGAATTGTCTTGTTTCCTAAAAAGAAAAATAATTACTATACAAACTTCCACTTTCTACACACAATCACATACTCCTCTACACACAACCACTCACTCACCATAATATCCATATCGAAATCAAATAATACAAATCGACTGGGACGGAGGAAATACTACAACTAACGACCCTCTTACAAAACCAGAGTGAAGTAGTTAGAAACAGCCAAAGTTGACGAAACGCGTAAGTCGGTTAGTTTAAATTGTTAGTTGAAGTTAGCATGGAAAGGAATCTCATCATAGAAAGGACTTATTCGCTCAGTCCCATTGAAATAATTTAATTTTTTTTAGGTTGTCTCATTAAAGTTGTTTAATTTTTTTTAATAAATTATTATAAATATTTTTTTGAAAGGCTCACAACTCTACACACATCAATTACTCTTCTTAAAATCGTGCCGAAAAGCAATTGAATTATTTCAATGGAACAGATAGAGTAATTTATAGAAAAGAATTATGTATTCCCTCTGTCTCAGCCGATTTGTCTCATTTTGTTTCGGCACGGATATTTTGGTGAGTGGATAGTTGTGTGTAGAGGAGTAGGTGATTGTATGTAAAAAGTGGGAGTTTGTGAAGTAATTATTTTTTTTTAGAAAATAAGATAAGTCGGGTGGAACGGCCCAAAAAAGAATACAAGACAAGTCGGGCGGGACGGATGGAGTAATATTTTAGTACTCCCTCCGTCCCATAATTCTTGTCCCTTATTCCTTTTCGGGACGTCCCACAATTCTTGTGCACTTTCCTTTTTTAGTAAATTATTACACACAACTTTTTTGTGGGACCCACAACTTTATACCAATCTACACACAACTAACAACTCTCCTTAAAAACCGTGCAAAAAGCAAATTGGACAAGAATAATAGGACGGAGGGAGTATGAGAATAGACAATTAACGTAGGTTGAACATAATAGAAATGCTCGATGCTATAACTACACCTAATTGGACGCAACATCAACTAGTCTTTTCTATGACAATCTATGTCTACAAAATTCGTAAATCGACCCGCTGGTTGTCATATAGCGGGGACCACATGTCTTTATATTGGATTCGTGGTCCCTCAGAATTGTTATATATGTATGCAATAAATACTTCAAATTACGTATGAGAGAGAGAGAGAGAGAGGGAGAGAGAGCCCAAATTCACTTTGGGCCTGCACCACGGCTAGTGTACTTCTCAGGCCCTAGATTGAATTATATAATCGCTAGTATAGTACAAGAGATGGGCTTAATAGTTGGGCCAGCTTTTTCCATATATGGATCATAAAAAGAAAAAGAAGTTCGTTGCTAGTTATGTATGGAATACGATTAATCTAACATGGTTTACATTAGTTGAGTGGTATGTTTTGTGGCGAAAGGTTACAGATTCTATTGTCTATCACACATGGGTAGACCGGAAAATTTTACTTTAGACCAATCTACAGCATAGGTTGCAAACTATGTTGTATGAACATTTAGAAAAACCTCAATGTATCATATTGCACACGACGGCACTTTAATTGTTGTCTCCAATATATTTTAATACACGTTCCACTTAATTCTGATGAAAATACAAAAATAATTTATTTTACACTCTTAAGTGTTGTGACCAATCACATCCTTAATTTTTAGAAAATGCCGTGTCTTGTATTCGACTACCTATATCATGCTGTACCCGTATTGCATGTCTTAAATGCAAAAAATATGATGTGAAATTTATTCACACCACAAGATCTACAAGATTTAGCCTAATGTAGATTTTCTCTAGTTAGTCTAGACTATAGTAGTACAGTTTATATCATCGTGTGATATACATGTTATATTGCACAGAAACTAGATATACCTAGTGCACAATATAGATTTCACAATTAAAAAGAAAGGGCTAGGATACTAAAAAATGCCAAAAGCAAGACTGGCACAACAATTGCTTAAACAAGTCCCATGATTTCATTAACATGAGATACTCAAAGATTTCCAACAATTGGTTTCCACTTTTCCACTAATTAATGATATAAACCTCCCAATCAGATTTTAAAGAGACGAGAATCATCATCATCATCATCATATACTTAAGTATGATAGGAGATGGGACAGGCGTCCATGCGCCCTTGCTAAGACTTCGTTTGTGCCGACAAAACAACGTAACTATCGAACTGTCCATCACAAGAAAAATCATAGCATTTGGGCGTGCCACAAGCTTAACAGCTGTCCTTGTACAAATGCGGACCAGTTTCACTCACAACTGTACGACCTAACAAAAAATAACACTATTTGTATTCCCTCCGTCCCACCGAACTTGTCTAGTTTACTTTTCGGGTTGCTCCACCAAGCTTGTCCGATTTCTAAAAAAGAAAGTACGTCCCACACATTTAACAACTCAAATCAACTCAAAATATTAATTAATTAAATAAGTCTAACACCTCTACATCACAAACCAATTCTAAATTATTAATTAATGTATGAGACTCACATCTTTATCAATCTACACCAACTTTCCTAAATTACCGCGCCAAAAAGAAAATGGACAAACTCGGTGGGACGGATGGAGTATTTATTTATTTGTCATCAAATTTTATCACACAAGAAAAAAAGCTAAATGCCCACTTTGCCTCAAATCTATTAGCTGCCCAGCATCCATACTTTCATATCTATTGAAAGAGAAAATAGCTAGTCGATAACACATAAGGTAGGGTAGGATTCTACTTTAACACTTTGATCAAAACTACATATCCTAATCCGTTCACCGATACACACCCAATACCTAAACAAAGTCGACCTCACCAAAGTTTTTGCATTATTTTAAAGTTAAATGGACAACTCATGTCCAGATCTATCACTCTAGTAAGGAGTGAGAAACACCAACTAAGCTACACATAGTTTGTAATCTATTGACTCTCTTGGTCAATGACCGCCAAGACAAGGAATAAATCATTTACTGGGTGGAGTAATATTAGATCCATGAATTAATAAAATGAAGCCAAACCCCCACTTTTAATATTCTTGAGAATTATATAATGCTATTCCTAAGTTCTTTGGCTTGGTTAAGAGGAAGGGAGAAATCAAGAAACCAGAAAGGAAAGGTTTTTCTCCTCTGTTCAACTGTTCACAAAGTCCCAAAATAAGATAATTATGTTCCACGAGGTAATAGTTGGAGTAAAGATTTAACTTTAGAAACAACAGTAAATCATGAAAAATGCATGTGTAGGCAGATGAGTTGTACATTCCAATCTATCTATATATATATCAAGAAACTGATGTAGGGTCACATAAAGTTTCAAGTTTAATAGGAAAATCAAGAAGGGTCTCAAAGTCATCTAAGACGTCTACGTGGGTTCAAATGATCCCTACCATTGCACATCTTTAGCAATCTTTAACATCAAAATTGTATAGTACATAATTAGATTAGGCATTGAAGAAAAAAAAAGGATGGTATCAGTACCTGTGGTCCTGGCCTATTCATGTTCTCTTTTCCACCAGTCAAGCTCATTTAATTCACTTCTGCAAAGATTCTTCCAGCCAAAGTAATGGAAACCAGCAAGGAAGAAGGGAAAAGGTTTGTGCAGGTACCTGGGCTGGATGAGGACGGCGAAGATGATGAAGATGCTGGAGAAGATAACAAGAAGAAGGGAGCATTGACTCCTTCCAAAAGAAGGGTGCCCGGTGAAGGAGGATCGACGCAGTGTTCTTGTCAGGTAGAAGACTGCAAATTTGATATGGCTGATGCTAAGCCTTACCATCGTCGCCATAAAGTTTGTGAGTTTCATGCCAAGGCTGCAGAGGTTCTTTTTTCCGGCTCGAGACAACGCTTCTGCCAGCAGTGTAGCAGGTTTGGTTCCTCAAATTTTCAATTAACTTCGAATCGTACGTCGAAGATAGGATACATAAGCTTCTGTTTCAGTTTTCCTGGTAAGATTCACAGCAAACCTTATAGAGTTAAGTTAATAAAAATGGAAGCAGGATAGGGGAGGTGATATATGGAAGTGAAAGATTCTCAAAGGCTCATTCTGTGCAATAAAGAGTAAAAATCTAGCACATTGGTCGAAAAAGGTAACAACACAGTTGTAGTAAACTAAACTTCATGTTTAAGAAAACTGTAAGAACAAACTAGTTATAACATATCGGACCGTATAATCCCCGACTGCAGAACAAACACCTCATAAATTCTCACTTACAGAGTCTCTCCTTCAACTTAACCAGGATAGAATATATGTTTGGAAGACAAGAAGATGCAATAGAAGCATCATGTTCAGCGTTCATTCTCTCGCCATTATGTGCAGGTTTCACGAGCTATCAGAGTTTGATGAAGCTAAAAGAAGTTGTCGCATGCGTTTGGCAGGGCATAATCAGCGCCGTCGTAAGAGTTTGTATGATTCTCACTGAAAAAGAGAAGTAATGAAATAACACTCTAATGAGGAGGGCCTTCTAATGATTCATGAGGTTGCCTATGCTCTCTATCTTCTGTCAATTGCTGGATTTCTTTCCACAATAAACAAGCTCACGCTGTATGGATCAACTACTCTGTAACCAGCAGCAAATATTGCGGATTTTATCCATTTCTTGCATTTGTGGTTTGATTGTGTAAAACCGATTATAAATATTAATTAACCAAGGCCTAAAGTCATAAAGATTTTCCTTAGTGCTTCTATGTGCCAAAGGTGATGGTAAAAAATTAAGAGAAGAATATCAATAACAGAACATACCTCTATTTCTTGGATCCTGGGCGGAGATGCTAGCAATCACCTGCAACTGCCTGCAATCACAAGAATTCAACTTCAAGCTAATACACCCTTTTTAAAAACTTGTACCAAGCTATCTACAGGAATTACAGAATTAGAAGAAGTGTATAAGATATTAGAATCATAATGGTAAAGATATAGACAAATAAGCGAAGAAGAAAAAAAAATGTTAAATATAAAAAATGTCCATAACAAGTTAACAATAATTTATAAGCATTCAACCAGAATATATGATTAGTACAATAGTAAATCATAGGGTATGTGTGCATAGCCTTCAATAGTTTGTGTAAGATGCAATTCAGGAGCTCACAAGTCCAAGATCAAAAAGAATTAAAAGCAGTTCACAGAATCACAAAGAAAGCACACAAAAACTCCTGCATAGCATCACTTGCAGAATTACAGTTAATATCACGATGATAAAAAGCTACATTCTCAAAATCAATTACCAAGCTTCGGTTACTTGGTCTACTAATACAAACTGATCCAACCAAAAAATTTAAAACAATCAAATACATCAACTCCAGCTTCAGTCATTGATAAGTCAAGTATGACCGAAAATTAACAGATTTTTGTCCATATCATGAGAACATTTTGACACTATTTTTCCAGGTTAGGAGTCATCTTGAAGGAATCGCACTAGATCTTGATCGAGATGAGTCTTTTAGAGTGACCACAATAATGATTAACAGTTGGGCCCTCAGAATGTACACCAAGCTTAATCACGCTTGATCCCAAGCATTTTCATAGCCATTTCCCATGTGACAATTGCAGCAGCATTAGCAGGAAATGCTCTAACTATTGTAGGACCAAGACCTGTATAGCATCCTCGGATTCCAGATCTCCTGTAAATCTACAAATGAGAAATAATCAGGCATTTAAAGCTAATTTACTGCAGGCATGAAAAAAGAAGAAGGAAAAAAAAAGATACTCGATATATACCAATTCCAGAATCCGGAACGGATTTCTTGTATGATTTTTCTCCGGTGATGTTTGGATTATGGTCTTTGCAACATCTAATGGTAGAACAGCAGACCAGCACTAGCATTTTCAGAATTTTGTCAGAGACAGCAGCATCAGAAAATAGACGGTATGCATAAAAGGAGAAGGACAAAAAAGAAATCACAAACACAGAAAAAGAGATTAGGTTAATATTTTTGTCTAGGTGTGATTAATTGAAATACGTACAGCTATCCCACCAAGGCCACCACTGACTATCCCGACTCCAACATCAATCACATGAGTTAGATCAGAGGGGGCTTCTCTGAGTGGTTTATGCATGTAATAGCGCACATACTCATATGTGCTAAAAAATACTGCATTGCCGATGGATTCTCTTAAGAATGTGACGCCTCCTCCACGGAAAATGCCTGTAAGCTGAAGTGAGATTGTATTAGCAAGGAAATATTTCATTGTATTGTGTTAACTGAGTATCATGTTTCTCACCCCTTCACTTTTAACAGTTATAAGGGCGCAATCAATAGAACTGGTGTAACGACTGGAGCTTTGAAGGAAAGAGTCAGCGCCTTGAACTTGCATTCTACACTGAAATTCCACAATCACACCAATGATGTGAACAATCTCACATAGAAGTGCAAGCTTCTGATCCAGTTACCTTTACAAGCTCAGATGGGCAGAGTATAAAGCTAATAATACCTCCAGCAAAAGCTGCTGAAGGAATTATGGCACGAAGTTGTGGCTCTCGATTTTGTGTTTCTCCCTGCAAAGGCATCCCAAAAATAAAATAATAAAAAGAGGGAGTATCATATATATACATATATATATATATATCACTCATATAAATACTTTACTGTACTATATCATCAATGTAAAAGCACTCTAAAGCAGGAAGGGAGTCTATGTCTGTAAAAAACCTGAAGAAAGTGCTTTGCCTGGGAATAAATCCCGAAAGCAAGTGAACTTTCAAACGCCATTCCCACAAAAGAAGACGTAGCACCACGATATAACCCTTTGACCTGTCAATATATCTTGAATTGGTTCAAAGCAGGAGAAAACAGAAGGAAGCAAGTACTATCCTAGATCACTTGCATCAAACCCATGAATTGTGTAGAATATGATATGAGACTGTGATCTACGGTTCTACCAAGCGACTGAGTTGAACTAATGAAATGACTCAATGGATATCATGATAAAACAGAGTCGACAAACAATTTGACAAAGTTAACTGCTAGAGATAACTCCTATGACCAAAAAAATAAAGTAACAGAGAAATCGATTCAACAACAATAAAGGGAAGCTTCCGCCACATAGCGAGGAGAATAAAAAGAAACTAAAAACATTGTGCATCAAATTAAGGTCTCGCAGGGATTCAGGGGCATACTCCTTCTGTCTTCAGTATTCTTGTAGTACAGTGCAAACTGTTCTTGTACTTAACCCCATTAGCTTCTGTATTGTGTTTTTGCAGCTTCACCTGCTAATACGGACAAATTACCGAGAAAGAAAAAGGCCTTTAGGTACCAAATAAGGTCAATACCTCATGTTTTTTTAAAATAGCAACAATGTAAATAGAAATGATAAAATACCTCCGATCACTCACAAAGTATTGGTTTTGGTTTCAAGATCTTAATCAGAAATGCAGTGAAACTCACAACTAAGACAAAGCTTCTGTGATAAGTTTTGGTACTCATGAAATCGGTATATTGAAGTAAACATTACTAATGTGAACTTAAGGACAATGTTCCAAAGAGCAAAAAAAAGATGATCATAGGCCATCGGTCAAGTTATGCCAAAAACTTAAGATCCAATCAAGATAAACAGTATTCAAGGAAATATGCTGAATGAAGTGTGTGTTCAACACTGTCTGCAATACAATTTAACCAATACAAATGTAAGCTAATAGAAACAATATTGTGTACTTTCAAGAACGGTGCTCCTCCATATTTTCTCCGTTAGTAGCTTCTAACGAAAAAGAGCAGCCTCCGGTCAAGAATTATAGTATACAGCACCCAAACTCTAATAACGCTGTAATGAAGCTCAAACAGCAGTTTATTCGGAATCCTCTTCAAAATAAGTTGATTATCAATAATACATACATATCATCAGAGATTTAAATCACAAAGCATAATCCTCCAGGCTGCGAATCCAGAAGAGAAATGAAAAAACAAATAAAAACGAGTGACATAACGAGAGAGAGACCTTCACAGTGTCAAAAGGATGGCCAACAATGACCATGGAAACTCCGGCCATCATACCAGCGACGTACTCCTTGTAACCCGACCCGAAACCCGCACTCTCCCCCATCTCTCCGCACTCTTGTATTGCATGAACTCTCTCTCCACTTCGCGCGATGAACCAACGAAAAACCGCACTGGCACTATCCCGATTGTACTAACAAGTGGCGCGATCAATCAAATATCTCGCGCTGATAACAATCGGCGGCGGCGCGGCGAAACTACGTCGACTGGGAGAGACGGCGACTCCTCAATGCGCTTCTAGTTTTGTTGTTTTGCCGGATAAGTAACACCGTCTCGGTCATCGAATTAAAACGGTTAGGGTTTATAGATTGCGGATGGAAAGTTCTCTGTCCGCTAGACTTGTTCTATTATTATTATTATTTTTTTTTTTTACCACAAAGGAGAGTTTTCTATTATTATTATTATTTTTTTTTTTTACCACAAAGGAGAGTTCAACCACCTGCAGCTAACCATAGGTGACGGCTTCCATAAAGTCTTAGCCTGGGATTGACAACCTGGGACCTATCTGGCCCCGCCAACCACCTTCACCAACTTTGCCATCCCAATGGGACGACTTGTTCTATTATTATAAGACTTTGGTTTTTCCTTAGATAAAAGAACACACATTTCACCGCGACTTGTTATAAAGTTGTTGACTGTGATAATTATTTATATCTTCAATCAATTATTACAGTCTTCAATGATCTACAATAGATTATCTAACTCTTGAAAGATAATAGATTAATTTATATAATTATAATAATTAGATATGAGAATAAAAATAGTGGTAACAGAAAACATTATATACAAATAAAATACGTAGATTGCTTTTAATATAGAAACCCGATATACCCAAAATAACAGTTGTGCTTGACTAGCAAATTAGAGGTCCGATAGCCAACCAAACTTAAAAAGTCCGCTAAAATAACCACCCACATCATCCGGGCTAAAAGCCCAATGTTTTTTGTACTAAATGTATGTCCATCACTGAATATGTCTCGTTATTTATGTCTTATTATTTTTTGACACATATGTTAAAGAAGTTGATAGTAATGTTTAGTGGGTGTTTGAAACAGCTTATTGAAAGTTATTTTCAACTTTAAGATGGTGTGGGAGTGTTTGAGACTAAAACTTAAAGCTAAGATTCTCTAAAATCAGGTTGAAAATAGAGAAGCACTGAAGCTGCTCCACCCCAGCTTCTAGCTTTTACCTTATTGCTTATTTTTTTTTCTGATCAAATTACCCTTAATAACTTTATTTAAATTCTAAAAATATCCATAACCCTAATATTGTGAGAATTTCTTTTCTTCAACATACCATCAACCTTCTCTTCCTCTCTCTCTATCAATTCTCACAATCTCCTCGTAAATATCAAAATATATTTGTGTTGGTATGATTTTATGGTGGTACATATAATATTTAAATTAATTTAATATTTAGATTAAAATTATAAAGGAACAAATAAATATAGAATAAGAATAATTTCTAAATTTTATTTATTTATAAAAGTTATAATTATTTAATAACATTAAGGGCAAACAGATATTTATTCTAAAAGGTAACAATAAGCTATTTCTATAAATTGCATTCTTAAACACTATTTTCTCCACTTTCACCAGCTTTCAACACTTATTTTCAAACACTAATTGATTTTCAAATAAACTGATTTCAGCACTTATTAATAAGCTTCAGCTACTCCAAACACCCCCTTAAACTGATGGGATCCACTTATTTAGATTGATTATAATCTACTCTCTCAGTTCCATTAAAAGCGTCCTCTTTCTTTTCAATGCAGAGATTAATAAACTTTTTTTATGAGTTTTAATGTATTAATAAATTAACATAGTTTTCGAGGAATGATTGGTGAGAATGAATGAGAATTCATCCAAATTTTATTCAGGCATAGTTGAGGCAATTGATTTTTTCTCGATTTTTTTAATGTTGTAATTAAAGAAACAATTTAAAGTTTTCAAAAGTTAAAAATCATAATTTTTTTAGTTCGGAACGGAGTGGAATCGTATGAGAGATAAACTTTTGGAAAGAAAGTGTGTATAAGAATATAGGGTGGGTAATGAGTAATTAGGGGCCCACCTGATATTTGAATGTAGAGTTAATATTATCATTTTAGGAAATGAAACACTTATATTGGGACAGCCTAATTAGGAAATGGACGATTTTAATGGGATTGATGGAGTATTAATTTGTAACCATATTAAGGGTGTGTTTGCAGCTTCTTATTATAAATATTTCTTATTTACTTTTGTTTAAAGTTGAAAATAATTAATTTTAAATAAGAATATGAGTTTTTTTGAATTAACATAAATAATTATATTTTTATAGTTCTAGAAATTATTGTGATGTAAGCACTAAAAACATTTCAATAGATGCTTAAAAGAAGCTACTTAATTAAACAGTTTTAACTGTATAATTTTAGAGAAACCAACATAAAAAAACATGTCTTGCAAATATTAAAAAAATTAATTATGCGGTCAAAAAGTGAATAATTGCTTAAAAAAAGCTCTTGCAAACACACACTAAGAATAAGACATTAATAATGAGACTAAAAAATGGAATATCAATATTGGGACGGAGTACATTATTAGTTACTGCTAATGTTCTTGATATGAAAAATTATTAGGAAAAATGGGATTTTACTTGTTTGATACTCATAGAGTTATGGTCGATTTAATTTGTTTGTATACTTTTATAGTTCCTAATTTGTAGTATAAAATATAAATTAACAGTTAACATTAACATGTTATATTAGTTTAAATTGTATATTTATTTTATTTCATGCAATATATGCACAATTTTATAGATACTTTTTTATAAATGGGTTAGTTAAGTCGACTGAAAAGGTTCATTGAGGAGGGACTGAGCTAGGTTGAGATTTGATGTGTGTATGAGCTGGTATAGCTTGAGATCTTCATGTTTTTTTACATTCGATGCGATTTGTCTACTAAAGGTTCATTGAGGAGGGGGTATACGGCATATTGATGACGCTAGATTAAATGTTATAAGAGGTTTTGATTACTGTACCACCTAAAATCTCGACCAACTTATCTATCATCTAAAAGGTAAGGTGAAATGATATACATTTAATGCCCCGCAGTAAGTCTATGGAATGTCGTGGGGGATTTTGATCTCCTGTGGTGAAGAATCTTTTGATGGCATGTGAAGTCTCGTGATACATTTGATTTTCAATTTTGTTAGCCCGCTCTGCATTTTTGTCCCTATCATCATGTCGCCCAGAAATTACGTTTCTTTGTTTTTATTGAGTCATATTGTTTATTTCAGAGATGTTACATTACGACATTGGTCTTCCAGGCGAAGGTCCTTGAGAGATGATCCAAACTGTGATGCCCTCATTGCTGCTCTGTATCCTGACATAGATAAGTATGAGGAGGAGGTAGTAGTTAAGAAAGGATTCACCACTTGTTCTGCACAAATATTACGCGTAGTTTCTTGATTAAGAACCATCATCACATTCGTTACCGCAGGAATTAACTTTTCACGAGGAGGAGAAGGCCAGCAGTAAGCAGGTAGTGTTTCTCAAATTTAACATCAGTTTTTGCTACTGATGGATTTATGTCCCAATTCGGCTTTATGTGTCCATTATAGCTTAATTATACGTGCCTCGTATTGCCTATGTTGCTATGCATAGTTGAGATACTAATAATGAAAGATTTTCGTCCGGCAAGCAAATCTTCAAGTGTAAAAGACACAGTCTGGCGTCTTAAAACCTTGCAACTACAACGAGTTACAGCATCAGACATTGGGGGAGATTCATGGGAGTTTTACTCACCAGAATTCTTATGTCTAAAAACTAGACTATCCTGAATTTTTGTGTTACCATGTGTGTTATGCAGCTGCTTTTTACTTTTTAGTAGGATAAAGCTAGCAGTTCCGGTTCTGTTATTTATTTTATTTTTTTAAGAAAAAATCGATTCCAAGAAAACAGATTGCTGACGTGGAGCAATCTTGACCTTTGATTTCCAATGGTCGCTTGATCTGGACCGTTGAATCTTAATGGTTAGTATTTTGAATCTCCAACGGCTATATTCGGACAACCGATTCCGATTCCAAACCGTGGTACTGCTGGTTTCGGTTCGCAACCCTTTTTATCCATAAAACGATCCCATTGTTATCCGTGGCGTATCCGTGTCCAGGTTTTAGCGCATCGGCAGAAGGCCGTGATGAAGGAAATTGAGGAAGGAATCAACATTCTTCTCCTGAAGGAGGATGCTGCACAAGAATGATGGCTGAAGACAGAAGTAAGCTTTTGCTAATTTAAATACTGGATCTTTATGTATAAATACGTAGGATACTACAACTTCAAATTTGTTATACAGAGCTGGTGAAAGTTGATCTATGCTGAATTCACATCAAATAGTTATCTACATTGGCATACGCCGCCCTGTTTGTCCACAGCTGGTGGTTAAAACAGAGACGTACCAATTAATTCATGATGCATAATATGTTTTCTTTATCGGGACATCTTACTATAAATGACACGTTTCCTAAAATGGCAACGATTATATGAACTATATTTAACTTCAAAAAAGTCAAATAATTTACACTACATGACACTATTTTATTGATTTCCGCGCTCAAGAAACGCGTCGTTTTTAATGGAAAGAAGTACTATATGCTCCCTCATTTCGTTTTTCTGTGTCGTTCCACTAAAAGTCTCATTCTTAGAAATGCAAGAATTACGTGGATCCAATTTAACTATTAGGAAGTTAAAACAATGTACCACAACAATATTTTCTTAATTCTTGTACCGAAACTGGCAATAAATAACGGATCGGAAGTAGTACATAATACCTTATTTTTACAGCAGAAAAACAGAGAAATCATACGACAAATGAATTAAACCCACAGCTAGTAACACCACCAAATATATATATATATATATATATATATATATATATATATATCACTATATTTTTTAAAAGCAAACAACCTATCAGCGATGCTTATTGCTCCTAGTATCCCCACTGTAGAGCCTGCAACATGAAATCAACACCATTAATCATCTACGACAGTCTGACAAAACTTATTTCAAGAAATTAACGTAAATATATGTATACGTATATAGTAGGGGAAGGTAGCAGTACCAGTCATACACAATAGGGGAGTTTGGCTGTGGCTTGTCAAAATAGTCCGATCCGACGGACTTCATTGCCAGATTGCTTCCCGGGTTGAATACGCTCCGCCACACATTGTCCCTTTTCGCCGTGGGCGACACGTTAGTCGGTGTTCCAGGCGTCGAAGGGCTCGACAGCGTAGACAGAGACCTCTGCAGCATGCCACCATTGCTGCCCTCTCCCCTATCTAACCACAATCACATCATACAAACATCGAAACCACAAATTAGATCAGTTTTACTAAATCATGCAACTCTTCGATATCGATAATTTTGATGATATATGAATAGAAGATGAGATTGTATTCTAACCTTCGAAATTCGAGGGCTTGGTGTACTCCCTTTTGAGGTGTTTTGAGTCCCCAGCCGGGCTGCAGGCCGGTCACAACATCATCCCAGAGCTGATGAAGAAGCACCATTTTCTATCAACCTTTTTCTATCTTTCCAGACTGAATATGGAGAATCATAGCCTGCCTTATCCATCTTTATAGACACAAAAGGCTCAGCTGAAATATCTCCTATACTTGCTCCTCAGCTTCCTCACTTCTTTTTCCATAGCAGATAATAGGATCTAAACAAAAAAATAAAAATAAAAACACGAGATAATTTATTTTAAGAAGCTATTTCCATTTCAATGGATACAAATTCATCCCAATCATGTATATGTTATGTTGGGACTCATCTCTCTATCTCTCTCTGTTCAGAGAGATTTTCAGTATGTATATTAAGCAAAATTGAGATCTAAATTGATGATAGCAAGGCTCTCTTCCCAACAATAGACAATCTGTATATAGATAAATTTGAAGCAATGATCAGTCCTCAGTTTAGGCAAAATATTACACTATACTGAATCAAGATTCAAGCTTAAAGAATCATTTGAAACATAACAGAGCTGTTAACACTTCACAATAATGCCATCGAACCAGATAAGATTAGACACATAACATAAATGCAAAGCCAATCTACACATGAATCAAAAACTGACAGGATTTCTAGCCAGCACCGCCGGAAGATGAAAACTATATAAACAAAAACCTCAAGTTCACGATAAGCCAAGTCAAAAATTAGAAATAAGTTGCACCCAATACCTGTGCCCAAGATTTCCATATAAAAGCTCAGAAATTATAGCAAAACTTATCTCTCATACAAAACTAATAGTCCACCATGCCAAAGAAAATGTTACAAGATTCGCAACATGTTTTGCCTCAAGAAGTCGCTATAAATAAGAGAGTAAGGAAGTGCAGAAAGAACACCTGGAGTTCATTCAGCTATCCCAAAGGTGGCTCGACAACAGGGACCCCAAATAATTGTTCAGCTGATGAGTTAATTTCAAACTGCCATCTGACAACAACTAAAGATGTGCTTCACGGCATCAAACATCTACGCAATTGAAAAAACTCTTAAAAAATGCGGTAAAGACAAGAGAATTGGATATGAAGCAGACAAATAAAAGAAGTGCCAGCTGGAAGCAAGTTTACCAAGTCAAGAGGAGAACATATGAGGAGCTCACGGCTGGAGGAAAAAGCTTTATCGAAGAGCTGTTCAGATCATCTACATCTCCTTGCAGAGATTTTTGTTCCAGTCAACCAAGACCAAGCATCAAACAACATAGGTTGCAATGAGAAAGAACACAAAATACCAGGCTTTATTTCCTCAACTCAGGTCATCTATCCGTTAGGCTTGCAATTGAATGGGGCACGTCTGCTGATCTGTTCCAGCATATCCAGGTAAGCAAGCATAAACAGCCCTCTAGAAGGACTCCAAAAGATTCCATCAATAAGATCTTCAAAATTTTGCCAATTAACACAGCATTTAATGCAAGTAATTAATAGCTCATTCAATGTGAATCTGGAAGAAATTCACTTCAGTAATGCTGGTGAATAGGATAAATCCCTCAGCTCCTGAAATGGGGTCAATGAAAAATAGAATTCTTGAATATTTGATCAATTTTAATTATCAATTAAATTTTAAAATCAACATCCTAGATTAATCGCCAGTTAATGATGGAACTGCCGGTTCAAACCAGTGGTTCATTGGTTACTTTATTTTTTTTACCTAGCCATCTCAAGGCTAAGTGGCAGGAGGAAATCAAAGGCTTAACAATGTCGAAAAGGATCTGCAGTGTTGGAACTGCCAGTTCCAACAGCTATAATAAGTGATCACACATTTACACTCAATATCTTTTTAATAAATGAACCCTCTTTCTCACACATTTCATCACCAAAACTCTCACATGCAAGCCTGGCTGGGGCCCAAGAGGTAGTGCAAAATGTTAGTTGCAGGGCCTATGAAAATGAGCACTAATTCTACTTGGGCAAGCCTTTCTTTGATACTTTCCACACAGGAAAGGGATATATAGCATCTTCAAACAAATAATACTGTATATCTTTTGCGAAGTAAAAAAATTAGAAACGATTTTTATGATTAATAGAATTTTTTTACTATCATATGAATGTTATATTGTGTCTTTAGACTTATAGATGCAGGTCCATTTTCATTGTTTAATCTTGAGTCCCTTTTTTTTTGTGGGAACCATTCCTACTTACAATCTCTCAAACTCTCTACTCTCTTAGTTCTCATTTTCAATTTCTTTTTGCATCCACTATCTTCAATTTTAAGCCTTTAAATTATTAGATTTACAATTTTTTCTTTTAAGTTGCAAATTGCAATTAAGTAAATAATACAACATAATTAAAAGAAAATTATGTTACATTAATTATGAGTGGATTATGATTTGCACATGACTTTCAAATTGTTCAGACAAGTACATGATTTATTAATTTTTAAATTTTCTAACACAATAAGAGAAACTCTCCATTGAGCCTCAACTGGAAACCCTTATGCAGACAAATCATCCAACGAGAAAAACGTTGTTGAGTACTGAGATAAATATTAAATATGGACATAACAAGTAAGGGTTATTAGTAGGGGTGTAAGTGGTTCCGCTCCGAACCACGAAACCGATCAAACCGAACCGAACTAAACCGAAAAATGTGATTCGGTTCGACTTCGCGGTTTGGTTCGGTTTATTTTTTTAGGAGCCGTTTACATTCGGTTCGGTTCGCGGTTTCAAGAATTTTTGAACGGTTCGAACCGAACCGAACCAATATCTTATTTTTTATTTTTTTATTTAATATTTGTCTTTATTATATGAGAATGTTATTGGATTTAGATATTAGATTTAAGTTAATATCAATTCTAATCTATACAAAGGAAGAGAAATTAGTAACAACTCTATACTTATGAGTTTGGAACGAGTGACATCCTATAAACTATTATTTTTGCATTATTTAGAATTTAAAAAATAAATAAAAAATAAAAAGGTGAATCGGTAAACCGAACCGAACCAAACCATTTATAAGCGGTTCGGTTCAGTTCCGATATTTAAAAACAGATCGAACCGAACCGAACCATTTCTATGTGTTCGGTTCGGTTCCTAAAATGCATAAGAAACCGAACCGAACCAAACCGTTACACCCCTAGTTATTAGCTTGTAAGTACACGGACTTTGGGCAAATCTTGCGTTTGGACATGGCTATCAGGGTGGAACGCCACAGTGTCCGGCCTGCGAGGAGGAATTGACGATTATGCCTCTTACATAAGTCTTAATACTAGTCATGAATCTCAACAACAAAACTTTCTCGTTGGAAAAGCCGAATTTATAGTGTGACTAAATCACGTCTAGGGTTAGTATATCAGTGATCTTGACTTCCCGCTGCAGCTTCCTCTCCCTAGCAAAGTTCAACAACCTCTTGCCGTTGGATAGTTTTGAGGCTAAATCAAAAGACAAGGCAAATGTTGACAAAGCTAATTGTTGGGAAATAATGTTTTTGATATATATAGGGCTTTAGAATATAATCGTATATATAGGTAGACAAGTTAGGTTCTAGAACTGAGACTTTCGGAGTTCAGTCAGGTTAGGCTGAACTGAGGCTCAAAACAAGGACTTAAAGGAAGTACGAGATACAAGATCCCCAAGACGATGGTCAACGAAAATATACAACTCTCAGGATCCGTCTTGACCAGTCCCGTTGTTCTAGCTAGGCTCTTGTCAGTAAAGAGACTTACTGTACCTCAAAATCTTCATAAAAAACTCTATTCCAACTTAAGAACCGACCGTTCTCAAATCATAGCCAATGAGAAGAGTTATCTGTCCAACGGATCTCTCCTTCGTGGTGGATAAAATACATAAGGAATCTCATTCTAGAGAGGTTACAACATCTCTATACGCTCAAAAATCTCAAACAAATAACAAGCCTGATCTTCATACTTTTAAGTTCTTTCATAATGATTCCTTCTGTCAATTCCAAGCTAGCTCAATTCTACTCCCTCCATCCCACTAAAAGTAGCTCAAGTTCCTAATCAAGACATATTAAAACTGGCTCAGTTCAAATTTAGTAAAATTTAATACTCTTTGTCTCCTACTTTATCATTTACTTTCTCATTATCTCACCCACCTTCTCTCCCCTACTTTATCATCTACTCTCTTATTATCTCTCATATTACCTCTCCTACTTTATCATCTACTTCTATCTCATACTTTATCATCTACTTCTCTTTCATATTTTATCATCTACTCTCCTAATAACCATGCCGAAAAGAAATGAGCCGCTAATAACGGAACGGAGGGTGTATATCTTAAGCTTGAAATCAAAAGTGTTTCATACTTTTATTAGTTGGACAAAACCCAAGAAAACTCACCCAACTCGATAGATTCAAAGTGATAGATAGTTTGATAGAATGTTTGTAAGATCTAAATCTTACCAGAAATCAAGGAAGCTAGTGAATATCTAAAGAGGATTCGAGAGTTTTATTGAGGACTCAAGTCCATACTCAGTCTAAGACTTACTCCTTGATCACTTTTTGAGAAAAAATGTATAAGTTGTATCCCCCCCCCCCCCCAACCCCAACACACACACACACGAATCAATGTCTCTAAGACCAATAGTGATGATAACTCCAAGCATCTAGGGTCTAACCTAAAGAAGCATCTGCATATACAATTGAAAGAAATCCGTAGAAAATCATCTTGAAAATCCACGGCTTCCATCAATGGCAAAAGGTCACTAATAATCTCTTGATTCACAACGTCGATTGTGTTATCACAGAGAGACATGATCTAGCTCAAGAGCAACATCTTCCTCTAAGACTACCATAAATCGTTCTTGACATTTAATATTCCTCAGCCCAAGGAAAATGCCCAAAACAACAAGAGAACTATTTGTTTTTACGAAATTATCGAACCTTGATTTTACCATGTATTCAGCGAAGTTTGGATTAACACGATTATATAGTTGAGAATGTGAAGATGGACAATCCCATTACGTGATTCTTGCATGAGGTGAATATTTAGAGTTTGAGCAATTTCGTGTTTAAGTGGTATTGGGCTATAACCGTTATGACCAAACACGTCGTTTTAACTCAAATAGGTGTGATATCTATGTGCCACATAAATCCATCACATGTTGAACCAAGTTGAACCCTAAAAAGTCATCTTCAAAATCGGTACCCGTCCAAAGTCCATATCTTTACAAGCTAGTTACACCACAAGTGTGCCAAGTAACATGCTACCAAACCTCCACGTCCAATTCCATTTCGAAGATTATCGTGCTTTAACTTTACAAACTTTAGAAAACTAAAAATTATGTATACTTTCTAAACGAAATTAAAAAGTCACGTATAGGACAAGAATCAGCTCAAAGCTGGTATATTTATAGGTTATTACAAGTTTCTAAACATGAACGATTTATAATTACTCCAAACTAAAATAAAAAAAATATTGGAACCATTAACCCTCAAAACGGTTAAACCGTAGCAGGATTGCCCACGTGTTACTATTAGGGCTTCAAAAGGCTTGAATGAGGTAACACCCCAAAATTGATGTAAAAATTAATTACATTAAAATCTCTATAAATTAATACTCTCTAAAATCAAACTTCCTCCATCCCATTATTCATGTCCACCATACCCGAAATGGATGTTCCATTATTTATATTCACTACCCAAAATAGAAATAAATTACATCACTACACAACCTCTTGGACCCACCACTTATTAACTTTTAAGTATATTTCAACCTTCTGTATCCACCAGTTTTGAACTTTACACCACTTTACAACCTTCTGGACCCACCACTTTTTACTTTACACTCAATACCTTAATCTTCGTGCTCATTTCAAAGTGGACATAAATAACGGGACAGACGGAGAATGTTTCTTAGGTCCTAACTTGGATCAGTTGAAAAATCACGAGTTTTCATAAGATAAAAATATAATATAATTTTAGAAAATTCTAATATAATATGAACCCAAACTCATTAAAATTACCAAATAACTATTATTGCATGATAATTTAAATAGTATGATATTGGGTGAGAGATAATGGATATTGGCCATTCCTTGTACGCCAAATGAAACAAAAAAGTTATCTTTTTTTTTATACTCACTCCGTCCTACTCTATTAGTTCAGTTTCTTTTCGGCACAGAGATTGAGATAATAGTTAGTTGTGACTTGTGAGTAAAGTAGTAATATAATAGAATATTATTTTAAATTAAAAAAGGGAAGTGAACTAATGAAGTGGGATGACCCAAAAAAGGAAACTAAACTAATGAAGTGGGATGGAAGGAGTATATTTTAATATATATCACAAATATTTTTATTTTATTAAAAACATAAGAAATGAAATATAATATTTATTAGTAAAAAAATATATTGATCTTAATCAGTCTTTTATTGTTTTATTTTATATAAATATAACTATAATTTAAAATAAAAATTTATGGTTTTATTTTATATAAATATAACTATAATTTAAAATAAAATTATTTTTATAATTATGTTATAGTATCTTTTCATAAAAATAACCAAATATTTAAATTTTATCAAGATTCATTTTATAACTAATTTATAATTTTTTTTCTAGAAAACTTACAAGTATATTATTTCTATTGAAATAATATATGTATATATATATATGTATATAATTATTTTTTGGATTATTAGATTTTAAATACACAAACTTTGGTTGAAGAATGACTTTGCATATGATTTTCAAAACACTCGCGTAAATACATGATATTTCAATTTGTTAAAATTTGCATTAGGGGGAAACTCTGACAGCTTAATTATCAAATAAACGATGTCTATTTGACAGCATAAGATATTATGGCCACCACGTCAGATATTTTGCCCTCAAGTTTTCGTGGTAAACAAACTTTGATAAATTGAAAGGTCTTGTATTTAACGCAAGCGTTTTGAAAGTCATGTAAAACTAGACTCCGCCCAAAATTTGTGGGTTTACATCCTAATAATCCTTATTTTTTATTTAATTCGTGCGTTTACATGCTAAAAATCCTTATTTATTATTTTAATAAATACGATACCAATCCTTTTTTTAAGAAAATAGTGCTCTCTCCTCCCAAGTGAAATATCTTAGTTCTTTTTGGCACGGTAATCTATACGCCTTACTTTTATGTGTTGAGATAGATAGTGATGTGAATGGGACCACAAAAAGTGGCTTTGTTGTGTGTTAATTTTATTTACGTCTTGGGAAATAAGACGTTTGTGTGAGACAACCCCGTTATTAGCAAAGGCGCACACAAGTCTATTAAGTAAGAATATATGGTGTAGGAAACCGTATACCACGATCACATTGGTACCATATGTAGGGAGGGAGGGATCCTCTTAGATCCACTCAATCATATCACCGAGGTTTGACTAGAAAAAGGGAGGAAGCTCAAGGCGATAAGCATAGTGGAAATTAATCAAAAATGTGTTCGGCTCAAGCTTGGAAGAAAAAGCACTACTATTGAATCGAATCTCCTGTTGCTGAGGAATGGTAGACGGAGGGAGTAGTATGTAGAAAATCTTTATACCAAAATGAGTTTAAACTTTCATACCCTAATGGAGAGGTGAGGCATGATCGGGGGGATCCAATATATAAAGGGCGACATTTGAAATTTCAGTAGAGAAAGGGCAAAGCGTAGAATTTTGGGAGGAAATATTAAGAAAATTACACGAGAAAATCAACTTTCGGCACGATTTGGGAAGTGGGCACGCACGCCCCCTTGTTTTGGGTATGCAAAAACTCGTTACTATCAGCTATCGGGACAAATTCTATAATAGGTGCCTATATCCAAGAACGACCAAACTTCTGAGTATGTCGGATCTTTCATTCTATAATAGGGTGGCATAAAAACATACCAAGCAAACCTCTAAGATAACTTCTCTTGCTTTGCGTCCAAAAGCTCGTGGATTGTTTTCTCGAACTACGCCAAAAAATTATGAAGTCGTAGACTCGCAAGTGCTTCCTTTTACTACATTTGTCCCACTAAAAGTGGATTGAAATTTATCATCACGAGGATTAAAAGAATAGATGATAAAGCGTGAGATAAAAAAGATGAGTGAGATAATGAAAAAGTATATGATAAAGTAAGAGGGAAGATGATAAAGTCGGAGAGAAGGTATTAACTTTACAAAGGGCGATTGGTGATTCGAGCAAAATCCAAATTCATTCGGCATTATTAGCGAGTTTCACGATTCGGCTATTGGGGGTCACGCGGGCGTAATGACACAACAAAACCAAATGTCTTCCGAATTGTATTGGTCGGGCATGAACAGTGATTAAGGAGTATGTAAATAAGTGTGAAACTTGTCGGAATGACAAAAGTCTGCATACCTCCCCAGCGGAGCTGCTTCAACCACTTCCCTTACTCGCTCAAGTTTGGGATGAGATTACAATGGACTTTATAGAGGGGCTACCGAAATCTGGGGGCTGGGATACTAAATGGGTTGTGGTTGATTTCATACCCATGAAACATCCTCTTTTTAGCCAGAATTTAGCCAATTGTTTCATCCGAGGGATAGTGCGCTGCACGGCTTATCAAAATTTGTGATCGAGTGATCGAGCTCGTATCTTTAGCGAGAAATTATGGGGTGAAGTTTGTCGATTATGAGTTCAAGTGAAGATGAGCACTACATACCATCCCCAAACAAAACGGACAAAGCGAAATGGTTAATCGATGCCTTGAGACATTACCTACGTTGCTTTTGCTCGGAAAAGCCAGGCGTCTTGGGCCCAATGGCTCTCCTGGGTCGAATTCTGCAGTACAATTGATCTTACCATTCTTCATTGGGAGACACTCCGTTTAAGGCTTTCTCTATGGTCGCTTGCCACCACCGATCATTCGTTATGAAGACAAGCCGACTAACACGAATCTTTGTCGATGAATTATTAGGCGATCGTGATGCCATTTTGGATGATTTGCGCGTACGCACCTTTTGAGGGCACAACAACGAATGAAAGATCAGTGGACCGTCATCGCGACTGAGGTTGAGTATTCGAGGGGAGATTGGGTTTATCTGAAGGCTGCGTCCCTACCGTCAACGCAGTTTAGGCGCCAGACGCCGATATGAGAAGCTCGTAGCACGCTACTACGGGCCGTATGAAGTTTTACGTCGTGTAGAGCAAGGTGGCCAACCATCCGAATCTACCGGAATCATCACTGTCCATCCAGTTATTCATGCGTCAGCGACTTAGGCGAGCAAAGGGGAAACTCATACCCATTCAATCATTCCTTCTCAACTTTCACCCTTAGTTTGGAATTACAAGTGCCTTGGGAGGCACTTTGGGCATTCGTCGAAGATGGGAGGCCGTCAAAAATGAAAAGGAAGTGCTAATTGGTTGGGCGGAGTCTCGGAGACCGTAGAAACCACGTGGGAGGACTTTGAGAAGGTACGCACGCACTTTCCACGGTTTCACCTTGAGGACAAGATGTAAAGTTTAGGGGGAGGTATTGATGCGAGCTCCGATTATTGATATCGGCGCCCCGAGTCGGAAGGAAGGAGTTAAGAAGTAGAATAGTTCATGGGCTTTTGTTATTAGTATTACTATTTTATCATTGGGTTGTAATGGTTTGTGCCCTTTTGTTTATGTTGGGTCGAGGCCGGACCGAACCCTATTTAGCGTAAGTTGTCGTAGTAGGGCGACGGTGCCCAGAATTGTGTTGTAAATCCCCGCCTTCTTGGTTCGGAGACTTCCTCTCGGAGGGGGGGTGCGCTTGTGTAATTCTCATATTTTAGCTATCTAGTTTCTCTTCGTTTGGGTGGGTTGATTTCTTGAGTTCATTTCGTATCAACTTTGGTATCAAAGCGGTCGATCTTGACCCGTAGGCGCGGCCAAAACAGTTTCTAACATCACGAGATCGGACGGAAAATTTGGAGGCGAAGTGTGACTGACTATCGATGCCTGAGTTAGATTCACAAGCACAGAGTAAGCGATTTCTTACGAGTTAAAAGAGATTAGGAAGTTGTTGGACAAGCTAGGCTCCCAAGATGAACGTGGCCGTTTACAAACTGAGTGGATCCGGGAAGGGACATACTAGGGAGGAAGGAAAATCAGTATAAGTCAGTGAGTGCCGGTCAGATGAGCATCGACGAGCATATGTGAATCGAGAATACGAGGATGATGATGAGGATGAAGATGAAAGCGATGAGTATCGCAATGGAAAGGACTGAAAATCGAGCGTTACAATCTACCCTGAAGTTTGGTGTTCAAGATTCGACAATTGGGTTTCACAAGTAAAGCGGTACTTCCACGTTTATAGGGTGCCCCTTCCGCGATAGATTGGAGGCGACAAAGATGGCTATGGAAGGGAAGGCTTTAACATGGCTAAATTTTCGATTGAGTCGTGGAGAGATTTGCAAAACATCATGTTACGGAAGTTTCGCTCGTCGAAGCGCGGGGGAACCTCACAAACAATGGTCGGTGGTTCAACAAAGGGGAACGGTGAAGGAATATGTTAATGAATTCGTGGAGAAACGGCAGGCACTTCTGGACTACGGGATGAGGTAGCATTTTTAGGAAATTTCTTAAGGAGCACCGAACCAAGACTTACAAGAAGAAGTGGAAGTGTGGGAGCGGGACACCACTGAGGAAGCGATGAGTGTTAGCTAAAAACGGATACTAAACAAAGGTCTCATGCCGGTCGGAAGAAGGCTTTTAAGAATCAAACCACGGTGAAGGCGGGGCGCGGCTCGGCTACTCGGGGAAACACTCGTAATCGTGACTCAGAGCAATCCGCACTTAACCGCCCGACAACTAGATGGCGGGAGGGAGCCCTTTGGGGGAGAGAAACGAATCACTGGAGGCTCAAATTCGAGAAAAGAAAGAGGAAGGGTCTTTGCTATCGTTGTGATGCCAAAATGGCACCCGCAGTGTGTCTGCGAATTCAGCGTCATTCTCTTACAAACGACGAATGATCAGCAAACACCGAATGAGGATTCATGAGACGATGAGGAAGGGGAGACGGAGTTGTCCGTTCCCAGCGAAGCTAGTCGAAAGGGTCCGTTAAGGTGTGCATGAAGTCTCTGTAGAGGATTTGAATTCTTCCTCTACTACGAAGGTGCGAGGAATCATGTGAGGCTGTCTCGTTGTGGCCTTAGTGGATACGGGGGATCCAATATATAAAGGGCGACATTTGAAATTTCAGTAGAGAAAGGGTGAAGCGTAGAAATTTGGGAGGAAATATTAAGAAAATTACACGTGAAAATC